>JAWZYV010010510.1:0-394605 GCA_038373885.1 Cheiracanthium punctorium | reverse complement strand
GTTCCAGTTCAACTAAAAGAAAATATATCGGTTCAGTTCCGAATAAATAATTTTATCAAATGTATACTCTTATTTGTACTAAAAATTTAATTCTGTCATCAACTGAATTAAGTCTTTCCTTCTACAAGTAGTTTAATGTGAAACTGAAACAGAAAAGTAACAGTGAACACCAAAACAGAAAATAAAGAAGCAATGTATCGTCCGTTTTGCTAAAGCAGAGCGACTGCAAACAAGACAATTCTACGAGGAAAGGGGTGATAGGTTGAGATGGGTATTTTTTGAAGCTCTATTTAGGCTCCTTTGTGATGTTTTCTATTTTATTTTATTTCAGATCGGAATTTCAGAAAATGTTCTGCTTATTGCTCGTTCAAGTGTAAAAAGAGTTTTAAACATAAAAGAGCGTTGCTAAACTTCCGTTTGCCCCCATTTTGAAGAAACCGAATCAGACCTTACGCATGCGTTAATGGGAATGTGTAAATCTAGATCCATATCAAGTCTTATGTTTAGTTGAAAAACACTCTTTATAATTATTTAAAACTTGTTTATTTAAGTTTGGAATATTCCAATATAGTACTACATTTTTTTTACTTTTCAAAGTAAGGAATAGAATTTTTTCTTATGTAACACTGTTTGGCATTTTTTTAATTTTGGGGAAAACTGAACTCTCTATATTTAAAGCAAACCAATTGCCGACGTTGCTTTAAGTAATTTTTATACATTTAATATAATTAAATGCACGTTTATGAAGAGATGCAGGAAACATTTGTAAATAAAATACGAAATTAACATTCAGTTTTCTATCAAATAGAACAGAATGTTTTTTGGATGCGTTTTTTCACCAGTAAATCACTAATAAACGTAACTTACAGAAGTCAATCAGTGTTGCGATGCAATATTTTGTAATATAAAGAGGGAGGGTCATCAGGTGGTTCACAAATTTTTTAGTGTTTGAAGTTAGTAACAGCCATTGTTCTATAATTTGAATTCAAATTCCACATCGATTCATTTTTAACAAGAGCGTTTCAAGAGTTAAGTGCCTCACCATGGCACAGTGGTTATGCCACTGAAAGTGGTAGATGGCCGAAGTGTGAAGGTCCCGGCTTCGGGGCCCATCGCGCGGCTGTCGATCTAACGGTCTGGAGTTTTAGTAGGTTTTCTCCAGATGTAACGTGAATACGTGTTAGAACCCCTTAGAAAGTCCTCCTACCAAGGTACCCCCCTTGGCAGATCGCCCTAGTGTAGCGTTGCCATAATCACGCACATTCACATTCAAGAGTGAAGTAAAAATAAAATTTCATTATCCATTTTAATCAACACACAGATTTTATAAACACATTTTAAATTTTTATTTTTTAATGCACAATATAACAATGGTCTTGAGAATTCGAAATCGAAAATTCAACAAGCGTTTGCCGCACGCAAGTTCATACTTTATCAAAATGTGTACGTAAATAATTACCAGTATATGTATGCATTAATATACACATAATGTCAACCATAGACCAACTAATGCGTTCAGGACAGCTGCAGTTCAAGCACTCTCGGGAGAGGAACATATAAATTGTTGACATTCGAAGTATAATGCGTTGCATTAATGCAGCACTATCAGAAATGCGGTAGTTTGGAGACGTTTAGTCAGAAATGTTACTGCACCGATTACGTATTGCCTAACCAAATATGTTTAAGTTATAAACCAATAACATAATGCGTGGTTTGTAATCCAATCATGTCTAATCTAATGGCACTTAAATTTTTGAATTTAGGTTTTATTAATTTTCTCTATCTTGAATGTAGACCAAATGAAAAACGTTTAAGCGAAATTTATAAAGTTCGAAATTTATAAAAATTGTGAAGTTACAAACTCGAGTAACTATTATATTATACACTGTCTAAACTTTAATAGTTGAAGCCATAGATGCCCAAAATGTATTAATCAGTGCAGGCAATGGAGCAAATTGGGCAGTGCAATAGAAATAATGTGGAGCTTATAGTCTAAAATATCATAAACTACGATATTTTAAACATATATTTTCATGTGGGAGACTGTAAAAATTAATTTTAAAAGTGACTCACGAAGCACTAAAATTTCACTCAAGTATAAACAAAAGAGGGTCATAAACTTATTATGTACATCCACTCAAGGGCAGAGACGTGTGGGAAAAAAAAATCTCTTTTCTCTTATAGTTTTGTGAATAAATGTTTTCATTTTTGAAAAAAAAAAAAAAACATTATTGGAAATAATATGAGAAGTTATTGTTATATGAGACACACTACTTGCCAGCAACATTTTGCTTGCTGTTTACAACTAGATCAAAAGTATTTAATGAAAAATAACTTACATTCAAAACACCAAGATATATCAAGTTACACTTAAATTAAATTACTTTATCTGTGATGTGACAGATTATTATAATGTCCATATCATTAGTAATACTATTTACACACAAAACGTATTTATTTGAAACAGTTCAATTTTTTAAGAGGGAACGTTATCATTATTAGAATAATAATAATAATGCAATATTTATTCAACTAAAACAGTTTACATTTTAAAGGCAAAACGATATTCTAAAAAATTAGTAAGCATTCTATTGTACGTAAAAAATATATATAATTAAGCTTAATGAATAATATATATACATATATTATTCATTAAAGTTGTTTACTGCTTTATACAGTTTACCCTGAATTAAAATAACGTATAGGTATACCGTATGATATCTCTATTTTCCTTTATTCGTTTAAATTATAGTTTGATATTGAGTAATATTATTTCAGAATCACAGTATAAAGAAACAGACTACTTAAATTCATTATTAGAAAAAAAGAAATCTTGAAAAGTGTTATACGAGATTCTTTAACACTGCATTTTGTAAATTTATAACCAAGTGAAAGATAAATTTACAGTAAATAATTACTTCTGATACAGAAAATTGGGTACACAAAGGAAATATTTAATTTTTCTACCTTAATTTAGAAAAGAAAAAAAAACAGAATGAAGCAATACATTTTACGTAACAGATATACGTGGGTACGGCTTTTAAAACCTCGGAATTTCCCTTTAGTTAATTTATCTATTGTTCCTTTGAGCGAAAATTTATTAGACCCATAAAATTTACCAATCTCGACGAAATATTTATTAATCCAGAAACTATCCAGAAAACTGCTCTGATAATTAAATGTTTTGTTGACATTTTATATTAGGTATTTTTTAAATTCAGTGCCAAGAAAACAAGTGCATAATTTCTTTAATATATGCATTTATTTTATAAAAATAAAATAAAATTTTTCAAATGATGTGGTGATATTTAGTTAGTTTATATGCATAATCTGAAAACAAAATGTTTAATAGAATGTGCATTATGCTATTTTTAAAAAAGCACGCTATTCAATATCTACAGACCAATTTACTAAAGTTTTCATTGATGTAAGTAACGAAGTGAACTGCATCTACTTTAGCCACGTTAATGTTCATTGCTTCGTAGAATGATGTTGCTGCAATTACCAGTGATGCTCCAATATCGTTTTTTTTGTTGACAAATAGGCAGACAGTCGAATAGTACAGTTATCAGGATCTGAGGACTTTTTTCATGTAGGCTGCATCCAGATATTATATTTGACCGTAAGCAGCTGAAATCACCTTGAAATGACATGCAATTGTACAATATAAATCTTTAAATTTGACCGACTGTTCCTGTTGTGCGGTTGATCAGATATATGAATGTATAAAATATACAGGGTGTCCTATAAATACCGCCCAAACTCTGCTCAGCTAGATTCCTTGTTGGGAATAGATCTGGGGGACTCGGCTTTATGGCCGCTGCGCTCATCAGATCTCGCAACTTTGGATATCTTCTGTTGAAAACATTTGAAAGAATCAACCTATTGAGGCCTTACTTCAACGAAAAGTGAATTAGTTCCTCCCCTTCATGCTAAGTGTAATTATGTGCATACCAGATTGATGCAATGTGAACAGTTTGTCATTATATTGTTCAAGTATGCAGACCTCGATATGCAAGGTGGATATTTTGAATATTATTTTATAAAAGAATACGCAGGAGAACTATGTTCGTGCTTTCAATAAAGGTTGATTTCGTACACCGGATATGGCATTTTGGCTTTTTTCTCGTATTTTGCTTGAAAACTATGGATCATAGAGGTATAGAACGTTGGACAGTATTTATGTGAAAACCTGTATAGATAAAATAGCTGAATTGAAGTATTTGCTGAAAAAAGGATATAGATACAATCATTTAAGTTTTCGAAAAATTCCGAAAAGTTTGAGGATTAACACAGGCTAACGAGACCAGGAGCATCATCCCTTTAGTAACACAAAAACTAAAGATTGGAGCTGCATTCTTTATCTTTATCCCATTCGTGCCTGGATATTTTTCCGACTTTCTTCGATTTTTGCTAACACCAGCAGTAATGGATAAATTTCTGATGTCAACATTTTGAACAAGGGATGATTTCATTTAAAATCATTTTGTATAAAAATTGAAATGTCAACATCCTATTTGGCCATATTAAAATATTTTGTGGAATTGAGGTTCAATACTTGCGAATAAAGGCTAGGAAAAATAAATAACGTTTTCGACTGATAGCGAAAATGCCGTCCCAAGAAAGGGACGCTAGGCATAAATGGGTTAACTGGAAGATCATTTAACTCCGAACTTCCAAACGGATCTGTCTCCTTTTTCAGCAAACAATATTCAATTTTCTTTCGATTACAAATAGATAATTAAGTAAAGAGGAATAAGGAATGGGTTTTCATAACTTCTTTGAGGAGGTACAATTCATATCGTTTTAGTTGTGAACAATTAAAATTGTTCTGTGTGTTTCATGTTAAAATTTTAATTACTGATGGAAGATGCTTTGTCCAAGCTAAGCAAGCTAGGAAGCCCAACAAATGTGGGATTCGATAAACTATCAGCCTAAAATTCCGGGTTTGGCATGTTTTATTAAAGAAATAAGAGGAAAGAAGCTGTCTGAAAAGAAATCAGCAAAAAAATATCCTTGAGCTTTCATTACTTCCACTTCGTTATTGCGGTAAAACAGTCCAACATATATCGCTCTTGCAGAAACATTTTTTTTTATTTAACCCTAACAAAATCCAAATTTTATTAAAGCTTAATTTCTAGTTAATTCCGAGTATAGGGTCGGAATTCAGCATATATAGAAATCGAAATTTAATTATAAAGCACTGTTTATTTATTTATTTATTTATTTATTTTAGTGTAAAGGTTAGAATATGTACTGCGCCAAAAATGTGTGACACAAGATTCTTTTTTCTTTTCAATCTCTTTTTACGTTAGTTAGACGTACTCCCGTTAGAGTCAACTGTTAATTCACAATTGTTTATCTTTGTAATGAACGTGAATTTTCGTAACTTAAAAAAATTCGATAACAGAAATTGATTACACTTGATCTTTTACCGTTACGCCTTTACTAGACCAATGTAATCCCTACGCTTTTTCCGGGAATTTCGAATCAATCTAGAAAACAAGAGTGAAATTGATAGTGTTAAATCTTTTCTCTTTTTCCATTCGTGAACACTCGCAAATAAAACTGAAAGGGAAAAATAATTGACCAAGTGACATATGTACTTTAACAACCAATAAAAGTGAATTTAACTATGTGCATGTATATATATTAATAAAATGAAATATTTTTCTGAATTGATGATCTTATGCATCAGCGTACCTTTATAATTTATGAAGAAAAACTCAAAATATGAGCTGTTTTAAAATAAAACTATTTAAAAGGGTGAATTTTATAGCACATTTTTTAGAGAAGTAAAACATATTTTTTTCATCTACCATTTTTTTTTTAAGTTTACGGAAATATTGAAAATTGCCATTTTAGAAAAGAATGAATAAAACAATTAATTAATATCCAATCTCCAGTGTGTTTTCTATTTTAAATTAAATTTTCAAAAATAATTTAGAGATGATTTGCATAATTCATCATTCATACTCATAATAAACATGATAATAAGAAATATATTTAGAAATATATAAAATCATAGATAAAAAATTTTCAATAGATCAAACGAAGAATCATTTGTTAATATTTACATGATTTAAAAAAAATTACTCAATAAAATATTTAAATTTAGTTGTAAAAAGTGTTTCTATTCGATCATTTGTGTTTATAATACAACTTTTGTGCATATAAAAGTAAATATATTTGTTGTTTTAGTACTTTAAGCATTCATATTCAAATGCAGCCTTCTGAAAAGGCATTTAAACTCCATATGCAATGCAATAAATTGTTTCGTACTGAATAATAGTTCGTGACTCTTCCAAACCCATGAATATAATATTGTATTTTTCGTATGTATATTGTATATTTTTTTTCTTAATAAGAAAGAACTAAAGAAGGAATTTGATGCTTTAAATTAAGCTAATTTACATCAAAACATATTTTCCATATAATCAACATAAATGTATTTAAACTTTCAGATACATTTTGCTTTAAACGTTCATAAATGCAGTTTCATCGTATAAAACCAATCTATATAAATAAAATTAGACTTTTGTCTGTACATTTCTTGGAATTCAAAAATTTTGCGATTTCTATCCGTTTCAAGCACCCGGGAATCCGATGCGACCCTCAAAAAAAAGTTTGTCTGTCTGTCATTCTGTCATTCTGTCCTTCTGTCATTCTGTCCGTGACGCTTATTTTGTTTAAGCATCACGTAAAAACGACTGAAGCGAATGATATGAAATTTGGTGTCATGATAGGTGGTCACTCAACTTAAAACATAGGCGTCGAATTTTTAAAAAATCTTGATTAGATTTTCAGATTTTGCGAAAATCGTTTCAAACTGCGTAAATTTGTGTTCAAGCATCACGCAAAAACGACTGAAGCGAATGATATGAAATTGGGTGTCATGATAGGTGGTCACTCAACTTAAAACATAGGCGTCCAATTTTTAAAAAATCCTGATTGGATTTTGAGATTTTGCGAAAATCCTTTCGAACTGCGTAAATTTGTGTTCAAGCATCACGTAAAAACGACTGAAGAGAATGATATGAAATTGAGTGACATGATAGGTGGTCACTCAACTTAAAACATAGGCGTCGAATTAAAAAAAATCTTGATTAGATTTTGAAATTTTGCGAAAATCATTTCAAACTGCGTAAATTTGTGTTCGCACATCACGTAATAACTGCAAAGGTGAAAAAATGATATTTGGTGAAATGATAGGTGGTCACTCACCTTAAACTATAAGCATCTAATTAAAAAAAATCCATCAGATTTCGAGATTTTGTGAAAATCGTTTAAAACTGAGTGAATCTTTGTTCCCGTATTACGTAATAACGACTAAAGCGAATGATATGAAATTTGGTCACACGATAGATGGTTGCTCAACATAAACTATAGGAGTCCAATTTTTTTAAACGTTTTATTAGATTTTGAGATTTTGTGAAAATTCTCTCAAAATACGTTTATATTTCTTCAAACATCACGTAATAACGACTAATACGAATGATACGAAATTGAGTGATATGATAGGTAGTTACTAATCTTAATTTATAGGCGTTGAATTTTAAAAATATTTTGCTTACATTTTGAGATTTTTCGAAAATCGTTTTAAAATGTTGAAAATTTGTTCCAGCATCACGAAATAAAGACTGCAGGGAATGAAACGAATTTGGGTGACATGATAGGTTGTCACTAAACTTAAATTCTAGGCTTCAAAATTTTCAAAAATGTTGATTAAATTTTGAGATTTTGCGAAAATTATTTCAATATGCGTCAATATTTGTTCGCGCATCACATAATTACGACTAAAGCGAATGAAATGATATTACTTAGTTACTCCCTAACCTGCAATATTTTAACAATACATAAAAATTATAACTTCGCTTTCTTTACTTTGGCAACATACTACATCCATTCTGTGTACTCCTACAATGCTGACGAAAGTTCTTGCTTTTTGGAAATTTTCATTCACTAACCCGTCGAGGACGGGTACTTCAGCTAGTATGAAATAATTTTATGTAGTTCCTCTTTTGTCATTCAGTTAAGAATTGCATTGTAATTTTTGTGACTTATTTAAAAGATATATTTAAAATACGACTTAAAATAAATATATCTCGAGTTTATTTTTTGAATAGCTAAATAATTGTGTTAGCATAATAGACTTTATAAAAAATAAATCGATTATAGCACTTATTATTTAACTGAAGGTGAAAAAAAAATATTTTATTGATAGATGAATTCTATATGTCGAAACAAGAATTAAATTACTTAAATAATTTCATAAAGTTTCACTAAGTTTGTTTTTTTCTTAGACATCGAGAATATCATATAATTAGTTTTATCACATGTAAATTTGCCCTTTTAGATCGATTCTTTTCGTTTTAAGACTGTGTGGTTGATAGTATACAAAATTTTCCCAATAATGCCATATCCTTCTTCATGGTAAGGCCTACAATCACTTAAACATTTCTTTCAAAGACTCGTAAAAAAATATGCATGCATATTGGCATAAAGATCATTATATTTAATGGTTGCATTGCATTTAACTGGCAAACATCCAGCTACTAATATATGACACTATTGATCTTTCAAGGACCTTTTTAGCTTTGGGTAAAGAAATTTTTAATTCCAAACTAATTTATAAGATTAATTATTTGATATTGGTAATGATTTACTGCGAATTCACGTCTTTCGTGATATTAATGTGGACAACTCTTTTGATCAGAAATCGTATTTTAGAGTAAATTTTTATTACAGTATAAGGTATTAGAACGTAACTAATAAAAATAAATTATTTTTCCGGAAGAAAAGTAACATCTGAAGTATACAATTAGCAATATTTTTAATAATACTTCGAGAATTACTAATTAAATGTGATTTAATTGTGATCGGTTTACATAAATTTTCAGATGAATATTCGACATTTGAATCATTCTGAAACGATATATTGCACATAACAAGATGCACCAGCTGCTAAACACTGAGGTTGCACGCATAAGTTTATATTTATCATGTATTTTGCAATGCAAAGAAATATTGCCCGTAGTTAGTCATCAAAATCATACAGCATATGATCGTAATAATTTCTTTTATATATTTTACTATTTTATCATAAAGCAGTGTTACTTGATAAGAATAAATTAAAAAGTTTCCTCATATCAGAAAAATTTCATATCATTTTCAATATATATATATATGTATATATATACAAGGTGATTCGCTACCAGACTGAAAAACTTGCAGATGGTGTAGGGCTTACAGAGATGGTTCAGAATCACATAGCAATGCAGGGTTGGAAACGTCGTATTCGTGCACCTTAATAATCGCTTTAGAAGAAGTGTTCAAGTGATAGTGAACTTTCCCAGCATGATTTTTCAAAAACTAATCCCTCCTTCCCCAATTCAACTTGATAAAAATTGTTATTTCAGAATTGTTTCTTTCATTACATTTATGAAATTGTCTGAGGAAAGCCCATTGTTAATGAAATTTGGTTAAGAAATTAGACGCACACTTCAACACTTCCTTCAAACTGATTATTAACAGGTGCATGAAGACGACGTTTCCAATCCCACATTGCTTTGTGATTTTCAACCATCTCTTTTCCTCTACACCCCCTGAAAGTTTGTCAGTCTCGCAGCGAATCCCCCTGTATATATATTGAGGCAGATAGTAATAAAATTCATTTACAAAGACTCTCATGATTAATTTAATAGTGTAGTGTGATTTAGATGAATGAAATTAATGCTATTTACTACTTATTTATGTCAAATGTATCTAACAATTATGTTTTCTATTTTGTGTTGAGCAATATCATTGAGGGATAACTGCAGCAAGCATAGGGGTGTAAGAATACGATTTACTTAATGGTTTTGTAAAATTTCTAGTCATCTGATTAGATTAAACATAAAGCTAAATATTTAACATTCAGAAATCGATTTTAAACATTAATAACATGGCTTAGTAGTGATCCGTAATTTTGTCGAATAAAATATAAACTAAACATTTAACACTCAAGTAAGTAAAGAGCATTCATTCATAAAAAACATACTTTATTGTCCCTTTCTCAAATTATTTTACCTATCATTTTCAGATTCAATGAACTTTTTTCGTATCAAAAGCAGTGTCCTGATATCGAAACTCAATCAAATCTTCACACAAATTTCTGCTACATGTATTCTTTGCCTATTTCTGCATGCTTTATTAAACTTTGATGACATGAATTTCAACAACTAATCTTTATCAAACATTCTTAATGAAATTAACTGTTATGGGCAATGTAATTTCAAGTACATTTTTTTTATTATTCTATAGTGTCAGATGAAGACATAAGTAAAGAATGTTGGATAATCGATAGCTTTGTATTGTATAGCATTTCTTTTTTGATTGTCTATATTTATGCATTTCATTTGCATTTTTTGTGGTAAATGATTCCCTCTAGATGACGTTATATGCCTATAAAGATTCAATTAAGTACAAAGAACATTAATAAAATAGCAATAATATTATTCATTTCCATTTGTGAACTAATCTTTGTGGCTGACACGACTTTTTACAAGTTCACCTAATACATAAAGTGTCAAAAATTTACATTTTAATAAACAAACAACTAACAAACACTTCATGTTCGAAATCTTTTGAAATTGCCACAGAAATTCATGTGTTTTAATTTATACTGTTACATTAACAGTTAATTTATAAGTTTGTAATGTATTATAAATTCATACGTTAGCTAAAGTGTGAGGGGGAGTTAAAAGGTAAATATCACATGAGGAAAAATAGCACAAACTAATGGGAAATAGAAATTTTTAATGCATAATGAAATCATAAGTCGATTTCCAAGGGGCTGTCTAAATTATATTCATCCCACCTTACAAAGAGGTTTACCATTGCAGCAAAGTAGAAATATACTCCATTATTCTCCTACCCATTCATTACAGGCAGTTTCATTTCATCATCGGTTAAAAAATGTTTACCGTTTATACAACTTCTACCGTTTATACAACTTCTTCTACCGTTTATACAACTTTTCCCAAGCGAATGTACAGCTGCGGAATAAAAAAGTCCCACTTGTACATTTTTCGGCCGTCGTTCGTCACACAGCAAAGTTACAGATACCAATCGTTTAAGATTGACGCACACTTTAATTTGCTATGCATAAAAATTGCATAAAGGGCCATCTACATAATAAAATTCGCACTAACTTTTTTTTTTCTCAATAGCAACCCCTAGATTTCACTTCATATTTCAAAAATTTAGTTCATTTTAACACAGGACACCAATTTTCAATAAATTTGGACAGAAAATGAGTGAGTTATGAGCACCCAAAATCCCCCTCCCCCTATGTTACAATATTTTTTCATACTTCAATTCATATCTCATATAATATTGGTAGTAAGAAGCTGATTTATATTCGTACTATTAGAACTAAACGACCCAAACATAATTTAATGTTATTATGATTTTTAATAAATTATTAATATGAATTATGAATTATTAAAGTAATATTCAAAAAAAATTATGAATAGCGACCTAGCCAAATTTCGATGGAAATAGATGCAGAAATTAATATTACATGGCTGTGCAAAATTTCAAATTTTTACGTTCAGTAGTTTAATTTATATTAAATAAAATGTGTTATTTTCATGAGTTAAGGGACCATATATAAATTTATTAAGTGAAAATTTTTTGAAAATTGCATAAAATAAATGTAAATTAGATATATTTTGTGCAAAAACACAGTAAAAGATACCAGTATTAAAAATATCAAATTTTGAAGCAAATAAATTAGAGTTTTTTACAGTTTGTTGGGGATTCTATAAAGCGTGTATTGTTGCGTCCGCTACCATATTCCCCCAAATAAAATATGTTCCAGCTATAGAATTAGATGCAGTAGATGTATGTCTTCTAATACAACGTCCTATTTCTGAAAAACTAGCATCCTCAAATTTCCAGGCATGAATGTGACCTTTTTTAATATCGGAAACATTTGGAATTCCCTAACTTTATCAAACATTCAAAATCACGTTTTTCTGTAAAAAAAATTTCATCTCACTATAAATTAAAATACCGCCAAAAGTCTTAAGAATATTGCACATTGCAGGCGATAGTATTAAATGAAGAAAGTGAAATAACAAACACGGTTATAATAATGGGTCGGCAAAAAAGTAATTGCGTTTTTTACATGAAATTCAAACAAATAAATTTTCAATCATGAAACCATTCTTTAAGTTCGACCATAGCTCATTCGAGCAATATTCATGCTTGTTGTCAGAAGAGCAGGGAGCAGCCTCTAACTCCTGCCAACATTTCAGCTGTCTAAGAGAAACATCAAGGGAAACACTGAATAACAGTTTCAAAATTAAAAAGATTTTCAAAATCCTTAGCAGTCATTTTGCATTTTCCCCTTAAATCATGTGTACGAACCAAGGAAGTTATGAACTCACGGGTCATTTGGATCACAGACTAAATATTCTATTCTACCCTTGATATTCTCAGTACAAAAAACTTTAAGAGAGATGGGAACAATATTTTCCTTGAAAATAATATTAATTTCTTTTAATTCTCGCGAGCGAAATAAATGAAAGTTCGGAACCTACGAAAAGTTCGGAACCTACAAATAGCGTTTTTCAATTTGCAGAAAGTCCCTTAAAAACGCGCAAAAATGAATTCGCAATATCGCCGGAAATTATATTTAGGGTAATTTGAAGGTTTTCTTTCGTTTAATAAAGTCAAAATATTTTGAGAAAAGCGAAGTTCATGCAAAATTAAATAGGAAGACGGCCCCTTATACAAATTAAATTAATAGTAAATTAAATTACGCGTTATTTGCAAACGAATGGTATATATAACTTTGCTATATGACGAACGATGGCGAAATGAAGAGCAAGTGGGCCTTTTTTTTCCGGAGCTGTTCATTGTACAGAACTAGGGTGTATGTTGGGGCTACACAGTTGGCTCTGCCAAAGTTTCCGTTGGAATTTTATTGGCTATTTTTTAGTTTTTCTGATCTACATCAAGAGTACGGATGGATCTCACGTGTTGATATATAAACGGCTCTTATAATATGCTTTAAGGAATATCACAAACCAAGTTTCCTGCCGAAGATCTGCTATCTATACTTCAAAGCCGCTGACATACTGCGATATATTTGAGATACTCGCCAGTAGTTGCCAAATGTAATTCGCATTCTGATTTTATCTCGTATATTCTTTATTTTTACGTATTTGCGCATTTTATGATTCTTATACTACTGCTTCTATATTTTCCGCTAAGTAAAGCATGCGACCCTAGTGATAAATATATTCATACATTTGTTTAATTATTATTTGCGTACTATGCAGAAATGTTACATAATTATTTTAGTAACTGTGTGCTTGCAAAGTTCACTTGAAGAAACCAGCACACTATTCATTTATTTATTTATTAGTAAAAAAAAGGTAGTTATGGTGGCAATTACAGGCACATTAAGGGGCGCAGTATATATTTCAAACTATTATAGTATTTACGTATGCATTATATGAGACATATGTCGTGAATGACCACGTTATACATAGCGTAATTTAAGGGAAACTGGAATACCTTTTCAAACATGCTTTAATTTTTAAAAATACCCTTTAAATGACGACACTAGCGGACGATTTACTGAAGTAGCAACACAACGCACATTATGTACGAAAGTTTTAGTTCAATAGCTTCTGTCGTATTGTTGGGAAAGCTGATTTCTTCATTTTTTACACTGTGAGTTACACTGTGTCGAAGTCTTCACGCAAAATTAAAGTACTAGGATTAAACTTACTTGTGACATGGCATGGAGATTTCTTTCTGCATGTAAATTTGTGTTTGTTTTGCAAATAACATACACCGCTATCCGTCAAAGTAGTATCAAAAATTCCAGTATGATGAAGTACACAGTAATATCCTGTTTATCTCAAAATAATATTAAAAAAACTATAGATATAAACATTAAGAATGTTGCTAAACGTGTCATGTTCTCCCCTGTTGAAAATTTTCCCCTCCGATTTGCGGGCACTAGCCGCAAGCCTTCTGCCATTACTAAGGCCCGAACTACTGGCCATTTTACTATGGAGGCATCCGATGATCGGCAAGCGTTACTCCCTTTGAGGGGACGAACAATTTAATACCCAAATCCAAGTGGTGAATCGAATCCTTGCCTAAGGCGGAACAGAATCGTTCCTAAGCCATTACACCATCTGGGCGGCTCCTCCACAATCTACCAATCTTAACCCATTTATGCCTAGCGTCCCTTTTTTTGGGCGGCATTTTCGCTATTAGTCGAAAACGTTATTTATTTTTCCTAGCCTTTATTCATGAGTATTGAGCCTCAACTCTAAAAAATATTTTAACATGACCCAGTAGGATGTTGATATTTCGATTTTTATGCATAACGATTTTAAAAGAAATCATCCCTTGTTCAAGAAGTTGACATTAGAAATTTATCTATTATTTCTGTTATGAGTAAAAATCGAAGAAAGTCGCAAAAATATCCAGGCACAAATGGGTTAACATCTATGTATCATGTTTGGTCAAATTTCCATTTTATTTACATTGAATCTAGACTTTTGAAAAAAGTGTTCAATTTTACATTTTTCAAATCTACAGTTCACGTAGAAAATCATTAGAGACTGTTTCCAGTTGTAATAATTCGTAGAAATATTTCGCCCGGGACGTAATTTATACGTCAAAGCCTTTCAGCCGATTTGGGCTTCTTATGCATTTTCAGAACTCGTAAAATAAAATGACGAGAAATAACCCTTACGATTTGTAACTTGAATTGTTGAAATTAAAGCACGAAGTCTCACTTGGTATTGCATGCGACATGCAGGTTTGTGGATTTTCAGATTTTCAAATCATTTTTTTAACATGTATTTTTTAACATACCTGTGGAACTTTGATCTGCCGAAAGGTGTGAATTTTACTATTTTTTTAAATATATACTTTTCATAAATCCCTTAAACTGCGAACAAGTACATTTGAAAGTAAAATTATGTTAAATATCCTACAGCTTTTAAGTTTTCTACCCAACTAAAACAATTTCCTACAGTTAAATTGAGAAAAAAAAGGATAAAATTTTGGGAAATGTTGAACTTTTAGATTTTTAAATTATCGCTATGACTTTCTCTTTCGTTTTCTATTATTCTTACATAATTATAAAGCATCTCAAAACAGTAATAGAAACGATATGAATTGTGTCAAAATTTTTAGACATAGCTTTCAAATGTTTTTGGAGAATTGGTGATGAACTTCTTTTTGGTGTGATAAAACACGGAATCGTTACTGCTTGGCTTTTATTTATAAGATATGTCTCTTAATGTAATACTTGTGCTCACATTATATTAATTAGCCACATAGTGTAATATGTGGTCACTTATATGGAATCTTACACTAACTTTACAAATACTAAGAAATACATTTAATTATGGTTCAGGAATATATATATATATATATTGAATATTAAACTATGAGAAGAAAAACCGCTAAAAAACTGCATCTTAAATTTATCCAACCGTGTAATTTATCCGTAGGCACAAAGAAATTCCATGTTGCAAATTTATCACTCTTTCAAAAGAAACAACCTTCCGGAAATTTGTTCAACAAAATTAAAACGGCAAAGTTACGTATTATCTAAGAGCAAAATTTGAATATTTCTAATTAAGCAATTTTCTTGTTCGCGATTAAAAAAAATTACAAAATAAGTTTATTGAAAGTGTAACCTTCAGCGAGTGTCTGAAAAAAGAAAACAATATCTTCAGTGCGCATGAAACTTTTTTTATTTTAATGTAATATAAACTAGTAAAGTGATACAATTTAGTTAAAAGCTCGGAGAAAAAAATAATAAGTTACAAAATGAAAACCATAAGTAATTTTTTATTTAATGCACTGTTGAAATTGAATTCTTTTTTGAATAATACGTGCCTTTAGGGCTTTAAGTATGTTTATTAATACTTTTTAAATATAATCTATCAGTATAAATTACAACTATTAAAATAAGTCAGTGTATAATATTTTTGGGGAATTTATAGTAAGACTTTTAATAAGCAAGTTTTTAACTGCTAACAATCAATATATTTAAGCAAAACTAGAATTATAGTGTTTTCTCTTCTTTTTATATTGTAAACATTTGTATTCATTAGTACAGGTACTGAAAACAATGCTTAAGTATGATCTATATTAACTACTTCAGGGCGATATGCCAAGAATGGGGAGTGCTTTGGTAGGAGGACTTTCTAAGAGGTTCTAATGCTCTTCAGCTTTAAAAAAATACACTTTCGAAAGAAAAAGAAATATTTCCTTTATAAATTACACTAACCGTTTATGCAGAGTTCGGAAGTGGGGAAGCCGGTAAAATTTAGTCTCCATAACAAAACAGAAAATGAAGAAGCGCGGACCTTGGTCATTATTTGGGAGGGTGATAAACTCTCTTGTGTGGACTTCTGTGAGAGCGCACGTGCTGAAATAAATTGGTGAAAGTAAAATTTATTGTCGGTGCAATGTCCTCCATGTCCAAACGATATTTTTTTGGAATAGGTGCTAGGTCTGTAATCTTAAATTAATTCAAAATTAACAGACATTTTATAGGGAGAAACAATGGGCTGCTTATTAAGTGCCCTACATAATAAAATGAACAATTTATCTGGCCCATGTAGAGTTAAAGTCTCTGGTCGGCAATTGACTCGACCTGTACAAAGAAAATAAATAGTGTCAGGTGGGGGAAATGGAGGTGGATTGAACCTCCATTCACCATCTTTTTTCACCATAAAAATTTAGATGTTTCAATATTTTTTTTTCTATGGACATTTATGCTAACAACATGACAAGTATTTCTAATGAAGTTTTAGAATATTTCAACAATATGAATTCATGCAAAACTTCTTGTTTTTGCTCGAAACAAACTGCCTGTTAGCAAGTTAATGGAAAACGTCCTTCTAGATTCCTGTTAATTAATTAAAGCATTTACATTCTGATACATACCCAACAAGCATGGCCCTATCGGGTACGTTACGGTCCAACAGCCTCTTGAACGGTTCAGCGTCGTCATTGGCAAAGTGATAATTGGAGCGATGTTGGTTCTGTACCCTGAAACCAACGTGATGCAATCAAAAGAAAATTGGTGCTGGGCACACAACGGTCCAATATCAGCTATATTTTAGGGTCAGCTGGGCTAGCAAATGGTGTCGAGAAGGTACTATTCCGAAAGCTGAAACCGATAATGCTACGGAAAAAGACTAAATTATTCTGTATAGAACTTGCAAAACACCACGTTAGTGGTACTCGTTATAATTATTCTTTTATGTTTAACTCCCATTTGCAATGTTATACCTGTTGTTTACAGCTACTTAAGAAGCTAAAATATTTATTTTACTCCAACCCTCCTGCGTCAATACAGAAAATTGGTTGCCGACCATGGCCAAGTGGGTAAGACAGTCAACATGTAGCTGGCAAAAGGGTGAAGGTACAGGGTTCTGGCCTGCCGTGGCTGTCGATCTAATGATCTGGAGTTTTAGGCTCTTTTCTCCAGGTGTAACGTAAACGAGCGTTAGAACTCCTGAAAAATTTCTCTGCTCAAGTCATCCCCCATTTAGGCAGATAGCCCTCCCCTCCGCAAACTCAAATCAAATCAAATAAAATAAAAATGGTTTTGGAGTCGCCAATAAAAAAGGAAACTTGCTAATTTAGCTCAAATAAAATGCACAACAAAGAAAAATATCATTTTAAAAGAATGTATATTTAAGTGAGGGGCCAATTTAATAAAAAATCTCATTTGATCAAAAGAAAATACATAATAAAGGAAACTGAGACCTCATAGCAATTTTTTTTAATCGGGTGGTAAAGTTCAGAACCCCTCCACACGATCGGCCGTTTTCCGTGTTATCCGAGTTTATTCCACACCTGGACCCAGGTTTAACATATTTACTCTGATCATTGAAGCAAATGTACCGGTTGAGATAGTTTTCTCGTTGTCGATACCACACCAAAAACGTTATGGCTTGGTTTGAAAGGTGGAATAGGGCTGGGTCGACGCCGTTGTCGTTTTAACCGACGCCAATCCAAAACTACCCCGTACTTATATGTCATTGCCTCGGCGGGCGGACCAAAAATGTCAATTTTGTCACCTCCTGAGCGATGTCGCCCAGCCGCTTGCTGCATCGGCATGGGGGTGTCTGCCCAAAACTAATACGATAGATAGTATTAGTAGATATACTTCAAAAGAACCGGATTATATAAAAGAAAATAATAAAATTGTAGTTTCTATTTTTAAAATATTTTCTCATGAGGTGCGTAGAAATGGGGTTATGGCTAGACTTAACAAAGTTCTATTTTATACTGACATTTCTATTTCTCTTTAGTTAAGTATTCTTGGAAATACAGTTAAAATCAATGAAACTGACATTGCAATTAACTGTTCATTGTAGAGATTAATTTTGTGTATAAAGTAGCGTAGCCAAGAATATTTTTCGGTGGTGACTGAGAACTCACAAAACTAGAATGCGATACAACTTATAAAAAAGGATATAGCATATCGGTTTTATTTTTATTTTTATTTTTTTTGGGGGGGGCTATGTAACCCCTTTACTTTGCTTACAAGTTTTCGCATATAAAAATGAAAGAAAAAATAAATTCATAAATCGAATTTGAAAGCTTTGCAGATGGAGAAACATGCTACATTAGTGAAAATATCAATTTTGGATTAGGTCTGTACCTGAACCTCAAATTTTTCAAGGCGAACTTTCAAATTTATCCACGAAAACAGAATATTTTTCATATCTTATGTTTTCATATCTTATGTGTAAAAGTGTATACACGTATTTTCATACTACCCCCATTTTCCCCAACGAATGGGTGAAAATGGGGTGTATCAATATTTGCCTAACTTAAACGGCACCGTAGAAAACTATTTTCATGTCGTTTGAAAATAATGCCATATTTTCAATCTATATAAGTCCAATGTATTTAATATGCGTCAATAATTTAATTAACATAAATTTAACAGCTTGATTTCAGAACCTTTCACAAAAAATACATCATTTTTCCCCAAACCGACCCTATTGTTTATAAATAAGAATATTATATATCGGCATATCAATTTGAGATACTCTTGATTAATTTTTCCAGAGGATGTTATTTGGTACTAAGTTAAAAAATATTGCCTTTTTAGTTCAAAAGAAATAAGTATTTCAAATTCAACGGTAGTTTAAATATTCGCGTTATTGCGATTTGTTTACCAGCTAAATAATTTGAACTACATTTTCTTCAAAGGAGAGTTCACTGAAATTCGGCGAAAACATTGCTGTTGTCAGTTTCATTATTAATTTATATTAATTTTTGCATTATTAGAAAATGAAGTAAAACTTAACCTTTTATTTCACGACTTTCATTCCCCCTTTTCTTTTCTTTCGATTTTTTTAACAAACTAATTAACTTGAAATACGTGGAAGGCTTGTTTTTTTTCTAATTTGAAATAAAATCAGATTGCAGTTATGGAAATCTCGAAGAGTTTTCAAAAAGAAAAACCAACATCAACAATTTTTATGCACGATATTTTGCAAATAAACGTTCCATTTAATTTTAATTTCTAATTTATTAAAAGTTTATAAAATGTAAAACTTTAGCATTATTTTTATAATAGTAATCGAATTTTTAGTATTTGTTATGAATTATGGAAGATGATAATATATAAAAGTGGTGCCAAATGGATCCCTTTAAGCTGTTGTAACGTTTGAGTTATTTTTGATGAGGGTTTTGTAATTTTAGTTTGTTATGTCAATTGAAAGTTTTTGGATATTAGATTTACCAGGCTGCAAAGTTGTTGGATTTTTTAATTAAACGATATACTTAAAAAACCTAAATACAAGCAAAACATAGAGTTCAACCTCTTTAAATGGCATGACCATAGCGACCAGTTGACAAATAGTATTTCTTTAAAAATCCATACGAAGCTACTAATCAAATTTACAGTTTTAATAAGTAAATAATGTTTCTAACAAAAGCGGTATACAATCTATTTCGTAAAACATTTGTTTCAAACTGCCGCTTGACATTTGAATTAGATGACATTTTGCTAACTATCTAATTTGCAGCTTTTTAAGAGAAATTGAATTAGCTCACCCTTCATAAACGCATATTTCTCCGTTACAGTCCAGTGGTGGCATCCTTATCTTTTAGAACAGTCTAAGTCACATATATGAACATATATGTAACTAATATTAACTCTTTAAAAGATTTAATTTTTTAAATTTTATAATTTGTTCCCTAGCTGAATATTTTCTGCAATTTTAGGTTCAAAGAACTCAGTTAATTACAAAAACCTCAACTTGCAAGTCACGATACAGAGAAATTTACATCTTGTTATTTCTTTCGTTTATCTGATTTAGCATCGGTATTTTGATCATATGGATGAGAAAGACAGTTGTAAAGGTTTCAAAGAAAGGAATAGAATGACTAAAACAAGCGAGGTGTTTTTGTAAAAAAAGCGTCAACATACTATTTGATCTTTCTGTTGTATAGTAGTTCACAGGGGGTAGTAGGTATATAGTAGCCCCCACAGTAGCCCCCATAGTAGGGGGAATATGTGTACAAGAGCACATAATACATAAGAAAATCGATATTGATATAGAGACGAGAATACAGTCAATAATTAAAATATATCTGATACTAGATATTATATCGAAACAACATATATTCAAAGAAGTATATTTTTTAAGAGACTTGCAACATTCTTAGAGTTCTTATGGAAGTCTTGCATTTTAGAAAATATATTTCCCAAAGTAAAAAAGCATGTAAACTTTTGATTATGACAAATTTAATTCGTAATTCTTTAGACAAACCCCTAATTTTCTAGTAATGATATTTATTTTTGAATTCAGATTATGGATGTTTTTAGCTATTTCCAAAATTTCACATGATAAAATAGCAAAAGTGTTAATTTTCTAATATGATTTATTTCTATAGAGAATTAGTAAATTCTCCGCAACAAAATAAAAGAATTAAAATGTAAAAAAAAATAGAAATAAAATAAAATAACGGTTTTATAAAATTAGAAGAATATTTTTCAGCTATGCAAAAAACAAAACTTACAAATATTAGCATGGAACTAACGCAATTCACTTCGCAGTTCAAATTTACTGTAAGAAATGCGTCTTAAGAAACTTTCTTGTCGTACTATTATCCATTGCTTTTTGTCTCCTTGTACATGCGTTTACTTTTTCAATTATGCAATTGTAGGTAAACAATACATCATAGTGGAAGCCAAATGAAGTGAAACAATTTCTAAATCTAAAAGGTATTCGCTATCTCATGAGATTTATCATTCAGCTCTCAACCGTTTCTCTCTTTTGAAAATCCCATGAATTATTCACTATCCTCATATATTCTTGCGATTTTGTGCGTTTGGTATGCTTGAAAATTAAAAGGCTTTCCGAATCTTGCTGGCACAATTGCATATACGTTAGTTCAAATTGCTTATTAAGGTGAGATTTTATTTTACAAAGAATGATTGGAATCCCATTATTCTGATAAGTTGAAATATGAACACAGTTTTCTCGGAGAAAGTTTTAATGGAAAGGTCACAAATGCCCTTAGTAAAATTCAAATATAGATTGAAAATTCATTTCGTAATGGTCATGGGAATAATTTTATATCTTCATTTTAAGAGCATCAACATGCTATAGATGCCCAAATATTGCATCGTT
Organism: Cheiracanthium punctorium; assembly: GCA_038373885.1. Lineage (NCBI taxonomy): Eukaryota > Metazoa > Arthropoda > Arachnida > Araneae > Cheiracanthiidae > Cheiracanthium > Cheiracanthium punctorium. Next base: position 372,907 of record JAWZYV010010510.1, on the reverse strand, counting down.
TATGAAGCACCTATTGACGGATGAAAACGTTTTGCAAGGATCACGAGTCAATTTAAACTGATTTTCTACTTGTAAGAGTTTTCAATTTTTCATTTAGTTTGCATTTGTTCCTGATAAGCTTTTACTCTTCTTTTTAACTAAGTATTTTTGTGTGTATCGCCGTTTCATGGAACTTTTCACACAAAACGTGATTTTATTTTATTTTATTTCTTTTTTTTTATCAAAACTTGTTCGCTTTTTTATCGATACTTATCATAGTAACATTGTCAAGCTTTGTCCCTTTAGCCATTGAGAGCTACAAAATTCTATCTGTGATGAGAAAAGAGGTTGCTGGCAACCGTGACATAGAAAAATACAGTTCCCCGGTAAAAACTTTTTGTACTCTTATTTCATCATTCAAAAGCATCATTCTTTTATCAAATTCACCTTTCATTAAATCCTATTTTAAATTTTCCCTCTGGGATACAAATATATATCAAACAAAATTCAATCAATTCTTATTTGCTAGGATTTCAACTATTATTAACTTTTCTGGATTAATTTCTCGAAGAAGGGGAGATGAGGATTGAGAATGTTCTCTTTTTATTTTTTAAAATACTGGAAAATCAGATAAAAGCAGAATACCTCATACCAGATGGCGATAATTCATAATGCTCTGCGTTGGGCAAGAGGCGTTGATCACCATCCCCTCAGTAGTTTTCATCCCTGGTCATCGGGAGGTATTTCAGGGCAGCACGTTGTCTCGCAGAGTTCCCGAGTCCCTAGGCGTTTCGTAGCTCTCATCCATCCGTGGTGTACGGTGTTCTGAAGCTCAAGCGGCCCGTTCGTTTCGGGCTCAGTCATCTAGGACTGCTTCTGTTAAGGGCTCAGTGATCGAAGGCAGCTTCCTACAGGGCTCATTTATCGGGGACTGCTTCCGTAAAGGGGTCAGTCATCAAGGGCAGCTTCCTTCGGTAGTTCAGTTTAAAAAAAAAGAAACTGATTGTTTTATAAAGTTTTAGAAGGGCCTGGTTCTCTGCACTCATGTGTAGCAATGTTTATATTTTTTTCTTTTCCAATCCAGCAAGTCTTGCTTTCCATTGGCCTCTTTTTAGCAGTCTCAGCGTCTCATTCACTCTCCCTCCTTCTTTTTTTTCAATGGATTGATCGCCTTGTCATACCCTACTTCAGGATGGTTTAACTGCCTGGAGAATTTTCCCATGCATCATTTTTTATAATCCTTCATAAATTCACCTGGCAAATTTTTAGCTGTCAGTTTTTCAGCGCATAAACACAGAAATAATTTACTCTTCTTGTTTTTCAAGCTATTACATAAACATTTTTAAGAGACTTAGAGCATGATTGTAACTATTAGATATTTATTTCTCATTTAATAAAAAAAATTAAACTATTTAAACTATTAAGATAGCTAGGTATCTCTTGAAGGCTGTAAAAATAAAGGGTAAAATAAAATGAGCTAAGTATATAGCAATCGATATATAGTGGCTAAATAGATCCTTAAGAACATCCCTAAAGCAATTGGTATGATCTCGGTTGAATAAGGGTATACGAGGAAATGGTTGGAAAATCCTTGGGTAATCGTCCGAAGACGCACAGAATGGCTCCCGCTCGGATGGTCCATGGATATCTCCCGAGAGGACACCCCCAACGTTGAATGGAAGTCATGCGCCGGGGTCGGTCAGGTGAAATGGGAGTTCCGTGAAGACAGTTAGCCGAGATGCGGCCGGGGATTTCTTGTTGCTTTGGATAATGCAAAATTCAAGAATTAAAAAGAAAACAAAAGTGAAATAAAGTGTTGTTCGACTGAATAATTTATGTAAAACAGATTGCCTAGCAATCGAAAAAAAATAGTGGATAAATGTAAACAGACGAAACATAGGTGAACTAACTCCAAAATTTATATATTAAGCTGGTCAACTTGAAACTATATCTTAAATTGGTCAACTTAATAGTTGAAAATAACCTTGACTTGATGAACTTAAAACTAAATCTTGAAATAATGAGCTAAAAAGAAACGGCATTATTTTACATTTGTGTCCGAAGTGGTAAAACGGCTAAATGAAGTTTTGTTTCTGACGTAATACAATGCGTAAAAATGTCGTGAATCGAACTTTAAAAAACACCAAATTCCTTGATATATTAATCCTTGAGGGTTGTTCCCGGGAAATACCATTTTCGCGATATTTCTTGGTTCTTTGCCTATTGGATTTTGGTGGCCACTATAACTCACAAAAACCACTTATTTTAACATATAAATTTAAAAGAATTTTTATCGTTCAATATTAGGTACGCTGTTGTTAAATATGGCGTAAGCTGTTCTACATTAAAAAAAAAAAAAAAACATTTCTTTCATTACGACATTATTTTCATGACTTGTACTTTTAAAAGTTTCCAATGTATTACTTTACGAAATGCTTTGAAGCATCAGGATTTCATGCTTTGTTTTGTAACCAGTTTTTAAAACTTGTAACAGTAACATATCTGTGTTATTGTAGCATTAATATATTTTAGCACTTTTAGATTAAAAGGGAAAGCTTTTAAAATAGCGTTAAAGAAGTCAAAAATAATGAGATTTAGAAAGTTACAAAGTTGGATGGACTTATTTTATTTCAAAATGAAAGTCCTCGTGCTTTAAATACCTCCAAATGTGACACTCCCTTCAACAAGTCAGAAACATTTTAATGAAAGAGAAAGCATTTTCTGTCAGCCTTTGGGTATGAACAGAATAGTAATATTTTTAACTAGAATCTAAAGAATATGTTTTATTTTTCCAAAAGAAGTCCGACAAAGTAGATTCATTTCAAGTGAAAATAGTTCACACGTATAAATTGGCTTAGAGAACTATCTTACATTTTCCCACTTAAGAAGAAGCTTCTACGTAAATACTATAAATTATATGCACTCACACTTTTATATAGATCATTTCTTTTATTTCTTTTTGTGATTTATTGATTACACGAGCTGATGCACAGATAGTAATTAGTCTGCAACATACATAGCAGCACTCTGCAATGCTAACTTTGTTATAAATTACCTCGACACCGTTTTTAATCATTTTAACTTCAACAAAGTATTATATACATTTCTCCGTTTGGAACCTTAAAATTAAAAATCTTTTAAGTATCCTATTCCTGTGGGAAGAAAGATATTTAATTGTAATTATTTTTCTAAAGTGCACAAACCTGATGATAACTTACAATGTGTTTCTGACAATGATGAGTCAAGTTAAGCATGATAATCTAATTTCGCCTTACTTATTACTTATACGTAATAAATAAATCAACGCAAGTAATAATACGTAACAATATGTAACAAATCAGTAAATCAATCAATGCTAAATTCCATAAAACTCTCGTATTGTGACTTTTATATTTATTTACATGATTGTTGATGCAGTTTCGTAATTTCTCTTTTCCTACTTATGTGATGGCAATATTTTTTTTTTTCCTGTACTGCAAACTTCTCTACAACAATGGTCGTGCCCTTGGATTGAATGCCTCGGCTGTTTTATGATAGTGGCATCTGGAGAGAGGATGAGTATACACATGCTTTTATGCTTTTGTTCTGTCACTTGGTTTCTCGATAGATTCACCGCACTTTCACAATGCAGCAATGTTGAATTCTGAGTATATCGGAGATTTGCATTTTTTCTACGTATTTCGGGCAAGGTAAAACATCACCAGGATGGAGGAAACACCTTCCTCAGAGGAACGACCAGTCTTGTTAGAAGAGGGGTCCGCCAATCTGTTGAGGAGTAACCTCGAGATTAACCGCGGAAAACTTAAACGCCGTGTAAGTTTTAAAAGCACCCAGGAAGGGACTTTTTTTTTCTTTTTTTTTTAGGGAGGGGGTTGGTTTAAGAAGTGGCAATGCTCAATGTTACTTTCAGTGTAGATTAATTGTGATGGCAGTTGTACTTGGGTAAATGCTAAACATTAAGTTTTTAGCTGTTAGTTTAGCCAATAAAGAACATGACATTTATACAGTGATGTATAAATATCATATTTCTTTTATAACCAAGTCGTTCTTGTTTACAGGGAAATAACCTCCGCCATCAGATTATTTTTTTCTGAACGAACATATATACACATACACAAGGTGGCAACCCTTTTTAATTCGTTAACTATTAGAGGTAAGTGGGGAATGTAAATTGAAAAACAATATTCAAATTAATGTAGGAGAAAAGGCTAGAATAAGGAAATATTCCTCTCGTTAATTTCAAACAAAGTATACCCAGCAAACACACACAGTTTCTTTGAACGTCTATTAACGTTCAGAAAACGTCTTCTAAATGTTAATAGACGTGAGTCTATTAACATTCTTAAGTGATATCCCGTTGATAATTCCGGCCAAATTATTTTTTCGTCAAATGTGCCGGCAAACCGTTACCTATCTATTCGGAACCGGTTCGTTCAGTTTCTTTTCCTTCTTTTAATTTTTTAACAAACAGTTCATTTGAGCTAGTTCGTTCGCAAACAACTTCAATCTGTATTCATCAGTTCATCACCTTCAATTATATATTTCGGAATTCATGATTAGACCTCAGTATTACGAGGGTTGCCTTTTAAGTTTCTACAAAAAGTAGAAAGAAAAATAATTTTTTGGGAACAAATTGTTTTATTGCTTTTCAAAATATTTGCCTTTAAGATTTATACACTTTTCCACCCGTTCAAACGAATTCTTGAAACAGTTTTTCAATCTGAAATTGATATCTCGAAACATGGTTTTGGAAAGTACCAACAGCTTTGTCAGGTGATGAAAATCGCTGCCCACGCATTTTTTGTTTGATATAAGAGAACAAGAAAAACTCGTCAGGCGACAAATCAGTAGAACATAGACAAGAGGCATTAATTTGATATTTTTATCCTTCAAATAATCAATTGTTTCACGTTCTTTGTGGGAACTGGCGTTGTCGTGATGAAGAATTATGCGTCGATTTCTGTTGTTTTTCCTGATTTCGTTGATGACTTTTGGCAAACAAATTTCTGTTTACCATTTAGCGTAAACAGTTTTTCGATCCTCTGAAGGAATGGTTGCGATATGTCCTGTACGGACGAAGAAACAAGCGAGCATTTTCCTTGAAGTGCTTGATGAACGAACAACTTTAGTGGGAATCGGTTCATCTGGAGACACCAGAACAGTGGATTGCTGTTTAGTTTCCAGCTCATACGAATATATCCAAGTTTCGTCATCTGTAACGATGTTGCATAGGGATTTTGCAGTTCCCAGTTAGAAATTTTTTTAGCATATCCTTACGCCAATTTGCACGATCCTCTTTTTGAGCTTCTGTGAAATTGTGCGGAACCTATCTGGATCAAATCTTTTTAACAGCTAAATGTTCGTGAAAAATCAAATGTATTGCAGTCTGTGATTTGCCAAGGGATGCTTCTATTTCACGATACGTGATATGCCGATATTCTTCAATCATGTTGCGCATAGCATCGATGCTGTCTGGAATCACTACCGATTTTGGTCGTTCTTCACGAGATTTATCGCTGACGGACGCGCGACCACGACGAAATTCTGCAAACCAATTGTAAACAGTCTTTTCTGGTTGGTGTTTCAATACAAAAATTTCACAAAGTGATAAAGCATTTTTGTCGAGTGAGTCCTTTCCTAAAATCATAAAAAATCATCCAACGGAAACCTTCACGAGTTATTTCACTCACTGGCTTCTTTAAAACACTCGTGTAAACAAAATACGTAAGCAATTTCTATAATGCCACTGATTCCGAGATTACAAAAATGTGAATTTTACGAATATCCCGAAGGAAAGTTTCAGTAGCACCTACTTTTGGTCGTTTGTAAAAATATAAAATGCAACCTACGTATAATGAAGATAAATTTGACATAAATCTTAAGTGTATTTATGAGTGGTGGAAAACAATTTAATATACGTAATAAAACTAATTAAAATGCAACATTCTTTCCTTCTTCAAAATAAACTGACATGACAACACAATTTCAAAATCATACTCCAAAGCTCTTAATTTTCAAATGAGACATGACTTAAATTTTTACTTGATCCGCGAAATGCAATTGAGCAAAATAAAATTAGAAGAAATATCATAAAAATCATTTTCTGAATGAAATATTGGATCTATCCCAGAACACTGTACGGCCGTCAAATAGAACAACGATAGAGCGTCAAGATGGTTACCTAGCGAAATGAAAAATTATGATTTTAAGTAATACTAATACCAGTTTTAACAGTAGTAATAATAACATATACTTGGTAGTATTATTAAGTAAAAAAAAGTAATGATATTAACCAAAGTCAATGAGTCATTTGACATCATGGGCGAAATATAGCGGCAAAAGAAAATTGCTAAATTGATGGCCGTGCCGCGCTCTATGATGAAAGAGGCTCTTCATCATAAATGGTTTGAATAGCTTAAAAGTGAATCATCCTTAAAGATCTGAATTAATAAAACCCGGATGAATAATTTGAAGCATTCGGCATTTATCTTGGCAAAATATTTTTCGTCTTGACAGATCACCTGGATAATATGCAAGTACCCCAAAAAGGTACACTTTTTAAATTCATATACGACCCAAAAAATTCCCAGTTAATAAAATATGCCCCTATATGCCCCTATGTTGTGCATGATTTGAGAATTAGACCCTTAAAAGTGTCAAAGATTTGATTATTATATGCTGACTTGAATCACTATTCAATGGCTCTCGAAAGGAAAAAGTCATGTCGTTTGATTGGGTTTCAGAGGTCGTATGGAAATTTCGAACGAAACTAACTTTTTCCGCTCTAGCAATAAATATTTACTTTCGAATTTATGTATATCCCCGAATCATCATTTTATCTCTATCGAGACGTTTATCAAGAGGAGCTGAAATTTTGTAGTACATGTAGCGCATTTTACATTTTGGTAAAATTTTGTACGGGGATACTATACAAAATTTAAAAGTGTTACATGTATAAAATTAACGGGTGAAACTTTTCCTTCACCAAGTATTTTTTCCTACCTCATTTTCAACGTTCTTTTTCAATTTGCATTGCCCATTTCTAACAGATATCGGATGAAATCCAATATCTCCTAGAGATAAATGGGCAATGTAAATTGAAAAAACAAAAAACAACAACAAAAAAAAAAAACCGTTGAAATCTCATTCGTTGAAAAAAAAAAGTTGATTATCTATTTCATTCGATATCTCTTAGAGATTTAGAGATATCGGATTTAAGCGTATTATCAGTTTTTTAGCACGCCCTCACATAGTGTTATAAGTTGTAGCCCACAGTTGTAATCGGGTCCACCTAGTGACCATGTGGTTATGAGTTTTATTTTTCGGATACGATACTTAACCAACCGGTTCTAAGCTGAGGTTTCGGTAATAAAACGAATTAAATCTTAAATATTAAGACCGAACCAATGGCTGTCTTACTTATTTCTATGCATTTAATATATTACGGATATGGGTTTAGAAAGTAATAAACAAAACTTTAAAGAATAAAGTAAGGAATTTACGTTAGGTTTTATATCAAGATAAGGATGTTTTAAGTTTGTAGATTTTTATTCAGAAATGTTACTGCATCGATTTCGTATTCCCTTATAAATATACTTAGCCGATAATAAACCCAGTAACACAATGCATGGTGTGTAATTCACTTGTGCCTACTATACGGGCTCTTAAAGTTTTGAATTTTCACTCCTGGTTTCAAAAATGGTAACTGTAAATCTTTTATTAGCACATGAGTGCATTAAAATCATTCAGGTGTTTTGGTGTCGATATATCTTGTCTACACGATTTGCCACGTCGAGACACTTTTGAAATGTGTCAAAAAGGTTGCCGAGCGCGGGGGAGGGGGAATAAAATGTTGTAAATCGCCAAGGTTTGCAATTTTTGATGATTTCCTGCCAAGTTTGGCGCCAAAAAATCAGTTCTCAAAACTGAACCAATCTTGGCGATGTCTTCCAAACTTGGTTAGAGACTGGCAAACGCGATAGCTTATTACAAAGGAGAAGTAGAGTTAGAATATGCCTGGCGAAGTTTGTAAAAAAGTTTTGGTAGGCGATTTGAATATAGATTTCATTCCAAAGAATTTTTTTATGGAACAGGGAAGAAAAATATGACACACTCATGGATTATGATACACTTCCAAAACAATATTCATAAAAGTTAAGTATATTTAGACTGTTGAACAGTTTTGGAAGGTGATTTTAATAGAGATTTCAGTTCTGAAAGAAACTGTTTTGTGGAACAAAAAAGACAAACATGAGACACTCATGCATTAGGATGCACATTCCAAACAGTATTTTAAATTGTGAAGGATAATTGGAATATGCTTGTTGAATATTGTAGAACATAGATTGTTGTAGACCATGTGTATTGTAGAACATTTTAAGATAGATTTCGATTTCAAAGATGCGTTTTATGGAAGAAGGAAGAAAAACACGGCACACTCATGAAAAACACTCATGAATACACTTTCAAGCTTAACGGAATTAGGAAAAAAATAGGGATGAAGCATGGATTATGGTATGCGTTTCATATATTGCACTTGAGTGCGTACTTAAAATATGAAAGTGTTTCAGATTTATTTATTTATTTACTTTTTTATTGTTATTTTATCTTGAGTTTAAGTAAAAAAAGACTGACTATTAAAGAGCCCTCCAAGCGTTTGTGACGTAAAATTGCGTCTACACGATTCCAGTTTTCAGTGCAATGCATCTATAATTTAAATTATTTACAACACTTAGGTATAATAAAATATGTTTTGATATTAAAGATTATGAATATCTTAGGAGTTAACTTTTTAATAGTTACAAATCTTCCTATCAAACATTTTTTTTAAAAATAATTTTAAAGCTCCATGAAAATTTTACCGTGAAAACAACTTTACACTATTTGCCCATTTTCAAAACGCTCAGAGGGTTAAAGAACTTTTTGGATTTAAAGTGATGTATCGATGTACAGTATTCTTGAAACCACTGCTATCCAAAATCTGCACAAATTTTGGATTTGTTTGTTTGTGGGATTACGATCGATTAGCTCCAAGTGGGCTCTAGGTCGAAGGGTGGGGTGCGCTCCGCGGGGGTCTTTCTAAGGGTTCCTAACCCGTATTTACGCTAAGTTTCAGAGAAAACCACGGAAAACTCCGACCGGTTAGGTGGACGGACGCGCGATGGGACCCGAACCCGGGACCTTCCCACTTCGCCCGTCTACCATTTCCAGTGATATAACCACTGTGCCATGGCGAGGCCACAAATTGTGGAATACAATAGAACTTGATTATTATGCATCTTATACATATTTTAATGTCTGGTTTTTATTATCAAAAATTTTTATTGAGAATGAATTTTAATACATCTATTCAAAAAGGAATTTGAGTGCAAGCTGGATTTCCTAATTTGGTTTAGTGAACACCTGTTTTGTTGTTTCGAGAAACGCATTAGTTCAAAAGGCATAAGGGGATTATGATAGAATTTAACATGCTACACCATTTACTTGCATGAAGATTAATACTGTTACAAATTTTTGAGGAGATCTGTTCTTCGTGGGTTTAATTTAGGCCAAAAATTGTTTCTACGCATCAAATACTTCAATTTTGCATTTTTCTTAATCCGTTAACTAGATTGCAAGGTAGGGGGGTGTTTCCCTATTGTTTAATGTCGTGTTTGGCGGTTTCTTATCAAATGTAGGTGATATCGCTTAGCTGGCTGCTTTTACTGGCTCTTATGCTTATGAATTCTGCTTCTTTTTCAACTGTTCTTCGAATTTCCAGAAGCAACAAATTTCTGTTTCAGAAACCTAATTGGGTTTGCTGAATAGGTATGTTTTTCGATGTGAATTACTCATGTTAAGTTTGTTGTGTTATGGGGCGTGTTACAATAGTATGTCCTAAAGTGCACAGCCGTACTGACAAGCAAAATGATTCCTCAACTGAAGAAACTCCAGTACCGGGTCCTAGTCATCATGGCAAGCCTTCCGACGTTCTCAAGATGCGTGACTCCCCATTTTATTATTTAATTTATTTCTTCTTCTTTGTAAACCATAATTTTTAATTATAATTTTGAAATATTCCATTTTATTGTTTGTGACACTTTTTTATTTTAAATTTTTCTTAAAATAAATTATATATACACTGCTGGCCATCGTAAATGCAACACCCTGAATGAAGCATGCAAATAATATGAAATTTACAACATGCATTAGCTGAGGTGAGATATGCAAATGATTAGAATTTCAGCGCAGACGCACATCAAGCGCGCCTGTGGCGCCACCTCAAAGCGCTATTTAAGGCTTGGAGATTTCGACGGTTTCAAGTACAGCAATTGTGTTTTTCTTGCTTTTTTTTCAAAAAAACGATAAATTATGCCTCGTAGGAAACAACGATCATCTTTTGATCAAGTATCCGAGTTTGACAGAGGAAGGATAATGGCATACCGAGATTGTGGGTTATCTTTCAGGGAAATCGGTCGTCGTATTGGACGAAACCAAACAACTGTGATGCGGATATGTGATCGTTGGGTGCAGGAGGGTACGACGGACAGACGTGATCGACCGCATCGACCTCAGTGCACCACGTCACGTGATGACAGGCAGATTGTACGCATGGCAGTGACGGACCGCTCAGTCACATCACGAACCATATCACAGCAGATTCAGTCTGTAACGCATCATCCAGTGTCTGCGCGTACCATTCGACGTCGTTTACAGCAGAATGGTCTGTCCGCAAGACGTCCGTTGCTTTGTCTACCTCTGACGCGGAACCACAGACGTCTCCGCCGCCAATGGTGCGATGAAAGAAGGATGTGGACGACAGAATGGAATGAAATTCTCTTTACTGACGAGTCACGCTTCTGTATGCAACACCACGACGGTCGGATTCGAGTCTGGAGACACCGTGGAGAGAGGATGCTGAACAGCTGCATTATGCACCGTCACACTGGTCCTGCACCGGGTATTATGGTATGGGGCGGTATCGGATATCTCTCTCGCACTCCTCTAGTACGCATTGCCGGTACTTTAACCAGCCAGCGCTACATCTCCGAGGTGTTGGAGCCAGTTGTCCTTTCTTACCTTCAGGGCTTGCCAACAGCCATATTTCAGCAGGATAATGCACGGCCACACGTGGCACGCATTGTCCAAGGGTTCTTCGTCAATCACCAGATTGAATTGCTTCCCTGGCCGGCGCGCTCTCCGGATCTTTCGCCGATAGAAAACATGTGGTCCATGGTTGCTCAACGACTGACCCAGAGTTCATCCCCAGCTGTCACACCAGATCAACTTTGGCAACGTGTGGAAGCTGCTTGGTCTGCTGTACCCCAAGAACACATTCAAAGTCTCTTTGAATCAATGCCGAGGCGTGTGGCAGCTGTGATCTCCAACAACGGCGGCTACTCTGGGTACTGATTTTGGCAGGAACCACGCTTCATAGAATGCTGTAAATTTAATCATTTGTTACTTGGTCAACATGTTATCTACACAATAAATTTTGTTGTGATATCTCTTGTTTTTCTTGGTGTTGCAATTTGGGTGGCCAGCAGTGTATTATATGAGTGTAAAACGTATTTTATTTCACTGTGCATGGTCATAATTAATTTTATAACATTTATTTTTCCGATAAAATACAATTTACAATTATTTTCAAATGATGGACATTTTTGCCCTTGGTTGAGGGTAAATGATCCTTTGGATACTTTTTCAAAATTCTATTTTTTTTTTTTCGTTACTCAGTTTAGGTTTAAAATATTATTAAAATATGTTCATGACTAAAATATACTACTGTGGCAACGGTAAAATACTGTGGCAAAGGGCAAAGATTTTATTTAACATTTATGTTAGTTTATGCAAGTTTTCACTCTAACGGCATCATTTTGGGGCACCTTCCCCAATATATATGCTTATATACAGGTGTCTCAAAAAGTCGTTGAGAGGCTTAACACACTCGTCTGTCTATCCATGAGAAAGGAAACTTACACAGAAAGTTGTGTCCGTAAATGCAAACGGCGGCCGTTAGAGGGCGAAGTTCGCAGGATTATGAAAGCGTGATAATTTTCGCCTAGGACTTTGAAAAATGGATGAATAAGTTTACTAACTCCGAATTGGCCGATATATAGTGCCGCGGATGGGAATGGACAAGCTCGTACTTCAGCTCGTCAGCCGCAGAGGGGGGGGGGGAGTAAATGGTGTCAAAAAAGGTGACTTTTATTAAATAACTTACTTGTTAATATGACTTTCCATCAGAGGCACCACGTGATGCCCCCTCAAAAGAGGGGAAAATTGGAATTCTTTCAAAGTTTAAAAATTTATTTTAAAAGAAATCTGACATTTAATGTTCTATTTGCTACTGATCGTGGTATTTAATTTCATTCCACTGTGTTAAACTGATTCTAAGGGTAAAAAAATTACGCGATTTTTAAATAATCTAAAACTGGATGAAATATTTAAACGAGTATTATCTCCATAATTTAAATTGACTTATAACCTAACATAATTTCATGTTTAATTTTTCCATTCCCATTTTTCAGAAATGGAATAAACATTTTCTCTATTTTCACAAAAGCTTAAAATCTTTGAGGAATGTTGAAGTACTTTTACGTATGCACTTTATGTAACCAACTATGATGATGCTCAATTTTATTTCATTCCCTGCATGGTTTATAGGTGATGGGCAAACAAACATATGCATATTTTGAATAAATTTTTACAAACTTTTAATATCCTACTAAAAACACCAATGATAAAGACATGACCACCTATTATTGCACTAAATTTTGTGTAATCCTAAATCTTTTTTGCGCGAACCGTGAACAAGTAATTGCATTTTGAATAAATTTTCGAAAATATTAGTCAAAGTTTAAAAAACAAAAACGCCTATAGTTTAAGTTACATGTTCACCTATTATTTCACTGAATTTCGTTTCAATTCGATTTAATCGTTTTTACGTGAAGCGTGGACAAAATTGTGTCACGTACAGAGTGAGAGAAATGTAAATGAGAGAAACTTATTTGTATCCGTAATATCATGCTAATTTTATTTGTTCATTTACAATTGAAAATAACTGAGAAATGATGTAATAGAATCACAGTATATTTAAGTAACGAACTTAAAATACATTTCTCTGAGAAAAAATGTTAAACCTGAAAAACATATTATATGATGTAATCCAACACTACCTTTTCAAAAATGTGCGACAACGCGAAAGAGGAATTTATAGGAAGTAATTAATTTTTGTTTAGAAAAAATCGGTCCACGGAGGAGCAATTTCATACTTCTAACTTAATTTTTGAAGAAAAAAAAGAAGGATGGAGCAATAAATTTTACGTAATAGATGTAGATGGCTATGAAATTTTCAGAATTGCTTTTGAAACCAAGGAAGCTCTCTTGAGTGAATTTATCTCTTTTTCCCTTGAACGAAAATTTATTAGGTTCATAAAGTGTATCAATTTTGAAAAAAATAATTAACTAGACAGCTGCTCTAATTAATACATTTTATTTTGTTTATTTGTGCGTTGTGCGTTTTTTAGTTAATTTTAAGAAAAGACTGTAATTCAGTTTAATTTAATCTGTTTCTATCGAGTGTTCGTGGCAGGAATAGAAGCCGGGACCTTTCGGTTGGGAGTCCAGCTCGCTATCCGTTCATCTACTAAGCTTCACGCACATATGACTAAAGTTTGAAGTGACTTATCACGCAGTTTTCTCGCCAGATTGATAAGTGGGCGATGTGTTATTTGGGCGATGTGTTGTGCGAAAGATAAAATTAGTTTTTGACGAGCAATAGTCGGAAAGTCCTTTATTATTACAGCACTGGTTCTAAATTGATTATTACAAGCTACATGAAGATGACGTTTTCCACCCGACATTGCTGTGTGATTTTGAATCCATATTATGTACCCTATCTCCCCTTAAAGTTTGTCCCAGTCATTAGGTGGCACCCTGTATTTACTGATATTAATGTAATGACATATTTTTTGAACTTTTATTAATTTACTTATTTTACAAAAGTTAATCATTTTAGATAGCATATTAACAATATTTTTCAAATCAAAAAGGTGCTAGCCAGTTTTCGATATTTTGTCGTTGCCGAAACCACACCGAAACCGTTATGCGTTTGGTCGAAAGGTGGCATCTGGCTGGGACGACGGCGTTGTCCTATTTGCCGACACCGATCCAAAACCATCCCGTACTTATGGGCCAAAAGAGCGGCGGCCGGACATAAATTTATCGTAAACGGTACCTTCTGAGCGATGTCGGCTCGGCGCACAGTGGAGAATTTGTGTCAAAATCCTGGCCAAAAATATTTTTCATGTGCTTTAACGTTAAAATCATTACTGTTGACTTTTGACTTACTTTTTAGTATTATGTATTTCTTAAATTAAATAAAAAAGCGTGTTGTCGCCAAATTTGGCGATATATCGCCAAACGACACGAAGTTGGTTTCTAACAAATGTCTTGTCCGGGGATTGTCCCTTACTGGGAACTACTGCTATTGTATAATACCACTTATAAATGTAATACCACGCGGCTGTCGATCTAACGGTCTGGAGTTTGGGGCGATTTTCTCCAGATGTCACGTGAATACGCATTAGAGCCCCTTAAAAAGCCCTTCGCCCAAGGCAACCTTCCCGTTAGGCAAATAGCTGTGTAGCTGTGCTTTAACCACAATAAAAATATATAAATGTAATACTTTATTTATACTTATAAATATAATACTACTTATCTATAAATCAATTTTTATCATACAAATTTTTTAGATTTTTTACTTATCTAAATGTAGTTACTATAGGGATCTTAGTTTTCTAATGACTTCTGAAGATTAACTTTGTCATTCTGATTCATTTGAAATCTGATATTCGTCTTCACTCAGAATCACTGTTTTTTTTTTTTTTTTTTGAGAGAGAGAGGGGGGGGCCACCATCGGGCCACTCTGTTGTAGGGTCTAGCTGTAGCGAAGTTGTAGGGTCTCGCTGTAATAAGGCTTGCTCTTTTTCGTTGGCCTTTGTCTAGAGCAGCTAAAAGGACACTGCTTAAAAGAAGCCTACTTGAAACCCATAAAATCTCATTCCAAGCTGGAGGAGAAAGTAATTTATTTCAAGCCAGCACTTCAAAATGACTTAAAGAGCTAGCACGTGTTTCTGTTTACACATTCACACTCCAATGACCCGAAGTCACAGTTGCCAACCTCTGAGATCTAAAAATGGGGAGCTTTTGCTTTGGACACAATTTATGACATAAATGGAAAACTAAGCTGTAAATAGATGGGACTATTTACAGAACTAAGAAAGGGAAGTTTTGGAATATGTAGAAATTTTCTTCTTATAGCAAATTTACATCAGAAAAATAAGAAATTACATACTGAATTTAAAATACCGATGTTAAATCTTAACTGAAATGAAATTTTATATACCTTTATCCAAGCACTTGCACATAATTTATAGTTTATGAGAAGTACAAGCGCGTATGTTTGTATCCCTTTTGCGATCACCCGTCGAAAAATTATCGAAAAAATAAAAATGGCGCTATATAAATAATTTTTTTAAAGAAATGGTGGATGTTGGGGGAACATTTTTTTCTTGGAATAGACACTCAATACTGTAATAATTACGATTATAGTTGAAATTAGGCGCGACAAGCCGCGACACCCCTTCAAAAAGCTTTTTGAAATGTGGATCTTTGAAAAAAAAAGAAAAAAAAAGTTTACAATTTTTTAAAATAAAGTCATATTATTTTTTCAAGCTAATAGATACATATAATTGAAATACATATATTTTACTACAATTATACTTAGTATCAAATCAGTAAATTAATTTAAAGAGCTCGTAAAAAATGCAAGATGAAGTAATAGGAAACGCTGAAATCTCTTGCCGTAAATGAAGAAACTTGCTTTTAAACTGAGTGTTGCATCTTTTGGATATGAATTATGGTCGAAAAACATGCATTACATGATGTATAAGTTACTAGGCTATCCAAAAACATATATATTACTGTTTTTAAACAAATTTAAAATTTTCGACTTTTGGCCAGGATTTTGATAGGAATACTCCACTGTGCGGCGTATGCCTGCGGGTATCGGCCCAAAACTTATCCAATAGGGCTATGTTTGCTGGAAAAGGAAAGAAAGTATTAATAAAAAGTTTTTCTACGTGGATAAAGTAAACTCCTTTAAAGTTAAGACGGGTGGCTTTGAAATTTTATTCAATTATATTTTCCTGCTACATTATTTAAATTAAAGTTGTACTTAAATTAAAGTTGTACTTAAATTTAGCTGTACCACCGGCAACATTTCAAAGACTGGGAAACGATACTGAAATTTCAGTTTTCAGTTAATTTGTGTTCAAAATACCGTATAAGCATGAATTGCGCACACGTAATAAAATGTAAAATACCATTTGATAATTAAACGATAAATCCATTTCACTTATTAAAGTTTGAAATACGTTCTACTTTCTACTTTGAAATAGAATCTACAGGAATTTTCTCGGAGGAGTCTCTCTGGAAACAGTTATTCAAATATTTGCTATGTCATGGCTGCCCTTGGGTACTCAATGTTATCAATTTTGTGATCATGCATTTACTCTTTTATCTTTAAAGATGTAATAGTATTATAACTAATAAATGCGTGTACCCATAGAGTGTAACTTTGTTTGGTAAATAATACTTGAGTATTCTATGGATTTCAATGTGGAGTTTATACCTTTGATGGTAGCATCTAATTTTCCTTATCGAAAGCATTCTACAAAAAGAATTTATGCTATATATTCCTTAAGAGGTTTTTTTTTTTTAATGTCTAGTTTTGGTAGGAAAGTCTTTGCATCTTTTGGGCATATTAATATTTATCTCTTTTACAAATAATTTTTTAAATAAATAAATAATATGTATAAGTGGAAAACAAGATTATAATAATACCGCGTTATAATATAGTTTATGATAAATGCTTGTTTTTAATCATTATCATGTGTTAACAAATATTGCCAACGTAATTGAGGGCGACTGAAGTGAAATGCGACTTCAGTCGCCCTCACGCGACTGAAGTCGCGTGAGAACTTAGAAAAAAAGAAAGAGAAAGACAGAGTATAGTATAGAAGAAAAACTTAGAGAAATTAGAAAAACAGCGTATAATATATTGACTTAAAATTGTGTAAGGAATTTAGATCGATACTCACCCCGATCCCCAACACTTCTGGACTTAAAAGAAGAAAAACGAGAATTGGCCACACAATAAACCAAACAACTCCAGAATAACATTAGCACTGTTTACATTTACCTAAAAATGAGAAGATTTCATGTATTTACGACTTCGATAAGCTGTAGGCCTTCTAGCACTTCTGAATTGAATAATGAATATTATAACGATAAACAGAACGATTCGGTCGAAATACAAACCAGAATCAGAACGTATGGAGTTGGATTCTGGGATAAAACGGAGTTGCCATTTTCTTTCGATTCTTCCGATTTAAATGACTTTGGAAACTCAAAAATCAGAGCTTTCGTGAAATCAACTGAGGCTGAACCATCATCAACATGCATATTGTCTTCTACTGATTTGACAGCAGATGGAAAGTTGTTGTCATCCCCTGGGTCTCCGTAACTGGTCGTTTCACAATGGGCTACCGATTTTATTTCAACAAATTTCTTGTAGGCTTAAAGCATGACACTAACTGACACTATATTTTAACTGACAACTGAGTATGAGACGATGCGTCTGGATAATGACTACTGATTTTTCTCTTCAGCATGTATTCCAAACTAGCTGGAATGGCACACGGTTCAGTAGGCTGTCTTTGCATTGCTGGTCCAATAAGTAAGTCCGAATATATCTGCTTTTAAGAGCAGATCTATTTCGCTTGGTGTCAGAAAGTCTGGGTCGGGTAATTTGAGATTACGATTATACGCGAAGTCGCTTTGCATAACTGGAAGTTAGGAAGTGGGGCAGTGAAAAACGGGGAATAATATACTGACTTAAAATTGAATAAGGAATATAGAAGGATCCCCATCCCAATCCCAAATGCTTCCAGACTGCAAAAAGAGAAAAACGAGAATTGGCCACACAATAAACCAAACAACTCCAGAATAGCATTAGCACTGTTTACATTTATTTAGAAATGAGTAGATTTCGAATATTTACGACTTCGACTAAGCTGTGGGCTTTTTAGCACCATCGTATTGAATAATGAATATTACAAATTACAATAACGAATAAACAGAAGTAATGCGACTTTCGAAATACAAACCAGAATAAAAACATATCCCGTTGAATTCTGGCAAAAAGCACAGTTGTCATTTCCCTTAAGAAAAACTTTCTTCCTTGAAGTGTACATTATAAATAGAACAAATCCCCCTAAAAGATAATAGTCAGTTCTACCGCAACATCATTTATCTATCTATCTGTCCAACATCTCTATCTATCTATCTATCTATCTATCTATCTATCTATCTATCTATATATATATATATATATATATATATACAGTAAATACAGACTTTCACATTTATACGTCGTTTTCGTGAAGTCCCGATTCATTCCTGTCTATTTTAAAACAAAAACGCTTCGTTTATACGACACACAATATCGGTTATACGTCGTTTTAAACTTTTCGAAAATTTTGTCTTTGCCTTTATTTTTCTATTTAGGGAGAAATTTTTCCAATGTAGAAAATCAAATGGGGGATTCTGAAGGGCCCTACGTTTAACAATCTTCTTTCAAGGACGCAATTGACTGTATTGAAAAGTTTGGAACATACTTTGACTGTCAGAACACAAGGGAAAAAGACATTCAATGAACTTCCATAATGTTGTTATTAACAATCAAAGACAATACCACTATAAATGATTTATTAAATTCAATGTCTGTATGAACAAAAATCCCCTCATGGTACTCAATGTATATTACATTAATACTCAATTTATTCATTATTGTATATTATACAATAAAGGTAGGATTTGTTTCACTTTTATGAGAATTTTTTATTTTACTCTACTTTTTAATTTAGATATACTTTTCAGGTCAAAACTAGTATGAAGTAATTTACTAGTGTCTTAATACAATTATTATATTTACATAAATTTGCATTAGAAGAGTTATACATGTAAAGATCAAAGCTGTTTATCAATGTTTCCTTTATACGTCTTTTCGTTTATACGTCGTTTCAGATCGGTCCCTTGAAAGACGTATAAACGGTGCTTTAGTGTATATATATATATATATATATATATATATATATATATATTCTTGAATTTTTTTATGTGTGTGTCTGTAATTCTCGTGAAAGTTTTGTTCCATCTTAAAATTTGGTTCGTTATTTTGTCTACATTTCATTTTATTACCAGTTATGAGATATTTCCCAAAATCGTACTAATTTAAATTTTGCAGGAAAATGCATGTTCATATGAACGTATAAAGCGTGGCACAATGATTTGAAGATATTTTGGGAAAAAAAAGCCCTTATGTTCAAGTACTATTCGAAATTCAAAACCAATGACTTACGAGTTTTTAAGTAAGCGACACTTATTCAATTTCACGCGTTAAAACGTACAGCGTACGTGTATCTCACGTTATGTTGATGGCGTTCTACTATCGCGTTATGTAATCGAGACATGATCACAATAAAGCCAGATATAGTACAGCTAAATAAAATTAAGACAATTGTTTTAAATATTTCAAAATTACCATTTAAAAAAAAGTGCATATTCGCCAACCATTTTTTTATACAATAAATAGAATCCAAATACTGAATTCAAAATTTAATACGTAAAGTTTTATCCTTTACAAACTTCTTGTGCCAGCGAGTTATATATATCTATATATAGATAAAAATTCGTTTTATAATGTGCAATTAAAAGCGTTGTTGGAAGTGTATTCGGACTTTTATATACACTGCTGGCCACCCAAATTGCAACACCAAGAAAAACAAGAGATATCACAACAAAATTTATTGTGTAGATAACATGTTGACCAAGTAACAAATGATTAAATTTACAGCATTCTATGAAGCGTGGTTCCTGCCAAAATCAGTACCCAGAGTAGCCGCCGTTGTTGGAGATCACAGCTGCCACACGCCTCGGCATTGATTCAAAGAGACTTTGAATGTGTTCTTGGGGTACAGCAGACCAAGCAGCTTCCACACGTTGCCAAAGTTGATCTGGTGTGACAGCTGGGGATGAACTCTGGGTCAGTCGTTGAGCAACCATGGACCACATGTTTTCTATCGGCGAAAGATCCGGAGAGCGCGCCGGCCAGGGAAGCAATTCAATCTGGTGATTGACGAAGAACCCTTGGACAATGCGTGCCACGTGTGGCCGTGCATTATCCTGCTGAAATATGGCTGTTGGCAAGCCCTGAAGGTAAGAAAGGACAACTGGCTCCAACACCTCGGAGATGTAGCGCTGGCTGGTTAAAGTACCGGCAATGCGTACTAGAGGAGTGCGAGAGAGATATCCGATACCGCCCCATACCATAATACCCGGTGCAGGACCAGTGTGACGGTGCATAATGCAGCTGTTCAGCATCCTCTCTCCACGGTGTCTCCAGACTCGAATCCGACCGTCGTGGTGTTGCATACAGAAGCGTGACTCGTCAGTAAAGAGAATTTCATTCCATTCTGTCGTCCACATCCTTCTTTCATCGCACCATTGGCGGCGGAGACGTCTGTGGTTCCGCGTCAGAGGTAGACAAAGCAACGGACGTCTTGCGGACAGACCATTCTGCTGTAAACGACGTCGAATGGTACGCGCAGACACTGGATGATGCGTTACAGACTGAATCTGCTGTGATATGGTTCGTGATGTGACTGAGCGGTCCGTCACTGCCATGCGTACAATCTGCCTGTCATCACGTGACGTGGTGCACTGAGGTCGATGCGGTCGATCACGTCTGTCCGTCGTACCCTCCTGCACCCAACGATCACATATCCGCATCACAGTTGTTTGGTTTCGTCCAATACGACGACCGATTTCCCTGAAAGATAACCCACAATCTCGGTATGCCACTATCCTTCCTCTGTCAAACTCGGATACTTGATCAAAAGATGATCGTTGTTTCCTACGAGGCATAATTTATCGTTTTTTTGAAAAAAAAGCAAGAAAAACACAATTGCTGTACTTGAAACCGTCGAAATCTCCAAGCCTTAAATAGCGCTTTGAGGTGGCGCCACAGGCGCGCTTGATGTGCGTCTGCGCTGAAATTCTAATCATTTGCATATCTCACCTCAGCTAATGCATGTTGTAAATTTCATATTATTTGCATGCTTCCTTCAGGGTGTTGCATTTACGATGGCCAGCAGTTTATTTATGTCGATTTTGTGCTTTATTTTTACTAAAAATATACGAAAAAATGCTAATTTTATTTGAAATATCAAAATAAAAGTCTTCACAAATCTACTTTATTTGGTTGAAATAATTCGTAATAAATTATGACTATGAAAGTACTAAATATGACCTAATAATGAAAGAGACATAGACAATCAATAACAAAAGACATGGTTTAATTTTCTTTTTTATTTCACTATGAAATTGATCGATATTCTGAAAAAAAAAACATGGTACATAATTATAGAAATGCAAGTTAATGGAGGTTTGGTTTTGATTATTTTTAATTCAATTTCAAGAACTTCAAAAAAATTTAAGAAACACAAATGTGACCTACATAACAGTAGATGGAACTCATTCTTTTTTTAATTACATAATTTAGAAATGCTTATATTACTAATTCAGCTCCCGAATGATTCCTTGTTTTGGAATTACTGTTTCTGCTACATAATTGTCTGTAGTAAAATGACTTAGTAAAATATGAATTCTGATGCACTCTCATTACAAGTAATTTGAAAAATATCGCTCTTTTGCTTGTCGTTTAAAATACATCTTTCGTTAGCTTCCATTGACATGAAAACATGAATGATCCTAATTATAAGTGTTTGCAAAAACACACTTATAAAAAATTATCCTTTTAAGAAAAATGCACTATTTTAATAGTAGTTTTCTGTCTGTAATTAGAGTGAAATGGCTATTTTACTGACACATGTTTCATGAGTTAATTTATTCTAAAAGTGAAATGCACGTTTTTAGTTTTTAAAAATAATGAAATAAATCACAATTTTGTATTCAAAAAGCTCAAATGTATAATTATACCATTTATGTTACTTGTTATTTGAAAGAAAAATATATTATCTATAAAAATGAGTTTTGTTTATCGAATTAACCATATAATTTGTATATCATGTTGTTTATTCAAAATATGACTTACAAGTTAATGCTTCAGTTCCTCAGATAATTGACATCAGACCAATTACTAAATAAATTGATGACATAATAAATATAGTAAATGCTCCGAAGTGATTATTTGCCATAGTATCATTTTCGAATCGTAAGTAAAATTACTTACGATTCGAAGTGCAAAACTGCAATTTAATGAATAAAGTACAAATCTAAATTTCATAAACAGTAACGTATGCTAAGAAGAGTTTTAATGAATTTAAATATAAAAATTCATTGGAAATAGCGACAGATAATGCAGATTAAATTACATGAAGGGGTTGCTATTTTTAAAATAAAATTGATCTGCATCACATAAAAGAATTCCTCTTCATCGCATTACTTTATTTAAGAGTATATTATTTACAAAAATTAAATGTATTTAATTTGGGAAGGAAAAATATGCATATTTTTTAGAAACTCATTAACAGATTGTTTATTAAGAAACGATATAATGAGCTTCCCAGCAAACACAGCCGTATCGGGTTAGGGATGGGCCGTCATCGGCAGTACCGTTTCGATGTCGGCATTGGCATAATGGTAATTGGGACGGTGTCGGTTCTGTGCTGGCAAAACGATTTGGCGTAGGCAAATAAAAGTTGATTTCGGGCATGCAACGGTCCGATAGCGGCTAGCCTTTTAGGGTTAACATGTGATTTTGGCGATGTACTGCACCAAACGTCAACACCGATATCGGTCCAGAAGTGTAATTTCTAAACTGAACGGTATAATGCCAGCACAAGCAGCACATATATATTGTTATAATAATTCTTTTTAATTTATGATTTCAATACTTACTACTTACAATGTTTTCAGCCCGTAGGATTCAAGTGCCTCCTTCACATGCGAAAAAGGAGGGGAGGGGGGGGGGAATCATTCTATCTGGTTAATTTACCTGAGGTCCTGTCCAGGGTTCTGGTCTACCGCGCATCTGTCAATCTACAGTTTAGATGTTGGTGATTTTCTCCAGGTGTATTGTGAATATGCGTTAGACAAGTTAACCAGTTTTTTATGACTTAGTACTGAAGGGGTTTCTAAGCGCCCACCCCCACCCCTCAATTGGGGCAGTTTCTGTCTAGTTATTCACAACTCTGAAATAATTATATGACTATAAATTTCATTTTATATAAAGTGATAGTTGTTAAGTACTTCCAATTAAAAAATAATAATAAAATAATTAATTAATTAATAAAAATAAAATGAATAAATCAGAGACATTAACGCTGCATTTTGAAAGTTCACAAAAGGAGCCCACCATGGCCGAGTGGATAAGACACCGAATATGGTTGAAGCCATTCGCGGATCCAGAGCCCCATCCCCCCACCCCAGACGAATGAAGTTTACACTATAGAGCATTGACTTGTTTTGTAAATTCAAGTCATTCTATGAGAAAATGTGACAAAAATTGTCTTGCGCCCCCTCCAGAATTTTTTTTCTGGATCCGCTGCTAGTTGAAGTGTGAAGGTCCAGGGTTCAGGTCTCCCGCGCATCTGTCCATTTACAGTTTGGATGTTGGGTGATTTTCTCCAGATGTAATGTGAATATGGGTTATATAAATTAACCAGATTTTTGAACATAGAATTGAAGACAAATCACCGTTGTATCCCCAATTCTGGAACAAAAATTGGGGATATTTTATAAATTTTATATATTTTCATAACATTATATAATATTTATAAAATGAAGGAAATATGGTTGATTTTTATAAATTAGGGACAAATAATTAATTATATTATATTACTGTTCAACCCCAATTTTATGGCTTATTAATTGTTTTATATATTGGAAAAAACGCTAGAAGCCTTCTTCCGCTCAGAGCACCGACGCCTTAAGGATTAACTCCTGTGTTTTTGCCTTACAAAAAACGCAAAACAACAAAACTTTCTGAAATTAAATTGGATTAAAATAGTAGAAAAAATACATTTTCATTAGTATTTCCATAAAAATAAAAAATATCAGTATAATTTATAGTTAAGGAATTTTTTTTATAATACATTAGCTGCTGTTGTTAAAAATAATAATAATAATAAAATTAAATACATAAATAAAAGTTTTAATTCACTGATAATACTGAATAATTATAAATTGAAAAAAAAAATAATAATAGTTTCATTTAAAATTATAACTATGAATAATTAATTCAATAGCAGTTATTTGAACAACATGTTTGTCATGTTTTCTGTTCAAATAAAATAATAGTAAAAATTACGCCAAAATCATGTTTTGCTACAACATGTAAAATGCTGTTACAAATTAAATAAAATTTAATGTTCTTATCTCCTTAAAAATGAATAAAAGTACCCATTTTTTGCTGATTATAGTACTTTATCTTTCTAAAAATTAATTGATTAATTCATTGCAGATATACAAGTATAAACTATTTTGCAATAGAATAACACTAATTTGTTTTGTTATTTTTCCACGCGATCTAATTTAAAGTGAATAATTTAAAAGCTAAAATCTCTCGGACTTTCTTTTCTAATTACCCCGTGTCCGCGTACACATAACATGTAGCGCAGGCGCAGTGGGGGGGGGTGAGGGGGGACGAGTGCATTCCTAGGGGCTTTCCACCCCTTGTAGGAACCACAGTATTACGCAGGAAGACGAAATGGACCTTTCCCTTTCTTTGGGTCCCTATTCACCACGGTCAATCGAAGAGCGGAAGTTGGTTTTTTTTTTTTTTTTTTTTTTCGTTTGCCTGTCCATTTCCATTCCAAGGCTGTAACAGAAATCATCTCGCAACGTAAACTTTTTTCAGTAACGAGGATTTTGAGTTTTCTCAGAGCAATGAAGGGAGTTTGGTGCATTTTTCTCTGGATAAATTGCGATTTTTTTTCCCTAGACTAAATGGCACTGACTGCAGCTAGACAAAAATTTTATAATAGTCTAAATGTGGTTAGTGCTTTTTAGTTTTAAATAGGCTAAGTTCTTACGTCAGTTAGATCGGACTTTGCTGTAGTTTTCTCTGGATATACTGTGATTTTTTTCTAAAGACTAACTGGTATTAACTTCAACTAGACAAAAATTTTAAAGTTGTCTAAATGTGGTTAGTGCTTTTTGGTTTTCATTTTGCTAAGTTCTCACGACAGTTAAAAAGGGGTAAGTTGATTTTTAAGTATATATTAAGAATTTGTATTTTTTCTTAGCTAGATTTTTTTATGTTATCACAGGGACTACTAAAATAAGATGTAGTTCAAAACTGCTAATTATTTCTAAATAATGTGAAAATTAAATTTATAATTCAAATAAGCAAACTTGGAAACTATTTAGATAAACAAGCAGGACGGTATTTTTAATAAATAACTTACATACTGCATTGAAAAATGTGTCTATTTACTTGAGTACTTAATTTCATATTACTCAAAACAACAGAAAAAAATAATTTTATTCTGTTATAGAAAGTTCCTTTCTTTTACTAAAGGATAATCCTATGAAAATTCAGTAATATATAAAATATTTACTTAAAGTAAGTATCTTCTAATAATAAACATGGTTTTATCAATACTTATTAGTTTCATATATAGTTTAGCACTAATCAACCTATTAAAAATAATAATTATTATTATATAAATTACTTTACATCACTGGGGCTAATTTTGCCAAAAATACTTAGTTAAAATTCAAAAAATACTTAGTTTTGCCAAAAATACTTAGTTATTAAGTATAAACAAAATAATTTGTTTGTATATGAAAATGTTTAATTATTTTAAAGAGAAAAGGTTTTCATGAAATTAACCGTTTATTTGTAGAATCAGCCAATGTTTTAATTTCTTTTAACGTATTTACGTTGTTTTACATTCTTGTTTAAAATAATATATAAAATCAAAAGTCAACTTTATTTTGTATTATGACATAACTTAACAAAAAAATAAATTAAAAATTTTTTAAAAAAACATGTTGTATAACTTTAATATTTTTTTTCTATCTTTTTTTAGCATTGCATGAATGTTTATTTATAATCTTTGGTTCTAGAAAATTATAAATTTTCTTAGATTCTAAAAATTTTTGGAAGAGAAAAAGGAACATTGTCTAGTTGAGCCTAATATTTTGTTTAAAAAAATGTATATGGTCTGATAAACATATAATAGCACGATTAAAAAAAGTAAACCATTGGTTGATGCATAAAAAATAATACGGTTAATTTTAAAAAGAGCTTTCCTTCTTAAATTCATCAAATATTTTCTTAAAAACAAAATAATTTGCTAATTAGGTATTTTTAATAAATTTAGTCCTAGTGGTGTAAAGTCATTTATCTAATTATAATTATTATTACTTTAATTTGTTGTTTAATACTTAAGAGAACTAACTACGGAGCTAATTAGGGTATTTTGGGAATCAATAAGGTGCTGGCCGGTTTTCGATATTTTGTTGTTGCCGATACCACACCAAAAACGTAATGGTTTTGGTTCAAAAGTGGCACAGGGCTGGGCCGACGGCGTTATCGTTTTTGCCGACACCGAACCAGAACCACCCCATCCTTTCGGCCCGACACACGCCCAGGCGGACGCAATTTTGTCGTTTTTGGTACCGCGTGAGCGATGTCGCCCCGGCACATTCTGCGCCAGCATGCCAGTGTCGGCCCAAAACTTATCCGATAGGGCTGTGTTTGCTGGGTTCTTACGTAAAAAAGTCTTGAAATAATGGTAACTTCAATATTCGTAATGCTACATTTAGTGTTCCGAATGTACATCTTTATAAGATACACTGATATTTGCTTTGTATTTTTGTTAAAAATATTCTTATGCCAGTTTAGAAAACTTTGAGGAAGAGAGCAAGAAAACTTAAAACGATTTTTAATTTATCAAGCTGCTCATTTTCAAGGAAAGAGGTCACGCTAATCATATTAAATAAATTAATGGAATCACATTCTAAAGAATAAGTGAAAAATATATGACAATGATTTTTTTTTTCGTGTATGTGTATTGGTGTTAACCTTACACAACAATAGGGTAGGAAATATACTGCATACCATACGAAGTACAGCTGCAGATAAGGCACTAGTTATGTAATTTTACATCAGAATATGGAGTACTTATGATTTCTGGAAAATCTAAAACCGCCCCTGCTTACTAGTGTAGACTTCAACTGCTTGAACAACCGCAGTTGTGAATATAAGAACAGAAACTGCCTACATGGTCATAAGCTGAAAAATATTATGTTTCTTCTATACGTGGAAGCTCAAAATAGAAAAGAATGCATCCAATAAATGTAAGCGTATATACCAAACGGCACACCATGACAAGAAACGGAAAAATTAACATTAAGTAGATTACTACTTAATAATTAAGTAGAAATATTTTTTTGAAGCAAAGTAATTCATTGGTAGCTTCTTATGTAAGATCTGTATCGCTGTAACATAAAACAATCAAAAGAAACTGGTATTTAAAAGATGAAATAATTGAAACGTAGTAACAAAAACACATAAAAGGTACCCTATTTCAGAAGAAAAATATATTGAAACTTTTTCATCCGAAACCTGCGTCCTGATCAAAATGAACATTTTGTGAGTGCTATTTTACAAAGATTTTATTATTTCATCTGTATCGCTATTTGGCAAAAAGTAATCGTTTTCTTCCAAACTGAAAAAAGACATTCAGTTGTGTAATCAAAGCCAGAAATATGACAAAAAAATTCGTCTGTTTTACTATTTACAGGAATTCTATTCGTTAACGTCTTACTTTAAATGTAAATTTGCAGTAAGGTTTTTAAAGTACATTATTTTACGATCCGATCTGCACTATATATGGAGAAACTTTCTTTTTTAGAACTTTATCATACTTTTGTATGGAACATGAAAATTATCTTATATCTCGGCGTTTTAACACACACTTACAAATTAAAAAAAAAAAAAATACATTTTTTTCGTGTGCGTGTTATGCACCGAACATAAAATGCAAAATATTAAACATAAAATACATTGTTTGACATAGCCAGAATTTATTTAAGCATGTTATACTCCGGGATATACGGTAATTCTGAGTTCACTGTATTAGTGATCTTCCGTTTCTGCACATGAAGCACCGTAACTAACATGTGCAAAAAAGTACGAAAAATTGCAATGGACAAATACATATTAATACTGTTAATATAATTCTTATTATAGAAACGCGTTATAAATAACTGGCCAATATTTAAACTAACTATCAATATAATTCGTTTAATGTACATCTTCGTTGCAATTTTATATTTTGTTTAAAAACCATTGTATTAAAAATTTTAATAAAATAAACATTTAGTCAAAAATTATATATTAAAATAGAAGAACTCGTTTTACGTATCCCGGTGAAAAATTTCAGTTTAGCTTTAAAACGTGTTTCTATTATATTAAATGTATTTACAACGTACAACAAGAGCGAATATAAAAGTAAATATATTTGCTCTTTTCGTACTTTTTACATTCATATTCAAATGCAGACTTCCAAAGGGGCATTAAAACTCCATATGGGATTCAATAAATTGTTTCTTACTGAATAATAATCCGTGACTTTCCAAACCCATGAATATATTATGTTTGTCTCTAAATAAAGAAGGGAAGAAAGAAGAAATCTGATGCTTTAAAGTAAGCTAATTTACTGCAAAGCATATTTTTCATGGAAGCAACATTAAATTATTTATCCTTGCAGATATATTTTGCTTGAAACTCTCATAAATCCGGTTACCGCCAGTCGGAGTAAACAAACATGAAGTTATTTTATGGTGTTTTTATTTCGTCATGCAGTTAAGAATTGCAGTAGGAATTTTTCACGTATTTAAAAGATATATTTTAAACAATTCGGTAATTACTTTAATTAATTTAAGTATCATGCAAAATAATTGTATTTCGAGTATTTTATAAAAATACTGGGATAAATATTTGTCATAGTGCCACATTTTTGGTTTATGCACTTGTAATATAAATGTCGGTGATAATGTCCTGTTTTCTTCGTCGATGCCTTAAATAATTATTAGATTATTTCTTAAGAATCTTAACCTTTAACGATGCATTATGTAATTAGTAGATTATTTCTTAAGAATCTTAACCTCTAACGACGCATTATGTAATTAGTAGATTATTTCTTAAGAATCTTAACCTCTAACGACGCATTATGTAATTAGTAGATTATTTCTTAAGAATCTTAACCTTTTCGGTGTTCCAAATTGGGAACATCGAATTAAAAATGTATTTAAAAATTAATTTTTTTCAATATTGACTTGAAAAAATTAGCAGTTAAAAG
Organism: Cheiracanthium punctorium; assembly: GCA_038373885.1. NCBI lineage: Eukaryota > Metazoa > Arthropoda > Arachnida > Araneae > Cheiracanthiidae > Cheiracanthium > Cheiracanthium punctorium. Next base: position 343,487 of record JAWZYV010010510.1, on the reverse strand, counting down.
ATGACTTGATTTTTTGAAATAGAAGTTGCAGTTGTATCATTATTGGGAAACTAAAAGAAATCATGAATATAGCCATTTTCATAAATTATTACAGAACTATCTTGATACATCACACCCCGCCTTCAAACTTGATTCATATTTTTACGGAAATTTAAAAATAAATCTTTTATTAAGTCTTAATATTTCACTTTTTATTTAAAATACACAAAAGTATATTCAATTTTTAAAACAATGCAAATTACTGTCAAAAATAGCCCATGCTCCCAACTGGAGACAGCGAAATTCTACACATCCTCCCCCCCTCTTTTAAACGATAAATATCCATTAACTAATGCATCAATTTAAAATATGCCTGAATCGCAATACGATCTGTAAAAGGTTTAAATTTTAACTTTTTAGCTCTCTTCTCAAACATAAAAATAACACACTTAGTTAAAATATCACATGTTATAAATTTGTCGCTGTACACATATTGTGTGTCTAGAGATGTCGGGAATTGTGTCAAGGATGGTATTCTGTAGAAGTCGCTGTATGGCGTCATTTGATCTTTTTAATTAAATCCTTTCCTTAAAAATAATATTTATCACCATAGGGATACATAACTACTTCCTTCCACGGAAAAAACTTCCAGAGATACTTATTAAACGTATGCGTATACCACGTGTATTTTGCACAAAATAATGATCTTTACCAGTTCGGCTGAATCAATCTCGCTAATATTCAGCTATTAATGTATGAATTACATCATTCATTCTATAATATGATAATTAACTTTTACTAAACTTATTTTGAGTTCCACCTTGATTATTTATGTTTCCACGAATTGTTTAGCGTGATATGTTTAATTTTGACCCATCCATTTTATTTCAGCAGAGAACCTTAAGAGATTTGAAGTCTTCTATTAAAAATCAAGGAATTTTTATACGAAGAAAATACCATCATGTAAATATATACACAAAACTTCTTCAACGTACTTCATATATCAGCAATTAAATATGGAATATTTTCGACTGGATACCTAAAATATCAGGTGAATATGCGATTTTGCATTGTTTATGAATCGAAATATTTTACATTAGACATATTTTAGATGTTTAAACTGACAGGCTGCACCCATGTATAAATCGTCCCTCAAATTAGTAACATTCGCGTTTGCTTAATTTTTCACAGTTTACGTTTTATGAGTTTTATTCATTACTTATTTATTTCTAATATTCCTTTAAATTTCCTATGGATTTATTATACATTAAATAATAATAGTTACTAAAATATAATTTATAAAATATCAAAATTAACAGTTCCCATGCAGCACACACTGTTTTTTCTGAACGTGACCACACGTCGTGTATTGAACAAAACATTTTCTGGTTCAGATTAACTGCTTTTGACTATTCAGCTACGCGTTTTATTCTCTTTCCCAGTAGCATACAGTTAATTTTTTTAGTACGATTATCACACGTACTGAAAACGTACTCCACAGTTCGTCCTACGTATACTACATGTTCTATAGTCATTCAGTGTAGTAAGGTATGCGATAATTACAAAAGCAGCTAGAAGGGCAGCATTTTTTCCCCGCAGGAACAAATGATCATGGCTGGAGTGAGAAAAATCTTGATTGCAGAATTGAAGATGAATTAGGTTTGCGCCAAATTCTGAAAGAAGTATTAGTGGAATTTTATAATTCAGTGATTTTCTCAAATTATTACAAGATATTTAATCCAGATTATTTGAGGTAAGCTGAACCCTGCAGTTGTAGCACTCACCCGGGGCCATCGTGATTCTACCGAGTCTGCTTGTGCACGCCGATGAGTCATCCGAAGAGGCCTACGAATGCTCACTTATTGGTTCCAGCACTTAGATACGTCATCGAACGGCCGAATCTAGCCAATGAGGAAACGTCCGTAGGCCTCTTTCGGAGTGCACAAGCAGTCTCAGTAGAATCACGATAGCCCCGACTCACCTCACAATACTGTAAACGTAAAACGTACAAGAGATGTATACTCACTCAAAAAAGTACTCGAGTTTAAGTCAACTTTTCTTTTTTAATTTTGAATTACAGTCGTCCGCATGAATATATAAGCACTTTAAACAATTCCGTTCCTTATTTCATGTACAATTTACGGAAAAACTTTAAAAATATTTCGATAAAAAATCAGTCAAACCGTTTGACTGAACTTTTTTGTATACATATCCAAGGTAAGTGAGTAATTTACATACAAGAAGATATTTTCACAAATTCTTATACATTCATGCAGGTGACTTAATTAATTCGCTTTTAAAAAAAGCATTGTTTGAAAGCAGTAAGATTAGTTATTTTTATATATATGGTGACCAAATGTCCTCAATTTTTGAGCAGGCTTAGAATGTTGAAAATCAAATATTTAGATACTATGCGCACTGTGACTCTTAAATGCAATGTAAAATTTAAAATAGTATACTGTATCGCAGTAGTACTGTTTTTATGGCGGAATTCGGTCACCCTATTTAGGTATGAAATACTTTGAATGACCCGCTCCGGGATCCGAAGGTTAAGGGCCTGTTCTCCTCTCCACTAATCACTTAAGCACATGACCGTGGGTTCGATTCCCACTCACATCCTGGCTGTTTGAGTTCGTCCTTTGCACTGTAAATTTTCCTTTACTCTGTGCTAGCTGCCGTCTACTTTGTTCGACGGGGTTTTATAAACGGTTCTTGAAGCGAAGGAAACAAGTTCGAAAGTAAATGGTCCAAATACTACAACAACAAGGAGCCGCGTGGGTTGTACAGTGGCTAAAGAAGTATTTTATCATGCAATGGATCCGGGTCCGATTTCGGTGTTGACTTGGGTGTCATTTTTTCCATCCCTTCATGGGACTCGATGCTGGTCTACCTTTTAGGTGCCTCCATGATAAAGTGGTCAGTTTTTCAGGGCTCAGTTGTGATCAATGACTTGGTGACTCGATTGGTGCTCGGCATTAAAGAAAAAATGTAATTATATATAAAAAAATGATTAATTAATTACAATCTGAAGCACTTTCATATTTTGTATACGCACTAAAGTGCCACATATTAAAAAAAAATATCACAATCCATGCGTAGTCCCTATTTTTCATGGTTATTCCATTAACCCGTAAGCAGGCGCGCCTACTTTTGTAATTTAAGCACTCGCATTGGGTAAATCTTACCCCATTTTGTCTTCTTTAAATTTTTGACTAAAACGTTTGAAAAACAAATTTGTGGACTTATAACGTAAAATACATCAGTTCTATTATGTTTCATGGGAAGAAATCGTGCTTTTCATATTTATTAAGAAATTTTCTAGCAGTTCCTTTAAATATCATGCTTCCTGAGAAGAAAATTTCATATGATATGTTTTATACCTAAAAACACTAATTACTTTATTTATATGATTTTAATTTCATTTAATAGCCTTTTATCAATACATACCAGTAGTGTAACGTCAATTTACAGTTAATTTACATTTAGTTATACTTAGTTTACTTTAACAACGTCATGAAACAATGTTAGTCACGCGCGAGTATTTAATCCCAAAGTGGAATTTTCTTCCCTTCCGGATAACAAAGAAACGAAATTTCTTCACCCACCCCAACTAGGCATTGACCTTCAAAGGTAGAAGACGGGGCAAATTTATTCTCAAAAAATTTCTCCCATTTTACGAAGAAAAAATGTCACTGGGGTGAAATTTACCCCAGCGCGCCTGCTTACGGGTTAAGTTGAAAAGTGTATCATTATTCATGAGTCAACAGTATTCTTCTTCCGTGATCCATAAAACATATATTTGGAATCGAAATCCCCTTGAAATCGGGTACTGAAACTGTATTAAAATATTTTCCAAGGATATTCCAACTATACTTCACCATTTCAAATACTGTTTGGAATGTGCATCCTAATCCATGAGTGCTCCGTGTTTGTCTTTCTTGTTCCACAAAACACTTCTTCAGAATTCAAATCTATATTAAAATCGCCTACAAAACTGTTAAACAATATCCTTCAGGCATAGCCCAACTAGAGCTTTATACATACCATCTGGAAAGTGCACCATACTGCATGAGTGTACCGTATTTGTCTTCCCTGTTCCATAAAACACTTCTTGGGAATCGAAATGCATATTAAAGTCGCCTACTAAAACTATTTTACAATATTAGCCAGGCATATTCTAACTGTACTTTCCCTCTGTAATAAACTCTCGCGTTTGCCAGTTTCTAGCTGAATTTGGAAGATATCCCGGAGCTTGGTTCAGTTTTGAGGGCTTATTTTCTGGTTTCGTACGTGGCAGTACGATAAAAAAAATGCAGACCTTGGCGACTTTCAAGATTTTATTCTGCCCCCCCCGCGCTATGTACCGTTTTGACACATTTGAAAAGTGCCTCGCCATAACAAATCGTGTAGACAAGTTATGTCGACCCTAAAAACCTGCTTAACTTTGATAGAACTCAAGTGCTAAAAAAATATATTAAAACATAAAGTGAAGAAGAATGCTTTATGTTTGAAATATATATAAATTATTGATCAACCTTGAAAAGGACCATGTGCATTTTATATGGATTTTCGGCCCGTGAGCAAACATAAATAGAGGTTATGTACTTAATTAGCGATTTCCAACAAACAAAAACAAAAAAAAAATGTGCCATTACTGAATAAAAGACTGAGTTTTCAGGACAATGCCATAGAACGTGCACTATTTGAGAAAGCCTACATACAGTTCAGTGTACAAGTCATCCCTGTTTACCCATGGCCCAAAATGCCCATCCCCCTTTTAAAAAATGCTTATAAAACCGTTTTACTGAATTTTCAACAGTTTTTTTGATGATTAAACTTGCGCCCAATAGAGAAAGATCTAGAAATTGGTGTTTTGACAGAGAAACTACCTCGCGTATGTGGCTAGGAATAAATAACAAATATATATGTGCATCAAAATATGCATACTCAAAATTATTATGGTATTTAACAAGTAAAACTGACAGAAGTGTTTTGACAAAGAAACTACCTCGCGTATGGGGCTAGGAATAAATAGCAAATATATATGTGCATCAAAGTGTGCATACTCAAAATTATTATGGTATTTAACAAGTAAAACTGAAAGAAGAGAAAGCCCATAAAGTAAATAAATACAATTATTTACGCTTGTTGTCCATCAGTATTGATTTAAGTATTCGACAACCAAAAATAGTCAATATGAATGTATTAAATTAAAAAGCTTGTTCTTTAAAAATTTTATAAAAAGAGTAAAAAAAAAATAGCCAGAAATTCAAGTGAAAAATAAAACAAATAGGAACTGAACAGCTGAAATCCTGCTGTATAATTTATTTGATAGTACTTGCTATGCAACGTATTTCAGACGTACCTTGCATACTTTCGACAAATAGATGCTAAACTAAATGTTTAACACTCACAATATTTAAACATTAATGAAAACTTAATTATACATGTCACAAATGATTTTAATGATTATTTTCAAAACCAATGAACATTTTTCGTGGCAAAGTCAAAGATTACAGCGCTCTGATTCCTATGGCAACTAATTCCCAAACTCAATTAAAGCCAACACAAATTTCTGAAGCATGTGATAGTTTGATTTCAACATGCTTTATTAAACTTTGATGAAAGAAGTTCTACATAAACTTCAAGAACAAAACTTTTCCAAACATTCTTAATGAAATTATTTATCACGGATAATATAATTTCTAATGTATTTGTTTTATCATTCGTTAGTTTCTGATAATTATATTTATTAACAAAGTTGGAAAATCGATAACGTCTGATTGGACAACTTTTTTTCGTGTTTTTCATGGTCTGTATATTCCACTTGCGCTTACCATAATAAATGATTTGTTTCAGATTGCGCGATAGGACTATTGGGTTTCATTGAAGAAATGGATAGAAAGTATGTAAGATCATCATATGCTGTGCCATCAGCAGCGAACTCTCCGTTGCAGCTGTCATATAGGTTTCATATTAACTTAACGGATATTTTTAGTGTTACAAATTTACATTTTACGTTTATAAATGTTCGCGGGTTTTAATTAATTGTAACACGTAACTCCAACATTATATTTAAGTATCTTTTTATGAGGGCGCGACAATAAAAACTTTTCACGTGAATAAAAGAACCGTAAAAAATGAATCTAATTTTTTTAAACATTCAATAAAAGCATTGTCATTTTTAATGTATTTTTTAAAGAAAGTGAAGTACGTATCCCACGGTACAATGAGGTTTTTAATGACAAAAAAGGAGAAATACACCTCAGCATTTGCCGACAAATTCATTACAGGCAGTGTCATACTGTCATCAATTCGAAAATAATGGCTCTTAGTTACTTCTTCATTTGTTTAAAAGAATAGGCATTGTATAACGCTAGTCAGGGCTATATACTGGCTAATTTGAAACTTCCCATTTTATTTTGTGTAACATGATTCGTGTTTTGTGAGTTGGATGGGGCGTGTGGAATAGAGCTATTGTGTTCTTTTTCATAAACGTCTCACAAAAATTGAACACTGTAAGAAATTGGAAAAGGACATTTCTTTCTGAAAATCGTTCATCTGTTTTGTTAAGCCGCTAACATACCACGATATATTTAGAATACGCTGACAACATACACCAAATTTAACTTAATCGTTCATTTTCCACACATAGGCGTCCTTTAAAAAGTATTTGCACATTTTAATATTCCCATTACATAATGCTAAGTACAGAGTTCAGCTATAGTGCTAAATATATTTTTGAACTTGCGTAAATTTTCTGTATAAATATTAAACTTTTTTAACATTTTTCAATAGTATGTTTTTAAATAGTAGAATAATTTGCCATATTATATTACATCACATTATACGATGTCCTTATGATCTGACCTTGCACTAACTTTGCATTTAGGTATGTATATTTGTGATCAAGGTAAAGAAAATATAATTATGTACGGAATAATAAACTGCGATGAAAAGAAGAACGATTTAAAACTGCATCTTCAGTTTATTCAGACATGTAATTTATCTATTGACAAAGAAATTTTCTTGCTGCAAATTTATCATTCTCAAAAAAAAAAAAAATTCCGTTAATATGTTCAACAAAATTAAAACGGCAACGAAACTTTACATCAGAGTAAAATTTGCATATTTTTAACTAAGCAATTTTCACGTTCACGATAAATAAAGAACTAATGAAATAATTTTACTGAAAGTGTAAACCTTATTGAATGTGAAAAAAAAATATTTTAAGAGCGCGCAACTTTTTTGTATTGTTGTTAGTGTAATACAAACTAAAAAAGCGGTACAAATTAGTTCGAAGCTGTTACAAATTTATATTTTGCTACAAAATGAAAACCACAAAAGAACTAATACAATTTTGAAATGGAATTAATTTTTAGAATAATATTGTTCTTCAGGGTTTCAAGTACGTTGTATGTTGAATAATGTTTTCGAAAGTAAATTAACAATGCAAAGCTCAACATTAGAAAAATACTAATATTTAAAGTCTTCTGTAATAATTATGAGTTTTAATTTTTTATTAATTTTTTTTTACCGGAAAAACACCATATATCTACTTAAAGCCATAATTACAATTTTGGCAAAGAAATTTATTTTATAGTGCACTTATTTAAAATATCATTTGAATGAAAGATGAATTTCATATTATAGTTTTCACTGGCTTATCGCTGATCAAGTCAGCGCTTGGGATCATGACAACTATACTGCTGTGGGACCGCGTACGCTGTGGCTTCAATATCATCCATGTTCAAATGATACCTATGAAGATGCTAATACAGGTGTTAGGTTAACTTACTATGCTCCACTTTAATGATAACCGGCTCATGTGTCTGTCACCGATTGGTCCATCCCCTTTCAAGCATTGTTTCTGGCGAAGTTCTAACAATCGTTTGTGAAGAAAAATATCAAATCGCACAGGAAATTTAATTTACTTGACATTAATTTTTCTAGAGAGTGTAATTTTAAAGGGCTGCAGTATACTGCTGCAAATCATACCTTTAGGGATGTCTATACTAAGCTTACAGCAATACGCTTATACGACTATTTTTATGCTTAGATACAGGATACTGATATGTTATTTCTAAATATATATATATATACTAGCTGACCCGGCAAACGTTGTTTTCCCATATAAATTATTCCTAGGATTATTTTAGTAGAAAGAAATGACTAACTTATTGTAAGTGTGTGAAGATGTGGTATATGAGTGGAAGAGGCATGGAGCGCTGTGAACGGCGCTGGAATGTAAAAATAACACAATACCAAACATTTATATTTTTAATTAATTGTAATTTATTCTTTATAAATATATCGCTAATTACAATAATTTTACTAAAAAATAATATCAATCCCTAAACGGAATAGAGTGAACAATATTTTTTGTTATCCCATCTTTAGCTAACACAAACAAACTGCATGGTTTTCCCACTCGAAAGCATGCCACGTATAATTGTCCGTGTGAAAAACATGGTGGGCGCAAATCTAAGCCACAAACAAACATAGTTTGGCCTCGAGACTTATTGATAGTCATTCCATAACAAATTTTGTCCAAAAAAATAAATTATAATAAAAAGATGAAAATCTGAAATATTTTCAGATTTTAAATACGCACTATTGTGCTATATATTAAAATCGTACCATAATTTATGCGTCGTCCCTATTTTTCTTCCATATTGCATTAAGTTGGAAAGTATATCATTATTCATGACTGTGCTGTATTTTTCTTTCTTGTTTCGTAAAACCCAATTTGGAATCGAAATCTATTTTAAAATCGCCTACTAAAACTATTTTACAATATTCGCCAAGTAAATTACAACTATACTTCACCGTTTTATATATTGTTTCCTACTTTAACGCCTCGACTCTCGCCAAGGAGGCGATGATTAAACATATGCAGTTACCTTGACGATTTTTTGCATTTATCTAGAAATCGTAATTTAGAATTAAAATGGCGATTTGGAACAACATGTAAGTACAGCATGCCGTTACATTTTTATTTATTTTGGATCGCCAATTAATGTAGGTTTAGTAGGTTTAGTAGTAATAGTAGGTTTAGTAGGAAGTGTCTTCAAATTCCTTAACGGGTGTGTTCATCGCTAATTTGTTTACTTTAGTTTTCATCTAGTTCTTTTGGGAGCGCTAAAACGGTACTTACGTATTAGCCCGGCGGTCACTTCCGCCAAACTACTTTTTCGTCAAATTTGCTGGCAAACTGTTTCCAATCGTATACCAAACCATCAAAAATTTCAAATGCCCGGCATTTATCTTGGTGAAAAATTGCTTGTCTTGGCGGACCGCCGGGATGATACGTAATTACAGTTGAAACTTGTGCATAACTCCAAGAGACCCATTACTGCCAAGCTCGCCAAAGTATGAGGATTTTTTACGTTGGCGAGAGTGGGGGCGTTAAAATAGGAATCAAATCTTTCTTGTACCATAAAACACATATTTGGAATCGAAATCTATCTTAAAATCGCCTACTAAAACTATTTTACAATCTTCGCCAAGTATATTACAAATATATTACATCGTTTTATATATTGTTTCGAATGTAATCCATGAGTGTACCAGAATAATCCATAAGTGTACCGGTTTGTTTTTCTTGGGTTTTCCTACTTTAACGCCTCGACTCTCGTCAAGGTTGCGATCATTAAACATATGCAGTTACCATGACGATTTTTCGCATTTATGTGGCAATCGTCATTTAGAATTAAAATGGCGATTTGGAACAACCTGTAAGTAAAGCATGCCGTCACATTTTTATTTATTTTGGATTGCCAATTAATGTAGTTTTAATAATTGTCTTCAGATTCCTTAACTTGTGCGTTTATCGCTAGTTTGTTTACTTTAGTTTTCATCTAGTTCTTTTCGCGCGTTGAAACGGTACTTACGTATTATCCCGGCGGTCACTTCCGCCAAACTACTTTTTCGTAGATTTTAAATACGTTACCAATCGTATTCCAAACCATCAACAATTTCATGTGCGATATGCCCGGCATTTATCATTGTGAAAAATTGTTTTTCTTGGCGGACCGCCGGGATAATACGTAAGTACCATAGAAACTTGTGCATAACTCCCAGCATAGCTCACTGGGATATATACATATACAGGCTGTCCAAAAAGCTCCGTTTTTCCGTACGAGTAAATTTTCGCTTCTTCGCCGATTTGTCGCTTTTACCCAACGAATCACTGTTGCCATCTCTGCCGGAGAAAATATGCCTAAAATCAAAGCTAAAAGTGTCCTGGAATGGATAACTATGGCCGCATTCGTAAACGCCAAACGAGTTGCACTCGTGCAACGAGTTTATCGTTTACGAATGCGGCCATTGTTATCCATTAATGGATACTTTTAGCTTTGATTTTAGGCATTTTTTCTCCGGCAGAGATGGCAACAGTGATTCGTTGGGTAAAAGCGACAAATCGGCGAAGAAGCGAAAATTTACTCGTACGGAAAATCCCATAGGAGAAACTGGTTTTCGGACAGCCTGTATTTATCCAAGTGAGCCATTCTCCCAGAGACCCATGACTGCAAAGCTCGCAAAGTACGGGGATTTTTTTGGTTGGCGAGAGTGGGGGCGTTCAAATAGGAATCAACACTTTCTTGTACCATAAAACGCATCTTTGGAATCAAAATCTATCTTAAAATCGCCTACTGAAACTGTTTTACAATCTTTTTCCAGGCATATTCTTCCTGTAGGCATATTCCAACTATACCGCAAAGACATTTTAAATGCTGTTTGGAATGGGCATCATAATCCATGAGTGTACCGTGTTTTCCTTTCTTGTTCCACAGAGAACTTCTTCGGAATAGAAATCTATATTAAAATCGCCTAATAAAACTCTTTTACAATATACGCCAGGCGTTTTTTAACTATACGCGAAATATATTTATAATAAAGTGTCGCGTTTTGGCACCACATTTAGCGATAAATTATCAAAAATTGCAAACCTTGTGCGACTTTCAACATTTTATTAACGCCCCCCCCCTTTTCACATCATCTGGCAAACACATTTGAAAAGCGACTCGACACGCTACTGTCTAGACAGAAATCCTGATTGAAATTAGTAGCAATCTGGGGCTAAACATTTTGGGGTGGTCCGCCCTTATGACTTAGGGGTATGAGACATAGTTAAAAACCTATTCTATGACATAACGAATATACATAGAAAATTTCATTAAAATTGGTCGAGTGGTTTCGGAGGAGTTAGGTGACTAACACTGTGACAGGAGAATTTTATATATTAGGTATATTTTAACTAAAAAATTTAAACTAGTCTAATTTTTCTTTACAGCATATTCAGTTTCATGTTTTATTAATTGTAGAATATTTACTTAATTGAAAAAGTATTGCGTCAGTTTAATAATTCTGATTAACTAATAATACATATAACACGGACTGATTTTTTTAAAATTCAATTTTGAAGCCTATCTAGTATGTGTAACTTGAGATGTAGGTCTTCCACAGTAACGAAAACTTTCAACCACAGGACTCCAATGCAACGGAAACGCAGGCACAAATTTATTGACAAAAATATACAATACACACGCATCAGAAATGAGTTTTCATTTTGGAAAACAAATATCCTAACAGATTTCATTTTAACTTTAGATTTTTATTCAAATTTTTATGAATGCATTTTTAGAACTGCTCATGCAAGTTTCCCAATAAATGTTTTCTAAACAAGAAGATCGTTTTTCTTTCATTTGTATTATTGAATTCAGGTTTAACCTGCTCATTTTTAGCGTTGCGATGGTGCGGAAGGGCATCATTCGCTTTCTGCTCTACCACAGTACGCATTATAAAACACCTATTCTCGAAAGGAAAGGTTGGAGTGAAACGGGATTTACACTTGTTTGTAGGGATGGCATCAAACAATTTGAATTTGGGTTCAGTAATATTTAGTGTTCAGTGAATTGCTTTACTTAAACAGCAAGAACTTGTTGGCTAGGTAAATGGACTTCAGATCTTTAACATTTTCCATTGTTATCAGAGGTTTCTTAATCTAAAATGAACAAAGATTACGAGGTTTAATATGCAATATTTATCAGGATGATAGAAATTACACTTAATCAGCCATTGCTGATTCATCATAAGTATCATCACGCCTGGTTTGAAAATGAAACTTTAGGCATAAGCAAAAATGCCTAAACAAGTTACTAGATTTTTCGAAATTTATATTCTTATTGCAAGTAGAAATTATGCGAAAATCTTGAATCTTGTATTCCACGAATTTCCGATGTTAATTTTTTTAAACAGATATTTTAACAAATATTGATAAATAGGCATAAGACTAACTTAAAGTAATAACATAAACAGATTTGAAATTTTTAACATAATACTTTTACTGTAATCCTGAATTTGAACTGCTTATATATTATCGTTTTAAATATTTACCTACTGAACGAAATGTTATACAAGTTTAAAAACTGTATCTCATTACAATAAATTACATTACGAGTGCGTTACATAAACGACTAAGAAAAAAAAGTATGTATAAGAGGATTATTGAAATAAGGATTAATTAACTTATCGAAAGTCTCGAATTTCCAGTGATATAAAATAAAAGAATGCTTACATGAGAATTTAATTTTTTTTTAAATTATAGACTTTAATAATACCCCCTGCCCAAAAATAAAAAAAATCGCATACTGAATGAATATAATTTTTTAGTCTGAAATGATAATTACAAAATAGAGAAAATATTCTTATTACCATTAATATATTAGTATGACCTTACTAATAATGATAACCTTATTAGCCATCTTCGCTAAAGAGTAGTCTAACCCTCTTAATGGGGGGCCAGTGGCACATCTTTTCAACCCGCTTCCCCTTGTGACAGACAGTCACACTTCACCACACCAGCTCACCATCCCTTGTCTTAGCTTATGCTTTATTACGTTAAATATAATAGTAATTCAGAAAAAAATAAAGACACTTAACAGATCATTTTGCACATTTTATTTTTAAACTTTAAATATGTTTTAATGACGTTGGTAAAAATAAGTGAAGAAAATTATTTTTACTAATGAAATTGCAGCGAAATTCACGAATAGCAGCGAAAAATTTCTGCTGTTACTTTATTCTAAGAACCAAACCAGTATGCCTTTATGCAAAAAAAAAAATAAAAATAAAACAAAGATTATTTTAACTCATGATTGTTTTAACTCGAAAATTGCTTGGGGGTATTAAAAAATATCCCCCCCCCAATTCTGATGATTTCAAAATATATTTAATCTCTTGAATTTAAATGTTTATATTTTAACAAATTAAAATTTTCAAAATGTGTGATATCCAACTTTTTTCTACTCCCTCTATGTTCTTTGTCACAAACCGTCACACATTTGTAATTTGATTTGTGGGCGGAAGAAATGAAATCTGTCTCAGGAACTTGGTACGCGAGCGAAATAAACTGAGTTCGCCAGGGACTCGAAAACATTCAGGAAGACTCTTTATAAGCTGCACTACACAATGAAATAAGTAAGAAAAGGTGATTTTATGCAAATTTAGAAAACGTTGGATTTCACAGGAAAATTTTTGAAAGAGTGATTGATATACATTGAAAAACTTTCGAACTCTAAGAATAGATTTTTCGCAACTGTTACATCTTTATCAAATATTTCAGTGTATGTTGCAGTTTGTAAAAGAGGCATTTTAAAAACATTGAAGTGCTTAACATAATCAGTTTATTTATGTATCAAATTCACATGATATTTTCAAAACACAAAGTTAATCTCATTCCGAGATCTTTTATTCTCTCTCTGTTTTTTTCCCTTGTTACACATCAGTTTTAACTGAGATTTTCAGGAGTTTCTACAAAAGTTCAAAATAATTACACAATATGAAACACTGAACAAAAAAATATGTGTATTATAAAGAAACAGTTTAGTTATATTTCTAGAAAATTATATAACCATACTTTAAATTCACATTTAAAAAATTTTAGACGAACAATAACTTGAAAACGCTCTTTTGATTTTCTTCTCAAACATTTTCTGGTATTTCATAAGTTAAAAAGGCTTTCAAATAAAGCTCAAAGACAAGAAGTAAAAATAAAAGTAATATGATGTACTACATTTTAGTCAATTTCATCGTTAAAACATTTTCTCGAAAATTTTCTTATGCTGTGTATTTGTTTTTGAACGTAATTTGAAAAGGTTAAATTTTTGTAAAATTATGTATTTTTAGATCTTTTTTCCATTAACTTCGAATTGTTTCAAGAACGTCGAATACTTTATTTCCAAATATTTATATGAATTCATGAAATTCAAAGATATTTAAACAAATAACAGTTTAGGAATACTTTTTTTAGTTTTCTTCTGAAAAAAATTTCTGATATCTTATCAACTTAACAAAGATTTAAAACAAAGCTATAAAATAAAAAAAGTAATATAATAAAATATATTATAGGAAAATGTATGAATCTAGTAAATATTTATTATAATATAAATTTCCTGTGGTGTATATTTGTTTCGGAAATTAATTTTAAATTGTTAAATTTCAGTAAAGTGGTCTATTTTGAAATAACTCTTTTCTAATTTCCTTTATAGTCCAACACTTTTAAAAACGTTGAATACTTGTTTCGAAATTGTTTTTACATAAAATCATTTCTCAGCAATGAAAATTACGAAACGTTTCCAAAAAGATGAATCGACAATATTTTAAATTTATTTAGCTTTATTTGGAAATATTGGGTCTAGGAATAAGTTTTAAAGCACATATCAAAGAAATGAGTAAGCAAATTAGAATTTATTATAATACTTTTATTCGTCAAAGTAATCTCCATTATATTCCAGCAGTTTCCGCCATCGGTTAGATAGCACAAGGATGCCAGCCGCGTACAAAAATTCATATTTTGATGCAATTAAAACATCAACGGATTTTCGTACTTCGTCCACTGAATAAGTGTACAGAAAACAAGGCATTATTCACAGATAGAAATAAATGATTGTCCAAGTGGGGTATATCAGGGCCATACGCCAGGTGTTTCAAAACTTCCCATCATAACATTACTAACGGTCCCTGAGCGGTTTCGCAACATGAAGCCTTGCGCTGAAATGTTTGGAGAAATTTGATGTGCCGCAAATCTTTGCCAGTAATTGGACTTTTCCGATCAATTCCCTGCTTCATTCACAACAATTGTTGTTTACAGCGCTCAACAATCGTATTTTCACCAGGCTCCAGTTCGTAGTACAGTACACCCTTCATATCCCACCAGACAATGCAAGGCCTTATGTTGCAAAAGCAGTCAAGGACAAGTTAGTCATGTTTGGCTGGGAAGTCCTACAAAGCATCCGTCGGACTATGGTCTATTTCATAATATGAACTATGCCTTGTCTTCCCCGGTGTGTGTCTTCCCCGGTCTTGTTTTCCCGGTGCAAAAATCTACTGATCCTAGACCCAATCTTATAAATAAAAATGAAATTCTGTTTGTTTGTTTGTTTGTTTGTTGATTTGATTCGTATACAAATCCACAAAAATGGACCTATCTACGTGAAATTTAGCACAGATATGTAAAATAATATAGAATAAATCATAGTCCACTTTAAAACTTTGAAAGTCCACCCGTTCCCGGAATTTAAGAGATTTTTTATGCTCTTCACGCAAAAATCTTTCCGTAATTGTAACCCCTGTAGTGAAAAAAGTGTGAAATAAGGATCGTGGTTGCCATGTGTGGCGATTTTGCCGAATAAAATGTCGTTCGTATACAAATCCACAAAAATGGACCTATCGGCCTGAAATTTAGCACAGATATGTAAAATAATATAGAATAAATCGTAGCCCACTTTAAAAATTTGAAAGTCCACCGGTTCCCGGAATTTAAGAGATTTTTTATGCTCTTCACGCAAAAAGCTTTCCGTAATTGTAACCCCTGTAGTGAAAAAAGTGTGAAATAAGGATCGTGGTTGCCATGTGTGGCGATTTTGCCGAATAAAATGTTTTAAATTCTCAAAGTAAAGATAAAAGAATAATAATGATTTTTTTTTGTTAGTTTATATTCGTAAGGTTATTTTTTTAAAAATTATAATATCGTGTGCATGGGAAATCAGAGCAGGAATGTAATGCTTTAACGCAAAACAATAAGAATTGAAGATTTCCGAGGCTAATGTGTAAATTGTTTTAGTTTGGCGAAAAAATAAAATGGCTGAAATATGGATTTTGAGTAAGTGAGTTCTAGCGGTTTGCACAGTTTTCCGCTTGGCGCAATTTATCGAGAGCTTAAGGAAATAGATTTTTTAAAACAAGTGCAAAGGTTTTATTAGAATACAGCGTTAAATTTTAATGATACGTGAAGAAATAATGCAGTTATTAAGGGATTTCAAGGGATCTAACTTCAGAATTCTCGCCAATTGAGTACATTGATTTAAGTTGGGGGAATTCCGCCAAATTTCAGAAAATTGAAATCTTCTCATTTAGTACATCGAAGTAACGATGAATAAAACACATTATAGTTGATAATTAAAAAAAAATCGGCTGTATTAAGGGATTCCAATTTTCAAATAAATGCGTGCTACTCTTTGGCGGTCGAACCATTTCCCATATTGATTGCTGCTAAGTCAATGCTTCGAATGATTCCCTGAAAAAACTCTTGCAAAATGGCGTATGTTGGCACTTTGGCGAGGCTTAGATTTGAAACTGGATTTTATTTGAGACTGGTATATAATAATACTGGTTATAGATAAAAATGAATGTTGGTATGTGTTCATGAGGTTGAAAAACTCCAGGAACCGTTGAGCACCGTTGCACGATGAAATTTGGTTCACCTAAGTCTTTTATGATGGAGAAGGTTTTTATGCTATCCGTTTTCCTTAACTTGCCACTTGCTGCCGCAGCACAACGTTGAATTCTATTCCGTTTAGCCGTTTGTTATGCGAATATCGTCCAACCGATTTCGATGAAATTTGGTACACGCGAATATTAGAACACGGAGAATATTTTTCACTATCCATTTTGCTGTAACTTGCCGCTAAATGGCGCTGCAAAGCATCAACTTCTATACCGTTCGACTGATCGGCATAAAATTTTTTATACTTACACATTTGAGCACGAAGAATATATTCTAACTGCGTTCCTTTTTATGTTACTCACCACTAGATGACACTCCAATGCATTATTATTTTTACTCGCCAATAGATGACGCTGCAGCAGGCCAAATTCTTGACCATTCAAACGGTCGCTATGAAAATCAGTATACATAGCTATTTGAACAATGAGAATATTTTGGCGTTATCCATTTTGCTATAACTCGCCACTTGACGGCGCTGTAGCAAATCATTACTTTATTGAACCACTAGATGGCCCGGCAGTGTATCACTTCTTGACTGTGCAAATAATCGCTATGAAAATAGGTATACATAGATATTTGAACACGGGGAAGAGTTTGGCGCTATCCATTTTCCTATAACTTGCCACTAGATGTCGTGTCAACACATGAACTTCAGGACTGTCCAGCCGATAGTCATGAAAATTCGTATACATCGATATCTGAATGCGAAAAATATTTTCGCCGTATCCGTTTTGCTAAAACTCGCCACTAGATTGCGCTACGCCGCATGGTCTTCTGCACCGTACAAACGATTGCCTTGCAATTCGGTATGCATGATTATTGGACACAATATAACGCGATATCCACTTTGCTATATCTGTTTATTACAATGAATAGTAATCGCCACAAATCGTAATATCAAAAAGTCCATTCATTCCCGTGCGAAGAACGGGTACTTCAGCTAGTATTCTATAAGATTCTATTAAGATTTTACTCAAAAATAAGCGAAATATAATATTTTTGTTTTCATTAAGCAATCTATTTTTAAGTATTTTTCTTTAATTATGGAAGATGGCGTGTGCGGTAAAAATTCCAAACTACTCTTCTTTAAGCAGTTGATCATTTGAAAGATATTTTCGAAGAATATCTTCTAAATTTCGTAATTATATTAATTAAAACTTATCGGATATTAGGTTTTATGGGCTGCAACGGTATAGAATTTTCGAATTAGACACAACTCTTAAAAGAATACGAAAGCGCACGCCTGGCACCGCAGTCTTCCTACTGTTTTTAAAATCCTAAATTCATCAACGTTCTAACTAAGCAGCCTAGTATTTCAATGGTTTGATTGTCAAAATCTTAACATCTAAAGGAATATTTGAAGGAACTGTTGAAACAGCACAGCATTTTAGTCTATTATTTATAAGATTTTTTTTAAAGAACGAATGCGATGTCTGTCACAAACATGATATAAAGCTTAACTGCTTTAAATCGCAGTATCTAAGGAAGCAGCTGACAGATAGTATTTTTGTAAACACCCATACAAATTTAGCTCAGAGTACTAACTTTACTTTTAATAAATATAAAACAATTTTATCAGGAGTGGCAGTTGAGTGATCTATTTTAGCTTTAGTTGTTACAAATTGGTATTTGACGTTCCAAATACATATTAGTTTCGTTAAAATGTCTAATTTAAATTTTTAGGAATACACATGAATCGGAGTAGATCATCCTTCATACTTATATCCCCCTTTCAAGATTTATGTAACTGATTTTAACCGAGATTAAATAAATAAATTGTTTGCATTTTATACTTCTCTAAAATTTAAGCTTTCAGTAACTTTACTTTCGAAAAACCTCTTTAATTAAGAAAACATGAACATTCATGTCACGAAATAGCGAAATTTAAAACAACTTGTTAGTCCCTTCCTTTATCTGATTTACCGTCATTGTTGTGATGGGAGCGTTGAAAAACACAGGTGAAAAAGTTTCACGTAAAGAAAGAGAAAAGAATTACAGCCGCATAGTGTTCTAGTAAAGAAATGCAACATCATAAAAGTTGACACCTTTATAATACCTAGTAGCTCACAGGGATAGAACACTATACATGAGGACATTGAATGTAGGAAAATAATTAAGGAAACACAGGCGAAAATATTGTTGAAAGGAAAAATACATTTGCGATATTTGTATTTGATATTTTAGGGTATTTTTAAGGAAAATGTATTCGAGGTGTATATTTAAAAGGTTTGGATTCTTTGTACAGACATTCTTCAACTTTTTATGTAAATAATGCATTTTACCTAATATTCCTAAATATAAAAATCGTGTTAGCATTCTGCCATGCCTTTTTTTTCAACCATTACTTTTAAATTAATGCGGAGAGTTACATAAAAAATTCAAATTTTTAAGCGGCAATAGTGCACGTCCAAACGAACAAGATTTATCAGAAAATGCATGGTCAGAATTAAAACGCAAAGCTATAGTGATAGCCTAAGGTGATTTTGTTGTTTGAGACCGAAACACAAGAACATAAAAAGAGCAATTAAATTACAAAAAATGTGGTCAAAATATTAAGAAATGTTAGTACACTCCAAACAAGGAACTTTCCTTAAAATGATGCACGGAAGAAATTAAAGCGCAAAGACGCTAGAGGGCCCCGAAGATGATCATGTTGTTCGAGATGAAAACACTCAAATAACAAGTAAGCTTCAGAATAAAGTTCAATGACATATGTTTACAATAAGCATTGAAAACAGGCACCGACAGCAGCTATGCATGCGATACAGTGCAATGAATGTCTTGCATTCTGTAACAATTTAGGCATATCATTGAGTGTCCACAAGTTTGTCGACTCACTCAGCGGATTCACTGGGAGACTCAAACTTAAGAGCCCTCAGCTGTCCCCACAAAAGGAAATCAAGAGATGAAAGATCTGGCGAGAGCAGTGGCCATTCTACAGGAACGGAGATTTAACGTTCGCATGGACGAAGTTACCACATGATCAAACACCTTTCCGTTTTAATTTCGATGAAGCATTATTTGATAAAAGTATTTTGTTTAGACGCGTCCGTACACCCTCTCAAAAAATATTCAATTAATAGTAAAACTCCCTAGTTTGGTTTCGTTAATTGAAAATTATCTATCATAGAATATAGATCAGGTTACGTATAATCATAACATATGATTATAACTTTTCATATTTTTCTTGACCTGTGTGTTTTAAAAAAATTAGTAGTACAAAACTAAAATGGGAAGTTTTACTTATTTTTTTTAAAAAGGGTGTTCTCTGCACCATTAAAAGCTTTGTTTTGTAGCTTAATCGCTCTTTATTTTCGGTCTCTGCATTTTAATTACGGCCATTCATATTTTAATAAAAGTTGCTTGTTTGATTCGTACTATTTTCTTATCAAAGTTAGGTCCGTTACTTATTCTGCATGTCTTTCTTTGAATTGAAACTTTATATATTTTTCGTTATTTTCTAAATTTAGCTTGTGTAAAATGTAAAAGATTTGTTTCAACAGCATAACAATTGATCAGCCGCATGAACAAGAATGAAGTGCTTTAAAATTTAAGAAATTCCATGTCTTAGGACTGAAAAAATAAAAGTATTCGTAGATTTTTAAAACTTTCTGTTAAATGAAAAAAAAAAAATCTTTCACTTTTGAAATTTTTTTCTAGTATTTTATTCTGTAGTTTTAATATCTTCATTTCGAATATAAATAAAATTGCTTATATAGATCATATTTCCAAATTAAAAAACAATTCGATTTAAGAAATATTTATCAACCTGAAAAATAATAATGATAAAATAGTTATAGTATTTAGTTACGCAACTCATGTTTGCAGCAATAATCATAATAAGAAATACGTTTTACAAAAAAATAACATGCGTGTTTTACTTTAATTCACTCTGAAGTTTTCTATCCTTACATATTAGTTTATTTTTAAATTACGCATATGTAGGTACATTATGTGGAAGCCAAATGAAGTGAAGGAAGTCGAAGATCAAGAAGGTGTTCGCTTCCTCATGAGATTCAACACTCAACTCTTAGCTGTTTCATTCAATCCTGTTTTGAAAATTCCTTGAATTATTCAGAATCCTCATGTATTCTTTCGCACTTGTACATTTGCTATGCGTGAAAATGAAAAGCCTTCCCGTGTCTCTTTGGCAGTACTCCATAAACGTTAGGTCAAAATGTTTATTACGGTGAATTTTTATTTTACAATGAATAATTAGAATCCCATTATTGTGATAAGCTGAAACATTTTATGATCATAAATTTCTCGAAGAAAACAATAATGGAAAAATAACGAACGTCTTTTCAAATGGAAAGTACTTTCAGAATCCATTTAATAATGGTTATAGCAATATTTTTGAATGTTTACTTTTACAGTAGCACCACGCTGTAGATGATAACCTATAATTCTTTATGTGAAGTAATTGTAGAAAAGTATGAAAGTTTTCAAATGATTTTTAAACTAAATTAAACTACTTATACATCTCTCCGATTTTCACTTAATTTTCTTTTCCTCTTAGCTAGGATTTTGTATTTTCGTTTTTGTATTACAGGATTTTTCTCACATACGATATAATCAATTTAATTTATATGGTTTATTTATTTATTCATTTTTGGTAAATAATAAAGAATGCAATAATAATTTTTAATGATTTAAAATGGAATTGAACTATTGAATAAATGGAACAAAATACAGCTGTTAGAACAATGGCAATACCGGTTGCATTTTACCTATTATTAAAATTTAAAAATAAATATTCTTTCATGGTAATTATCAATTATCTTTTGTTCAAGAAGATAGAAATCACTTATAAGGAACGATGTGAGCAAAATAGAAACCGCTGCAACGGATCCATTTGATCCAACGCAACTACTGAGGATTATTTTTACATGAGCACACTAAAAATAATCTAAAAATTCTCTTTTCAGAGAGTACGAATATGTCTGAAAAGTACTTTTCTGCTGGAAAATATGGGAATCTCAGCACGTGCGACGAACGGTACTAGCTTGGGAAGTGGAACTTCTCAGTTTCTGCTCCAATCCAGTGCCTGATGGCCTGTTTTAGAATCAAAATTTGTGAACTAATGGCTGCCATAACAAATAACGTCCAGAATCCAATTTTTCACTGTTTTTATAGGGTGTTAAGCATTACAAAAAATTTGCTATTAATGCTACAGGATACAATAAGCGTAAACTAAATGAAATGTACCCTACATCAAAGTTGCATCTAATAAATATTTTTGTATCGTTGTGTGAATAAAAACTATTCCACTAAATTTCATGAAATCAATAATTCATTAAACTTGTTTTAACAATATTTTTAGTAAAAGTAAGGTTATTGTACTTTTAATATTTCTTAAATAAAAGTTCTATTAAATTTTAGTACTGTAGTTTGGATTTGCGAAACAAAAACATAGAATTAACAATATTATTGATACTGATGGTTGTTGCTGAAAAAAATTATTGGCGATGTTATTTAAAATCAGTAAGTTACAGTAAAAATCTTTTTAACGAAAATATGTATTAAGATTTCCTATAAATACTGGTTCTAAAATAATATTTTAGGCTTTACGAATGCATGAGATGAATGCTTTGTACCGTTGCACGCAACAGACAGATTACTTGTAAAATGCTTTCAAAAATTTAGAAAATACAATTTATTATAATGAAGAAAATATACTGTTCTGTATCTGTATTTATATATAGATATACATACACTTCTTTTTAAATAAAAATTAACAGAATACGAGACAGAAATTGAAATGGATAAAATATTTCTTTCATTAAAAGATATTTAAAAATTTTCATATGTATTATTTCATGAAATACTTCAAAAGTTAGGATTGCCAGCCTTTTAAAAAGTGTATCAGAAATGGCTTTGTACTATTGCAGTATTAATATGATTTTAGAGCATTCAGATTAAAAATAACGATGTATTTCACAGTTTTATTCCTTAAAATAAGTGCATGACTAACTCTTTGCAAAGCTTTTAAAAGAACGCTAACGAAGAATAGCACAATGAGATTTAGAAAGTTTGTAAGTTGGATGGACACATTTTATTTCACAAAATGCATGTTCTAGTGCTTTAAATACCTTCGCAGGTGACATTTCTTTCAACAGTTACAGTGAAATAAAAAACCGAAAGCGTTTTCTATCAGCCTCTGGATATGAACAAATTTGAAATGAATTTTAATTACATATGGAATGGAATTTCCTTTTCCAAAAGATACCATACAAAGTCGTTTAGCTTCAAATGAAACTCGTTCACGCATATCACATGGATAATTCCGCCGATATGTTATAATGATTGATAATTATTTCTCTTTTCGAAATGTAGTGCTAACTCGAACTCGCTTACGTTTCTTTAATTGTTCTTTTTACTAAGTTGATTTTTCCTTCTTGCAATTGCTTAGAATTCTTTTACGTGTATTTCTTTTCCACGCTCCAGAAAAGGTACAAAGCTAACTTTCAACCTGATATCCTTATCTTTGTTGCAAATGCCATATAACATCATTCCTGTTAGAAAAAACCCGAAAATCTTAAATTTTTTCTATGACATGATAACTCTAACTTGAAAAGAAAATCTATTAAAACTCAGATTTAAACGTATATGGAAACTTCTTTTAAAAGCAAAGCCGTAAGCATTCTAAGTTTATAAAATCGTTGTTTCTCAGTTCACACTTTTTGTCGCTACTGAGTGCTTCTTTCTTGTTCGTGATTATAGAAATTTCACGAAGCATTTTATACAAGTTTCACGTAACAGCTCTGCGCTTGCCACACTCACTCGCATCTAATATTTTAAAGTATCCTATCATTTCAGAACCTACTTGATAATCAGCGCTTACCAATGTTAAATCTATTCAACTGCCGTCTGCTTGTGCCGATCCAACAAAGACAACCTTACCGGACAAGTTTTAGGCTGGAACCAGAATGACGGCGAAACACACGATGGGGCTTCAACGGGCTAGTGGCACCGACAACTTCAAAATCACGACCGCATGCAACGAAGGTGGTATTATTGAAATCTTAAGGAAAAGCCAATGGCTGCCATTGTTTTAGTTATTTTTATGCATTTAATACCACTCACAATTTCAGATTTGTGTGATAGACGCATAGAATAATAAAGCCAAAAATGCGTTTTTGTTTTGTTTTTACAATTATTTAAGTAGTAGGAATAACTCCAAAACATGAACTTCTCCTCTGCAATATAATGGAATCTTAGCTTGTTCAACGAGCGACAATAAATTGAAGAGTAGGATTACTATCATTCTGCCCTTGAACCTGAGATTTATTACCTGCTTGAGAATCAACATTTTAGTGTGAATTGTTGTCTTAGCAAACAAAGTTTAAAACTTGCATTGTTTTTCATTCGTTTATAAATATTTTTAAAAATGTCTTTCAGCTGTGAAGGTTACAACAGCATATATAATGTGCATGTTATAAGTAACGAGCCCAGACCTGATTTTGCCACAGGTGCTCATGGCTCGTTAAATACTGAATGCCCCTTATACTACTTAATGAAACGTAACAACATGAGTGTTGGATCTAAAGATAGTTTCTGCGTTGTGGTCCGACCTAAAACTATTTCACTAAAATTTAAAAAATCACGATTCCATTCGACGTGCTATACCATTATACAATTAAATATAAGATATAATTTATATTTTACCATCATTTAAAAACGTTCTACTAATTTTAAATAAACTTTTGATATATAAAAAAGGAAAGTTATTATCATTATTATTGCTCTAATCATTTGTTGTTATACAAACACACACACACACACTCACACACACATAAAAAAAAAAAAAAAAAAAAACATTGTGATGTTTAAAAACAAACGAATAAATTTCAATCTAAATCTTTATAAATTAAATATATATTAAAACTTTCAATATTCTATTCTAAAATAGTGCTTTAAAATGTACAAAAGCATGAAACGAGTACTGTATATCTGAGCACTTAACAAACGAAATGTTACGAAAATTTTGAAAAGTGTAATATATTTCTTTAACTGGGATTCTTTTTTGAAAAAAAGCTTCTTTAGGCGCAACTAGGGAGTATCTTATTTTTTTTCCGACGGAAGTAACGCTCTGTAAAGGAAGTGACGTATATGTCATAAACTTGACACTGGCCCTGAAAAAGAAGAACCTTAGAAAAACCTACCTTTTCGACTGCCCTGCTGCTTTCGCCGACTTCATCCTGTAAAAGTACGCGGAATATGTTAGAGAAAGAAACGGCGAGAAAAACAATAAAGTGCCGTATCATTGAGACATCAATCTTTATTTTAATATCAATAAGCGTTGTGAGGGTACATCCAACCCAATATATTACATGTAATCTCAACCTCACAGGAGGTTCTCGATAATCCTTAATTTTAAATGAATAATACGCATGGTTTTGGAAAAGCACAAAGAAACGGACCCTGGTTGCAATCAATCCCAAACAATAAACATAACCTGCAGTTTAAAAATACGGATATAGAATAATAATTCGAAACCTACCAGCAGACGAAATCAGCGCTTAAGAACACTGTGATAGAAAAACACAAAAAAAAATTTACACTACCTGCATTCGAACCCAACAAACAGAGGAAAACATCAGTTAAAGAACACAGTTAAAGTATAATACTAGACTATGGACATTCCCCCCCATTCAAACCCAACCTCCAGACGGAACAATGGTATAAGAAAACAGTTAAAGAGTAAGACTGCAACATGGACACTTCCTGGATTCTATAATTATCACGAATTACCGATGATTCTTACTGGAGATTTTAATGTTAATTTTCGCTCTCAAGAATCTCAGCCGTTAGTTGATTTTTTAAAAGAAAAATTTGATCTAACTCGGAATACTTCTCGACTTCAATCAACAACGCGTTTCGGTACAACAATAGATGATGTGTTTTCAAGCAAATTAGCAAATTTAGAGAGTAAAATTTATCTTCCACATTATAGTTACCACAAACCTATAATTTCGTATATATAAAATTACGATAACATTCAAGTACCTATTTCCAATGAATAATATGAATATAACATTTATATAATCTTCGTAAAATACATGAATAATAAATATAATTAAATCATAATATGATATTTATTGTAAGTTAAAGCTTAATCATTTCAGTGATATGTGTCGTAAACGTCAAAGAGGTTCTACTTCAATCGCGCGTAAAGATTACACGCACGCGCTTTTTTTTATATTATTTCCAATGGCAGGGGCCAAATACAAAACAGGTAAGACCAGAATGTACAAAGATAAAATACAAATAGGATAACCGAAGGTTATCGCTCCAAAAGTCCTCTAGCCTCCCAATATCGTGAAGAGTCCCTAGCACCATGGAGGGCTCCACAGGTACGCAGATAGTATTTGTCCATAGGCTCATTTCTGTCAAACAGAGGGCAGGCAGCCTGGGAACGAATGCCGATGCGATGGAGGTGGGCGGCAAGGCAATCAAGATTGGTAAAAAGACGAAAAGCATCCACTGCCTCTCTTCTAGGTTTGTAAGGAATTGTTACTTCCATATTTACCTACAATTCTAGATAGAAGCTTTTCATGATAAGTCGACGTATAACTAAATATAAGTTATAGAACCTCGGGACCGTATAAAAATGTAATTTTTGTAATTTTTTTCTAAATGGGTTTTTTGGTTCGAAAAGCACGTAAAAACATTATTTACCTGGTTTAAAACATTTTTTTAATTGGAAGTGCACATCTAAACCGAACGGTAGCTATTGGGTCACATTAAGGCTGGACACCCTGTATATATAATATAAAATCCTGTATATTATAATATGAGGGATTTATAATATAGTATTATTCTTTATAAAATTTCCTTTTTACCTCCTTATACTGCGTACAAGGAAGTAAAAATGAGAATATACTCGTAAACGAAGTCCCCTTTTAAGAAGTTCGTTTTACTTCGGGGCGGGAATTGGTAATCCATCAATGATTGTTGCACAAAGAGCAGCTTTAGCTGGGAGTTACTGAAATGGGGGAAAGCATGCTTAAGATGCTCCCGTCCTTCTGAAACAACACAGCCAAAATTTTCCCGTCTGAAGGGATTAAACACATACATATGAGTTGGAGGACTCGAGTGATTAAAAGCAATTTTCATTTCTGTTTTCTGAGTAGTCAAACTTCATGCATTATGGATGACTAACTGTAAAAATCAATTATAGTAATAACTGAGGTAATATACTATACGGTATCAAATTTGATAATTATTATTTTTGTTTACCGTTAAGAATATATGAAACATAATTACTTCATATACTTTAACAATAAATAGAATTAGGGTTAATATAGAATACCCCCATTGTAGTACTTTCTATTAACAAAGAGCACCTAAAGAATTACTATTAAGATTCAGTTTAAAATTGATAAATTAGAAAAAGATTTGCCCAAATAAGAAAGAAATAATAACTTTTATGCGAAATGATAAGAGTGTTTCAAATTTAATTTCAGAAAATGAAAACAAGCTAATAAATATTTAATTATTTTAATTTGACCGGATTAGACTTGGTTTCAGTAATAAAGATAACATGAAACCAGAAGGTGCTGGAAATGAAGTTAATGCATCATTCAAGAAATTTAAGTATCACAAAATATTAGCAAACTTAGCAAAACACGCAATGTCTCTATTTTTTTCTGTGAAAATTGTTCGCTACAAGTGTTAACTTAAACACTTCTATTAAAAATTAGAGTATCATTAAACTATAATTTTCGATCTTTAAATTTTGAATATTATTTTGAAAATTTTTAATTAAAAGACGCTTTAAAATATCACTTCAATATGGTATTTTTTGTTAGTACATTACTATTTATACTTTGTACATTTTAAACAACAAAAATATGATAATCAGCTTGTTGATAACACAAAATTCCAGTATATAACGTAAATGCTCACTTATCAAATTGATTTGTATTGTTACTTATAGAAAATAAATGAAGATTGACTTCTAAGAAGAATTTAGAAATATGTTAATTATAATAAAGCACTTGTAAAGATCCTACATTTTATCACATAAAATCTCTCCTCTCCCACAGAAAGAGGCTTTCTTGACCCCCATGAAAAATAAATCATGAAAAATTAATTTGCATGGAAGATATACATTATTTTCTTATTTAAATGTGATGCCACAGACACTCCATCTTCAAATTGCCCATGCATATACATGAATATATATATGTATATACTAGTAGCGTGGCCCGGCGTTGCCCGTGCAATGGAAGGGAAATGCCCATTGACCTTAAATATAGATTGTAAAGGGAAATAATCGCAATCTTCCCGTTGCAACTAAAAAAAAATGAGCACATCACATTATAGCATACAGAAGTTTCCGGAAAGTGAAGGTGGCTAGGCTGGGATGTGAATCTTCCCACTGCAATGATAAGAAAGAACATGGGACTCCCTACTGCAAAAAAAAAAAAAAAAAAAAATGAATACGGCACCTAATAGAATACAAAACAAAGGTCATTAACACTTTGAGGCGCAACCCTTTCCTAATGCTGAAAAAATGGCAGCCGTTGCCATCGCTCGATTTAACTGCCAGCAAGATGGCGGACAATTGAAATGTTCATCGCGTGCCACAGATCTCGAGACCCTTTTTTTAGGCAGCTGGCTGTGTCACCACGTCGTCTTCCCCCCTACACACACGCACACTTTTTTAAATATATTTTCTCCAGATTTCATTTCTTAACCGTTCTTAAGGGCACATGAGACACAACGAAGACAATCAAAGGCCGGTAGTTGAAATTTTGAGAGAAGAGTGTGAGAAAACCGAGGAAAATCTGCCGTCACTTCTGTAATCAGGAACTCCCATAAAACAAGCTATGGAAGAGAAAAAAGAAAGAATCAAGAAGAGAAAGAGCTAAAAATACCAAAAAGATCGACTAAAAAGGGAAACAACACGAAAGGAACGAAGGAGAAACCACGAAGTCATTTAAAATTTCTTCATTTTCTGTAAACGACTATTCTTATTCTATATCGTACATCAACACTGAAGATGATAGGAACTTCGGGGATCTTAAACACAAATTCTGCATCATGTACGCGGAAGAAGACAAGGATGAACTTTCCTATCAGTGCTCAAAGTTAGCTCGTTCTGAGTGTTCCAGATGGGATAGAGGAGAAGGAAACCAAAAACCTTAAAAATGTATCTTGTGCATTAAAATGAGTTTTTTCTGTTTCTTATTCAATTTATTTGCTAATAAAATGTTCATGATTGTTAATTCACTTCCGGGTTAGTTCGTCATCTTACCCTATTCCATTAGTCATCATACCCCATGGCTGTGGAAAGATGATGAAAATTACCTATTTTAGGAGAACCGTTGTTTCGCCTCTTAAGAGCTGAAACAGACAATTGGAAAAGTTCGTGGGATAACGCAAGACAGAAGTTATCACACAAATCTCACTTCTTAGTGTCATTCACAGTGGCCAGTAAATTAGTCGCTTGAGTTCACCATCTTACCCCGCCTTCATCTTCTTAAAACTAAATTTTGCTCTTTCTTTTCACTTTTGCACTGTTTTATGTGGCTTTTTGTGGGGAAAAATTTCGAACAATTTTTTTAGGTCATCTTATGGCCTTATCACACTAAAGGGAAAATCCGAGCAACTTCGCGCTGGACCAACTTTTCCAACCGACTTGAAGGCGTAGTTATCTTTAAGGGTTGCAAAAGTAAACAAACTCCCTCCGACGACAAATAGTCATCGCATCGCTGATTTGGCGTGCAGGTTCTTATTTTACTTATCGTGCGTTGGTACATTTACATCGGATCGGCAGCAATTTCGGCAGCATCGGATGGGCAGCAATCTCTAATTCAAAAGTCCACTTGAACGCGGCCATAATTTTATTTACACCTAATTCTGACATCGAGTCAAGTTGCCAAGCTTCGAACATAGTCGCCATTTCTCGAAAATTGCTTATGACATAGCAGGAAGAAGTACTCGGATTGGCCGAAATTTCGTCCGACTCGGATTTTTTCCTTCGGAAAGGAAAAAGTTGGAGTTCGCGGCCGTCAAGGTAACGGCGGAGAAAATCGGACGAAAATTTGATTTGCAAGGAAAGTTGGTCGGATTTTTCTCAGTGTGATAGCCCTATTACGCAGCTAAATTGTATGTATTCTGGAACAAAAGTATGTCATTATGTTTGAGGAATAACCATCATAGTAAATGTGTATATTATTAAGATAAAGCAATTACAAAATTTGCTGGTGCTTTACAAGAACGTATTTACATTCCGTCATGAATTAATTGAATTACCAAAGTAGAATTAGAAACTAAGATTGTATATAAAATTTCTGGAAATTTATCTATAAATCGCATAACTATATTACATTTATAGTTAAGAATATAAAGACGAAAGGATATATGTGGTTACCTTTTTAATTAATATTCTTGAAATGCCGTTCCTGAGGTTGAAGCGCACAGCTTAATACCTGAAATGCGTAAAATAATGCTAAATAGAAGTTCATTTGGATCTTTCAATTTATGGCAGTCTTAAAATTGCCTTATGCGTTGCTTTTACGCATACATTCAATTAAATTCGAAAGATATCTCTGAATAATTGAATGAAAAATCCATTTAACTTCCTGAAAGTTGGCCGACTTCAATAAACTTAGGGAATCAACATGGAGATGCCGTTTGCAATCTCCGAGGAAATGGCTGCTCAAAAATTCATTATATTATGACTACCCACGGGTACTGATTATCAATTCTGAGAAGCCGCTGTACTTTAACTCACACAATTGAGATTTTAACGTAGTTAAAATTTATTTCATTGCAACGGTATACTAATTTTTCTGCGAAAATAATGGCTGATTCATATGAAATATTCAGAGTTCTTTGGCAATAAAATTTTACGCTACCATTCGAGCATGACTATTGCTTAAAATTTTATTCATTTCGAAATGGAAGCACGCAGAATATTTGAAAGAATGCAAATTTTTTATAATATTATTTTTTAAGGTGTCTTTACGTCTCTATTTAAATTTTTTAACTTTTCAATTAATTAATTGAGGTGCATGAGAATAAAATTTGATATGATTATGTACGTAGATGTTTCAAGTAAAGATGAAATACAAAAATGTAAGACGGACAAAAAAACAAATTATCAATTCACAGAATTCACTTGTTTAAAAAATCTTTACGACTAATTTAATGCATTTTTTTACTTCAGTAAAAATAATGAAAGATTGAGATTAATAAAACCTGCATGGATTTTTCATTAAAATTGAACCATTAATGCATTACAAAGTAATTTTTTATTTGATTAATTGAGAAAAAATTATTTTTATGTTTTTCTTACTATTAAAAACTAATTCACTTTTACATAAAATATCATATATATATAATTAAAAACTAGTTAAATGTATTATATAAAAATATAGCATTTACACACGCTACATAGCGCTTATAGAAGCCGCTTAATAGAAACATGTGTTTATATATAATACTTTAACATAAAATAAAAAAACACCCTCCAGGCCAGTTATTGTTATAACAGAATGCAGTATTTCTATAATAACAATGACTGGCCTGGGGGGGTGTTCTTTTATCTTAAAGTATATATATAACCATTGAAAGAATATTGGGTTTGGAAAAAATATGAACCAGTTTAACGTGAAAAGCAAGCGTTCTCATCTTAATTTTCATGTTCTGTTAGGCTTGAAAATTGTATCTGGCTGAACCTACCAGTGAAAAATAGGATGTATAACTAAAAGCTAGAGCAATGTCAGAGTATGTGTTATTCACCAAAGTGGAACTCAAAGGGAATGAAAAGAAAGACAATAATCATAGATGAAGTAACTTTTCGTTTTATCTTGATTCGAAATACGTTTTATATGAGGATTAGTATTTTTGAAAATTAGGTAGCAAAGACTTGACATACTCGATTCAGTTTTCAGATATCAGTTATCTCATAGGAATTGGTTGGTTGGTTTGGGGGTGTTTAATGGCAGAAGGTCCAGAAAGGACATACTGCGCCAGACTATGTGTATATAGAGTAAAATAAAATAAAATTAAGTTTTCACGTAAAAGGTGTTGTATGAAACATGTAAAGCTAAAATCCATGAGGTCTAAAACCGATAAAAGCAAACTGTAGAAAGGTAAAAAAGAGATAAAGATAAATCAAGGACATCTGGATGGGGGCTCCCATCCAGATACCAGTCAGAGAAAAGTGTATACTACTTCACTGAGTAAAACAGATTGATACGCCGAAGAAATGAAAACAATAAAGTGTGGGGTTTCACCCAATATATCATAAAGTTTGGGATTAGAGTAGTTAAAAAAAGTATTTGGTAAAAATTATTAAAAGCAGAGCATGGGTTAAAAGACGACGAACGGTGAGACAAGTATGACAGTGGGAGCACTCTGGAGCAGGTTCACCAAAGAGTAAGTGTTCATGAGTCAGTCTGGTATGACCAGTCCGGAGACGTGTCAATATAACATCCTGTTTGCGATACGGTAAAGTGGACCGATGAGTGATAGATGGGTGAATATTATGAAGTTTACTGCCTGTTTGGCTGTTCCAGTCATTCGTCCAGCTGTTTTTCATTTTAGTGAAGACACCAGATTTTATGTCACTAATGAGAATTTTACGGGGTAAGGGAGAAGGTATCTCATAGGAGATTGAAATGATAACGAAAGCCAAGAATTAGTATTAGTTTATACATGCTCATTGTACATAAATTACAGTGTTTCAGAAAGAACATAGTGATTTTAAATTATATATATCGAAACAAAGGACAATAAAAGAATACCGCAAAATCTAGGATTTTTATGTATCATTTAAAATTTTTATACTGAAGTTTCGCGAGAGTATTTACAAAAGCTCTCAACGGAGTTAGTGTATTTAAATTTCCGTCAAGGGGAGAAGGAGTTATGGGCGTAATCTTTCTGCTGAAAATAACTGAAAAATGACGGAGTTAATATTATTATATCTTCGACATCACCACTGCTAACAGATTGCGCTACACGTCATAATCGATGGACGATCATCATGTGTGAATATCAACACACAAGAATTCAAAGCGCGTTATGGAGGCAATTACAACTGGCGCTAGGAAAAATATTTGACGAAAATATGTCTACACTCAATATATTTCTTCTTGTCCATCTAAAGTGAATAAGTTCATATTTAACTTTTATTATGTACCCAAATCGAATTTGATGCTCTTCTGGGAACGCGCGGAAACCTTTCTCATTCGAACGATTTCCTTTTGTGTAAACAGACACTCTTATATCAATGCTTTATTCAGAATAATAAAAATTTAATCTGATGTTATTTGGAAAATCTGTTTAAAACGAAGTGAAATCGCAACTTTCCCTTCAAAGATAGAAGACCGTGACTTCAGAATGACGTCATTGTTACTTGGCGAGCCTAATTTTGTCACTCACGGAAATAAAATGGAGCTGAATATAGGGAAAATTGCTTTAAAATGCTGAACGGGTAGATTTTTAGATTTTTAAATTATTACAGATTGTTTTCTATATTTTTATACATAACTAGCTGAAGTACCGCCAAAAGTAAAGAAAACGAAGATATAATTTTTATGTATTGTTAAAATAGTACAGGTTAGAGAGTGACTATGTAATGTCATTTCATTCGCTTTAGTCGTAATTATGTGATGCGCGAACGAATATTTCCGCATATTGGAATAATTTTCGTAAAATCTCAAAATCTAATCAACATTTTTGAAAAATTGGAAGCCTAGAAATTAAGTTGAGTGGCAACCTATCATGTCACCAAATTTCGTTTCATTCCCTACAGTCTTCATTTCGTGATGCTGGAAAAAAAAATCAGAATTTTGAAACGATTTTCACAAAATCACAAAATATAATCAAAATATTTTTAAAATTCAAAACTTATAAATTAAGATTAGCAACTACCTACCATATCACCAAATTTCGTATTAGTCGTTATTAAGCGACGCTTGAAGAAATATAACCGCATTTTGAGAGAATTTTCACAAAATCTCAAAATCTAATAAAGATGTTTAAAAAATGGACACCTATAGTTTATGTTGAGCAACCATCTATCATGTGGCAAATTTCATATCAATCGCTTTAGTCGTTATTACGTAATACGTGAACAAAAATTCACTCAGTTTGAAATGATTTTCGCAAAATCCCAAAATCTGATCCATTTTTTTTAGATGCTTATAGTTTAAGGTGGGTGATCACCTATCATTTTCAGCTTTGCAGTTATTACGTGATGTGCAAACACAAATTAATGCAGTTTGAAACAATTTTCGCAAAATCTCAAAATCTAATCAAGATTTTTTAAAAATTCGACGACAATGTTTGAAGTTAAGTGACCACCTATCATGATACAAAATTTCATTTCATTCACTTCAGTCGTTTTTAAGGATTTTAAGTCGTTTTTAAGGACAATTTTAAGGAGTTAGGAACGATTTTCGCAAGATCTGAAAATCTAAAGATTTTTTAAAAATTTGACGCCTATATTTTAAGTTGAGTGACCACCAATCATGATACCAAAATTCATTTCGATCGCTTCAGTCGTTTTTACGTGATGCTCGTGAACACGACGTGAACACGAATTTACGCAGTTTGAAGCGATTTTCGCAAAATCTGAAAATCTAATCAAGATTTTTTTAAATTCGACAACTATGTTTTAAGTTGAGTGACCACCTATCATGACACCCAATTTCATATTATTCGCTTCAGTCGTTTTTACGTGATGTTTGAACAAAAAAAGTTTCAAGGACAGAATGACAGAACGACAGACAGACAAACTTTTTTTGTAGGGTCGCATCGGATTCCCAGGTGCTTGAAACGGATAGAAATCACAAAATTTTTGAATTCCAAGAAATGTACAGACAAAAGTCAAGTTATTTATATAGATTAGGAAAATTTCAAGAGAATCGTACAAATGATGTAGATGATTTTGTGCTTTTTAATATTTTTGAATTTTTAATCTTCTCGGACGAATGGCGGTAAAAGTTTTATTTTGAAACAGGCTGTCCGGTATTGTTACAGAGTGAGTCAGGGACCAGCGTAACTTAATAGTAGGATTCTTAGCAAGCAGTCACAAAACAATATTTCTGCCGTTTGGCATGCAAAGTTGTTGTAAACGAATAATTAGGTTTCTCACTAAAATCGGTAATGTCTCAACGGAAACGGATCCATATTCCACACAAATCGACGATGTTAAAGTTTTCTTAAGAACTTAACCCATTTGTGCCTGGATATTTTTTCGACTTTCTTCGATTTTTACTGATAACAGAAATAATAGATAAATTTCTGATGTCAACTTCTTGAACAAGGGATGATTTTTTTAAAAATCATTATGCATAAAAATCGAAATATCAACATCCTACTTGGTCATGTTAAAATATTTTGTAGAGTTGAGGCTCAATACTCATGAACAAAGGCTAGGAGAAATAAATAACGTTTTCGACTAATAGCGAAAATGCCAAATTTCGACTAATAGCGACCAAAAAATGGACGCTAGGCATAAATGGGTTAACATCGTTTGCTCATATCGGCCGTAGCATGTTAAGCTCGTCGTCCGTAACATGTTAAGCTAGCTTTGATCTTGGTTTTCGAGATTTTTAACTCTCAAATTAGTATGATCTTTGCTGCACACCCTTTAAGTATATTTACTCCATCGTTTGAAGTATGTAAAGGTGCAGTGACGTGATTTTAAATATATATATATATACATACATAACTAAGCCATTTAAAGCTAATAATAAACCATATAAGCCACTTTAACCAAAAAATAAAACTGATTAAAATTAACTACTTTATATAAAAATTCTTCTTGAAATCTTCTTTCAAAATTAAAAGTTGAAAGACAATTTACAGTAAATTCATCTTTTACAGTGAAGACTACAAGTCTGTTAGTGAAATTTCACTGCTTAGTCGCCAAAGGTCATAGCAAAATTTATGTCATGCCCATATCTTTTTTTCTCTTAGTGATTCGATATCCTTTTGTTACCTTTTTATAGAACAGGTATATATCGCAATGATGATATTTACAGGAAATACAAAAATAAACTGCATTTTTTTAAGTCAAAAGGTGGCATTCCACATTACAAAATGTATGCTTGTCTCTGGACCTGTGACTTTTAGTTCTTTGATGTCGTTAGTAAATAAGTACTCAGCAGTTCCTTTTTTTAATAGCAAAATGACGCATTTATTAGAATTTTAGTTACTCCAATGTAGAATGTATAATGCAAATACTAAACGAACATTTCCATTTCCGTTTATCAGTAGTACAATAGTAGAGTTATTCAAGAGAATAATTTCAATATTACGTAGTATTGATAAGCACATAATTGGGCACATAAAAGTATGGAATTCAAAATGTTTTTAATACTGTGTTTTGGGGATTTTTTGTTGATTATAAATAGTAATATGTTGCATAACTTGGACCTAAGACTTTCATTTTCTAATGCAAGGGAAACGACGGATGAAAGGTAAAAAACTATTGAAAACTCTATATGGGCAACAAATAAGCCAAACTAAACCGGATTATAGAATGCATGTCACAATATAAAAAATGGAAAAAAAACGAAGCTGGAAAATTACACAAAATTAGTAACTACCCCCTTTTACTTTACTACGACAAATAACTAATGAAAATATGTAAAGTAAAATATTAGCCATAAAATGATTCGGTACTATCTGCACACAATCAGGCTGATGTATTACATGTATTAAAATACTAGTACATACATGTACATTCCATTTTTAAACAAGTGCTTAACCCTACAATGTATGATTTTTTTAAAATTGGGCTGAAAATGAAATTGTATCTTCATTTAGGCTTACTCATGCTAGGAAAAAAAAAAATCAGCATTCAGCATCTCAGAAAAATCAAGGAAAAAGTTCAAATTCGAAAACTTGGAAAGTCCAATCTCTAGCTCTCATTAAACAAAGAAAGTAATATAGCTTAACTCTATTTTATGGAGTCCTTTACTACTATTTTTTAATAGTTGTGTGCGTTTATTTTCATTTAGCAATAAAAATTAAAAGCAATCAAAAATTTGATCAAAAATGTATCAGAGAACTGTATACACATACTATGAATCCATGCTTCTTTGCTCAAAAAATAATGTTGCCATGCATTTTTAAAAACTGAAATTATTTCCCTAATTGTCTTATATTTATTTTAAATGCATATTTTGGACTATAACTACAAAATTTTCTTTTTATTGCGTGAAAATGAGAGTGTAGTCCATTGACTACACTATGCACTGTAGGGTTAAAAATGAAAGAAAAATAAAACGTTATTTAAAAAAAAAAATCAATCTATAACAAATTGCTTATTGGGGAAAAAAGCTATATATAATACACGACATAAACTTACACTTACTTTTCGATCATACAATTCGTCAAAAGAACATTCTTTCGTGCGTGTAAGAGAAATGTTCCACACCTATGCAAACGTAACCTCTACAAATTTGTGTTCGTCATGTCTAGTACCGCGAAGAATTATGGATACACATATATCGTGCTAGGAAGTAAAGCCGCATGAAATTAGTTTGTGCACATTTAAGAACGATCCATTATTTTCTGTGTCGCCCGTGACACGCTTTATTCAACGGAATGACACAATGCAGAAATGAATGATTCTTTTCGGTATTTATAAATGCGAGAACCCTTTCGACGAATAGGAAATTGAATATTTACTGGTGGATAATATTATTACATTTCGTTTTCTGCTATCGCAAAGGAGGGACTTAGGAAGCTCGAATTTTTCAACGTTGTATTCAGTAACTTGTAGCTTAGGGCATTTTTACGGATAAAATTATAATTAAATTGAATATTTATAATCAATTTACAGTCCATATTACAACAAGGAAATGATGACTATTTAGATTAATTTCTAGTATTCATGGAAAAACTTTAATGATTAACCCTCTAATTGTCTGGAAAAGGCGAAAATGCGCGTGTTTTAATACTTCACATCTGCTAAATATGCTTTTGTAGTAAAATGTGGCAAAGGCTGTATATTTTCGTTTGACTTTCAGCCAAAAAAGCTTATTTATCCTGATTACTTCCACACAAGGTATCTAAATATTTAAACAAAGGCAGTTTTATTATGTAAATGAATTAATACATTTTCGTAAAAGATCAAATTAGAGAAACATGCTCTAAATACTTAAATTATTGGAATATGCTACTTTAAAGTTGATAATAGTTTTGTTATGTTTGTCTATTTTATATATACATATATACATATATATAAATACATGTCATAAAAAGGGGGGATATGTCATACAAGCGATTATTTAATTAAAAATATCTTTCACTTTGGGGGCATCTGGGTTATAAGTTGTAATATCAAAACATGGTGCAATACTTGTTGCCTAGGAGGGTCTAACCTGTCAATCATAAAGGTGTCTCGCCAGCAGGTGCCTCCCATGTCTGTTAATTTAACAAATGAGGATTTTGTTATGGTTTTGTGGACCAACTAGATGATGGAAAGACAGAGCTGCCGCCTAGCGGACACTCTGTGAACTTAACTAACAAAACCAGGAGACATTTACCGCAGAGCAACTCTTCATCAGTACGAGATACTTCCAAACTCCTCTGTACATAACTTGTAAATAGTCTATTTATGCCTAAATGAAATATTCCAGATGGACGTTGCCGTTTGTGCTGTTCCTTAACTACTCACGCACGACAAATATATATATATATATAAAACACAGCAGTTAAAGCTAAAAATATGTGAATGGAATTTTACGTATCAGTGGTTTACTGTGCTTTGGGGAGATTTATCGTTATTTAGTTCTAACTTTCATCGTTAAAGTTTTTTCTACGCAATAAAATAATAGCATTTCATTTAAAGTACATTCTCAAGTGTTAACAGCATTTGTATTTAACTTCATATACTATTAATTCTGTAGTTAAATTTCCTCTTTTTGCCTGGGGTCATGACAAAATATGAACTCTCAGTCTGAAAAAAGAATGATGTTTTATCCTTCCTTAAAATGTTTGATTTTAATAGTTCTGTTTATTATGCCGTCTTTTATTTTGAATTCAGAAGCTAACATTTCTGACTTCTTCCGAATATTGGGATTTCCATGGTGAGGCACAAAGTTCAGAAAAAGACCTCTGCATTGATAATACAGAAAATGTGGAGATACAGCTATTTCTCTGGTTCAACGGGTGTCAACAGCTTTTCAAGCTGAGTTTTAATAGGCTAAAGAGAGGTTGAAAGTAAAGAATAAATATAATTTCTTTTTCTTCACGAAATTTTGGGGATTCATGAGAAAAAGAACACGACTGAGTTTTCCCTAAATTGCCCAAAATGTTTACATGAAATTGAACGAAACTTGCACCTCCAAATATTTTCAAATAGAAAATATATTCACAAAATTCAATATTTCTGTACACTTAGTTGTGTCTACTAGTTTTACCTTAACGGAAACGCACAGAACTTACTTAATAAGCAAAACGTATTCCAACGTACTAAACTATGGTCATTTCAAGCAGGGTTATTATGTCTAGGAAAATACAGGTATGGCCTAAATATAAACATCATATGTGTTGTTGGACACTTTTACGAGATTTTGCTGACAGCTTGTAGTTTTATCTTGACTGCACTGTGCATTGTATCTTGCTAAAGGAATTTAACTCCATTTTATTTTACGACCATCTAAACACAAAGCATAAAATAAACAATTTAAACGATTAAAAACTACGGAAAACAGTAAAAGTAAGTGCCGTTCCGAACAGCAGTAAAACATAAATATACATTTTTTCTCTTTCATTTCTGACCTACTGTAATTATGTTTCCAAAACCTCAAAGTCTTCTGGAAGATAGAGAAATTTGATCTCTTTTTCTCTTCCGTTAAGAGATACGACCAGACTGGCCATATCTCTTGACAGCTTTTGCAAGTCACTATTTTCTTAGTACGAGCTTCCGTAGTACCGTGCTGCATTTCAGTAACACAATGGTTTCTTAAAACATAAAAGAACTTTGGAAATAACACGCAAAAATAGGTTATAACATATATTCTCTGTTTTTTTATGAATATGTATATAAGTGTGTTTGTGTGTTTGTGTTATTTAGAAAGTTTTTGTTTTTATCAATTAACATCTGTTTTATTTGGCATGTTTTTACTGTAAATGTTACTTATTTTAGTGTTTTATTTATTTTACACTCAATAGATAATTTAAAGATATTTTATAGAAGAATATATATCTATAAAAAGGAAAAAAAGGAAACTTAAAATTTACACTAAGTTTCATTATTGTTTCTTTTATTCCTTACTAGCTGCGTGCCCGTTCTTCGCACAGTAGGAAACGAAAATTTTCCTTACATGTGTAATTCGAAATTATTCGTGATGTGGAATTTAAAAAAAAAAAAGAGCAAAATTATTTGACTCTTAATGTAAAGTTTGTGTCATGAGTACTAACCTGATCATTGCAGTATAATGACTCAAAAAACTACGTCAGTGTCATTCACTATTAAAAAAGTGGAAAGCTTAATAGTTTGCAGAGAACTCCTGGCTTTCAAAATGTCTTATTTCTACATCATACTGTTTTTTAGGCTCAAGTTGTAGCATTAAATACCTAAGACACTACATGAAATGGAGCACCATTTATTTCTTTCCGAAAATGTACCATATAAGGAAAGTATTGCAATCATGAAAAAAATTCGACTTCGAGATTTTGGTGTATTTACACGTTTTGAGGTCTTCTGAATTCATTTATGCTATTTTCAAGAGATGTTTTTAAAATAGCTGCGCACCGGCTCTTCATACGGGAAGAAAGGAATATTTTACTACTAAAATCATATCTGCATGTGACAAAACAGAATTTCATTTTTAAAAAAGTTCAAGTAATCCCCTCTGTTGAAATGACTGCGGGATATATTAACGCAAATTAGAATTACTTTTCGTTTAGTTGGTTGTAAGACAACCGTTGAAAACGGATAAACACTTTTAATTTCATGAAATATTTATTAACGTGGTACATTGCGATTTATTCATGCTATCTTTAC
This sequence comes from Cheiracanthium punctorium, assembly GCA_038373885.1. Taxonomy (NCBI): domain Eukaryota; kingdom Metazoa; phylum Arthropoda; class Arachnida; order Araneae; family Cheiracanthiidae; genus Cheiracanthium; species Cheiracanthium punctorium. The sequence goes on along the minus strand of JAWZYV010010510.1, from coordinate 302,730 downwards.
AAATCTAATAATACTACCTATTACGTACATTAATACTATCTATACTCGCTTCTCCCTCTTCAAGGCTCCCTTAAAAGAAACAGCTTAGATTATTTGGCCTCAATGGGATCTTTTGATTCTGTGGCGATTCTTTGCAATTTACGCATTAGCATAAATAATAATCATTTCACATAATGGTTGCCATTAAGGAAACTCTCCATATATATTTAATTTATACATAGTTTTATAAGATTGGCGTATTTAGCGCCGTAAACCATTTCATCTTACTGTGGGGAGAAAATATCCAAGGGGTGCCATTTTAAATATCCAATAGCGATATCTTTTATATCCTCCATAGTCCTGTCTCCTGAAAAACATCAAACTGTGTAATCTCGAGGAGCTACTTATTCCCATTTTAATTGTGACAGGGCGTTAGAGTTGCAGAGTTTACAAATTTCACACTTTTTTTTTTATTTATGACGTCACTGTTTGACTTCCGTAAAGGATACCCCGGTAGATTAATTTCGGAGTTACTTTCGATATTTCGCATAATTGTTTTCAAACGGTATCATTAAAACTTTGCGTGACCTTTATGGAGGAACGTAATTCAACGTTAAAATAAAACTATACTCGCAACCTGCATGCGTATGTTAGGCAACGCCTGCGCTAAATTAAATGCCAAAAATAAAAATAATAAATAGAAAAATTTTAATATATCGCGCTTTGAAACGAACTTTGTAACTTTTAAAATGAACATTTTCAGCGCCGTGAAAACATTTCAATTTTTAAATAAGCACCGGATTAAAATACCACTTCTAATAATAATAATCGTGAATTTCTTAGTTTATTTCTACAGTAAATTTTAATCAAAATATCGTCTCCCTGTGTTGAAAATAGAGCTGGAATAAATGAGTTAAAATTATGGCGTAATTTTTAGGTATCTTAAAGCATTTGACGTCATAGATCCTCACTTGCGAATTGAAATTCTGATATCCCATTTAAAAACTCGATTGGTTGAAAAAACCCTTTTTTCTAATCCTTTCTGTGGCAACAGCCGAACATAAATTCTCGTGCCGTGATCGCAATGTAATGAATGGCGTAAGATCGCGTTGATGCTATTAAATTCTAAACATTAGGCTGCATTAAAATTCGTAAAAAATCATCTAATTTACATAATTTTTTGGTTTTTATTTTAAAAGAGGGAGAAAAGAATGTTTCACGATTTGTCAAAATATCTAAAAGTTATGACGGATAGAATTCAAGATGCGACAGTTTTAAAATTATTTTACGAAAAAAAATCGCGAAGCAGATGTTTAGTAAAAAAATTCCTAAAAATCGGTAAATCAGGTTAAGTATTCAGAACAAACTGTTTTTAAAAGAAAATGTTCTCCTCTATCCGATGATACAAATGCCGTTTTGCTGCGAGCGTAATTTCCGCCGTTATTACGAATTAGGTGAGAAAAAATGCCAAAAATCGCATAAAACATAAAATAAAAAAAAATCTAGGTCGAATTTCGAAAAAATCGCTTCGAGGTGCACAACTACATATTTACATCTTCCCGAATACCAAATTTGGTGTTTCTAGGTGTAGCCGTTTGTCCGTAACGCTGCAGACAGACACACACACCCACACACACACACACACACACACACACAGACACCTTCTTTTATAATAAGTAGAGAAAAGTTGCTGCATCTGAAGATAGTTCGTATAACTATGAACAAAAAAATCATAAAATTACAGCACATGAAGTGTAAATTTTAGAGTACTTGTACCAATTTTCTTCTTTACGTTAAGACTACAGTAATTCTACAGTGTTCGATCCTTAAAACTACGGTATGTGCACCGTATCATTTCTAAACGGCATTTCTATTGTAAAATAGCGAATTTTTTGTAAATGTGTGGAAGACATACCGTTAACTTACGTCAATGTTCCTATGTGCATTTTTCGGTACATGTACCATATATGAAATTTATGGTATATATATTGGCCCCACTTCTGCCAGTATATATACCGTTATTTGGGACTGAAATGTTTTGCAGTGTATTCGCGCGCGTATTCTTTGTTTGATTTTGCATCGTTCAAAATAAATTGCTAGTTAAAACGTATATTATGATACTCTTTACACTTAATTGCAAATTTAGCTCTTCACAAAACCCTACTTATTTGAGTTTATTTTCTTAATATTTTTAATGTTATAATGAATTTGAACTTTCAAAGTATGTTTCAATTCCTCTACCTCACATTTGCGAGGATAGGGACATGTTTTGGAACCTTTAATTGTCTCATACAACAAACACTGTAGTGACTATCACAAAATTCATACTTTTAAAGTATTTTTAAGTATTTAGAAACATTACATTTAAAATTTCAACCATTTGTCAATAATCTGTAAGAAATATTGTTTTATAAGTAAGAACATTTCTTATTCCCCTCCACTCTCCACTACTATTTAAAGTGCAGGTAAAATTATAAATATGAAATATGACAACATAATGAAATATGCTCCAAAAATTATAAAGAAATTTTTTGAAAGATTATAATTTATTGAGTAGATCCACATGGGACATTCGAATTTCTTCTGCATTAAACTGTTAAATTATAATAGCCAGTAAGCAATTTGGAATTTAAAATGGCTTATTCTGTAAGTTATAGCCAATCTTCAAAACCCACACTTACATATTTTTTCCTAAATATGAGATGGACAAAAAAAAATCTTCGGAGTAAGCTAATTTATTGCAAATCATACTTTTTCAGGAGCAGCATTATAAATAATTTAATCTTGCAGATGCATTTTCTTCAAAACTATCATAAATCTGCGCACTTCCTGCCAGAATAAACAACCATAAAATTAGCTTCGTTTTTCTTTTGTCTTTATTTTATGAACATAGTAGGATTTTTCTGAGAGAACTCTGCGAAAATGCATTTTCAACATTTTGCTAATCAGTATATTAAAATGTATGTTAAAACATATAATACTTGGAATTTTCTGTAGGCTTCTTAGTTCTATTTGTATTCCTTTTTTTGCCGAAATTTCTGTTTTATGTCAGAATCTTATCTTTTCTTGAACTGGATTTTTCGAGTTTTAAGCCGCTCGCTGCTTTATGTATGTATGTATCTATCTATATATCCATCTATCTATCTATCTATATATATATATATATGTGTGTGTGTGTGTGTGTGTGTGTGTGTGTATGTATGCGTGTATATATATATACCTTATATATATATATATATATATGTATATATATATACAAGGTGATTGTAAATAGTATTTACAGATTAAAAGCAGTGATAGTGCACATTCAGGCGTGCAATAACTGTGGAACAAAGCGTTACACACCACTCTGAGAGGCAGACAAGAGGAGTATTAGAATTCCTACCTGAATTTACAAGTGTTGGGGAAGTGAATGAACGATACCAAATATTGCACAATTAGATTTATTGCTTAGTAAAGGACTCACAAGAAGTGCTCAAAATTCCAGCCATGCGTGTCGTTTCATAATTGACACCGGCGATGGAAAGACCGGTGCACCCTCTCTAAGATTCCTGGAATCGTCTTAATTTTGTCCGTTGCTACAACGATTCTCGCCACGAGATCTTTAGCTGAGTGCACAGACGTCTCGTACACTACAGATTTCACGTGCCCCAAGAAGAAAATTATGGAATGTTGCGCCGGTCAGACGGTCTGGCAAGATGTAAGGACCTACCATATAATCACCAAGGATATCTGCAGAGACATACACGGAAATTTTCTGCTGGTGTTTACGAGGGCTAGTGCAGTGGGGATTGCTGTCAGCCCAAACGTGTTGATTGTGCATGTTGAACTTGGCATCTGTGCTGAATGTTGCATCATCACCAAATAATACTAATGCAGGAAATCTGTTTGGTATATCTAGCAGCGTTTGTGATCACTTTTTTTAGAGATTGAAAGAAGGTAAAAATTTTGCAACATTTCTTTCTTTCAGAAAAAACTCCATGGCGAAAATATAGGGGGATTTCGCTTATGTACTAATTGTTGGAAACCTATAGATGCCAATAAAATCTCAACGTTCTTGCACGTCGCACTCAAACTGATTTCGATAGCCTCATAAAGCCGAATTGGCCATTATAAAGTGCGGATGGGGGAGATAGGTGGGATAGGTCAAAGTTTATGAAAATAACACTGTTTCAATTTTGGTTTCATTTTTAAGGTAAATTTCTAATCTGAAGATTAAACCATCATGTAACACACGCACACAAAGTGTAAGTGGCTAACGTTAACTTCCTACTTTAGAATCTGCCTGTTCAATCAACAGGTGGATCTTGTTTTATGTTAGTACACATACACTACAGTAGAAAGGTGCTCATTCGGTAGAAAAATTTTCCAGTTATTAGCATTTAGAATGTTTTTGATTTTCCGCTATTCCTCGTAAATAGATTAATATATATATATATATATATATATATATATATTTGAAATTGGTTGCCCCTAAAATCGTAATTTTTAACAAATTACGGCTAAGTATTTTGGCAGCGATCACAGGAATGAGGACACGGAACAATACCCGACCACTTTTAAATATGGGATAAAACCTCAATATATGGAGCTCTCTTGTATAATACAGGACGGTGGCCACTTTAGAAAAGCCTAACAGACTCCCGCCGCTTGAACGGATCGGCATTTGTTGATTTCGCCGTTTACCATTCATGCAAATTCGTGCATGAATGGTAAACGGCCAATGGTGAACATTCATACATTCATGCAACCTCGCTACGAAGATGTGGTATAGTTGGCCAAATAATTAACATACCTGGTGATATAAACAATATGGTGCAACAACTACAGAGGCGGATAGACGAAGATTTTACCTTTATTGTCAACAAAAACAGAAACTTATTCACAAATCCAATTACCTGAGCAGTATTGTACGGTTATTAAGACTTGCGTTTCTTGCACCACCATCCGTTGTACAAATGCTATGACAGAAAGATTGACTGGAATGTGTTGGGCAAAGAATGGATGGCTAACGGGCACTAGTTTCAGATTGTTTGTGTAGTCAGCGACTCTGACCTGGAAAAGGAATTCATTCTCACTATGGTACATTGCAATCGAATGAAAAGGCGTGTTAGATTATTGCTCCAAGACAGAACTGGCCTCCGATCAACTTGACATTTGTTGCTCAAAGGGAGGAAGTATCTTTTCCTCAAATAGACTTCGGTGTGCCCTGTTTGCTCGACCTCAACATGCGGGTGACTCCGTTGATGATGGCAAACAGAGATTCGACTTCATCATCGGCATGATGCATATCCTGAGCATGCTCTCTACATGGACAGTATGCTGCATCGCATCCGCATTCACGAAGGTATCTATAGCATGTTTCGTTGCGTAAAGCAGGCTGAGTCGATCACATGCAAGATGCTGGAGAAATTTATGAACGCTTGTTTTGATAATGATCTTGCCTTCTTTGAAGTCGACACCGAATTTCATTGAATATTAAATGGGTCGAAAAAGACCCAATGATATAACACAAAGATGCACCAATTTGACAAACCCTTAGTATTTTTTAGTATCAGCGCAAACTACATCAACTCGATTTTTAATCGAAATCAGTTTTTATGTACTATTTTTCCAGTGTCAGCATTGTATTAAGGGGTTAGGGGTAGTCAGAGGCGTGAAAAAATGCCATTTTTTATTAGTCAGAGGCGTGAAAAAATGCCATTTTTTTTACTAGTAATTAAGTTTATTTCACATAAGTAAAAACATAGTATCATTTCATCATACTTTAACATTACTTCACTTAAATTTCAAAAAAAAAAAAAAAATAATTATTTTACAAGTTATGGCGGTCTAAGTTGAACAGGTTTTAATAATAGGTCCTTGCTGTGACCATTACAGCTCCTTGGAGATTCATCTAAAATCAATGAAACAAAAAAGATTATTTTTATGGATAGATAATCTTGTGCCTGATCGAAGCTTTTTTTTTTCAAAATTAACAAAATGGCGGTCTCTGGAAATTTTTTTGCAGATTTTCGGGAAAAAACCAACAATTAATTGTTTATAAAAAATCGAAGTTTAAAAAAAAAATCCTTCGATCAGGCACTAGCTTTTTATGTTTTCTAAAAGCTGTATAAGTTTCATTCAAATCTATCGAGCGGTTTTTCAGTTACAGTGGTCACCAGTTAAAAAAACATAGTTTTGTGAAAAACGCATTTAAAGTTTTACAGTCGATTTATGTACAGTAATACGAATAATTTCAATACTTACACTGAGTCATCTATTCCTGGAAAATATAAGAGTTCTTCAGCCGTTGTAGAACTTTCTAAAACATCAATTTGTTGTTGTCTACGTCGCATTCTACCTTCGCGAGTGTTGTCGTTAACGCGCTGATCAGCTAATTTTACACGTGCACTATCGGTTTTTTCACTATACCGATGCGAATTAGGCCCACAACTAAGTAAGTCCCAGTGTGTTCATTATTACTAATAATGGTTTTGTCCCTTCATTAAATATACTCATAGCTACGTATGCAGCAATCTGAACAATGGTAAAACTAGTATTGACAGTTTTTGGGCATATTTTCCACACTAGTTGGTTGAAGCTCTCATTATTATTTTGATTAAATCCACCTACAGATCTTGAAAGTAAATTTTCATTACTAAGATCTTCAGGTTTGATTGCTTTAAAACTTCAGGAGGTAAGGGAGAATTATGCCGCTAGCTAATTGTTATCGGAAATATTAGACCGCTCGAGAGCCTTTTATTCTTCGCTAAATAACTCGAATGATATTTGTCGGATTCACTTCAAACTTTCAGAGAATATTTTTAAGATACTATACTTTAAGAAAATGCAAAAAAAAAAAAAAAAAAAAAATCAATTTTTTGAAAATTCTGACTACCCCTTACCCCTTAAAAGTTTTAGGAAAAAGTCAATCTTGTTTTCATTTCAATCTTCAACACTAAAAACGACTCCCAGACATAGACTTTTCACGTTAAAGAAAGAACCGTGTGGCCCAAAGCAGCCCTCACCACCGATATTTCTTTTTCTTTATATAAGTTACTAGCTGAAGTACCCGTTCTTCGCACGGGAATGAATGGACTTTTTGATATTACGATTTGTGGTGATTACTATTCATTGTAATAAACAGATATAACAAAATTGATATCGCGTTATATTGTGTTCAATAATCATGCATACCGAATTTCAAGGCAATCGTTTGTACGGTGCAGAAGGCGATGAGACGTAGCGCAATCTAGTGGCGAGTTTTAGCAAAACGGATACGGCGAAACTATTCTTCGCATTCAGATATCGATGTATACGAATTTTCATGACGATCGGCTGAATAGTCCTGAAGTTCATGTGTGGACGCAACATCGAGTGGCAAGTTATAGGAAAATGGATAGCGCCAAACTCATCCCCGTGTTCAAATATCTATGTATACCTATTTTCATAGCGATCAGTTACCTTCTAGTGGTCAGTTAACCATCTAGTGATTAATTAAAGTAATGATTTGCTACAGCGCCGTCAAGTGGTGAGTTGTAGCAAAATAGATAGCGCCAAAATATTCTCATTGTTGAAATAGCTATGTATACTGATTTTCATAGCGACCGTTTGAATGGTCAGGAATTTGGCCTGCTGCAGGGTCATCTAGTGCCGAGTTAAAACAATAATGCATTGCAGTGCCATCTAATGGTGAGTAACATCAAAAGGAACACAGTTAGAATATATTTTTTGTGCTCAAATGTGTAAGTATAAAAAATTTTATGCCGATCAGTCGAACGGTATAGAGGTTGATGCGTTGCAGTGCCATTTAGCGGCAAGTTACAGCAAAATGGATAGTGAAAAATATTCTCCGTGTTCTAATATCCGCGTGTACCAAATTTCATCGAAATGGGTTGGACGATATTCGCATAGCAAACGGCTAAACGGAATAGAATTCGACGTTCTGCTGCGCCACCTAGTGGCAAGTTAGAGGAAAACGTATAGCATAAAAACCTTCTCCATGATAAAAGACTTAGGTGAACCAAATTTCATGGTGATCGGTGAAACGGTGCTGAGTTTTTCAACCTCCTACACACATACCAACATTCATTTTTATCTATCACCAGTCTTATTATATATACCAGTCTCAAGTAAAATCTAGTTTCAAATCTAAGCCTCGCCAAAGTGCCAGCATACGCCATTTTGCAAGAGTTTTTTCAGGGAATCATTCGAAGCATTGACTTAGCAGCAATCAAAATGCGAATGGTTCGATCGCCAGGCATTTTTTTGAAAAGTGGAATCCCTTAATACAGCCTCATTTTTTAAATTATCAACTATAACATGTTTTATTCATCGTTACCTCGATGTAATAAATGCGAAGACTTCAATTTTCTGAAATTTGACGGATTTCCCCCAAGTTAAATCAATGTACTCAATTGGCGAGAATTCTGAAGCTACATCGCTTGAAATGCCCTAATAACTGCATTATTTCTGCACGGATAGTTAAAATTTAATGCTGTATTCTAAGAAAACCTATACACTTGTTTTCAAAAATGCTATTCCCTTAAGCTCTCAGTAAATTGCGCCAAAAAGCCTAAAACTGTGCAAACCGCTAGAACTCACTTTCTAAAAATCGGCCTATCAGCCATTTTATTTTTCGCCAAACTAAAAAAAATTACATATTAGTCTCGGAAATCTTCGATCCTCATTGTTTTGCGTATAAAACATTTCATTCATGCTCTCATTTCTTATGCGCACACGATATTATAATTAAAAAAATAACCTTACAAATATAAACTAAAAAAATCATTATTATTCTTTTATTTTCACTTTAAGAATTTAAAACATTTTATTCGGCAAAATCGCCACACATGGCAACTAAGATGCTTATTTCACACTTTCACTACAGGGGTTACAATTACATAAAGCTTTCTGCGTGGAGAACATAAAAAATCTCTTAAATTCCGGGAACGGTCGGACTTTCAAAGTTTTAAAGTGGACTATCATTTATTCTATATTATTTTACATATATCTGTGTAGAATTTCAGGCTGACAGGTCCATTTTTGTGGAATTGTATACTACCCAAATCAACAAATTGACAAACAGAATTTCATTTTTATTTATAAGATAACCTACGCTTGTTTTTAAAGATACCCTCTCATTAAATTGCGCCAAGCGCTAGAATCAAAGAAAATCTGACACACTTTCAGATTTTAAATACTCACTAAAGTGCTATATATAAAAAGAGTTATAATCCATAGGTCTTCCCTATTTTCGTTCCTAATTTTATTAAGTTGGAAAGTGTATCATTATTCATGAGTGTGATTAAACAAAATTAAAATTGATATTTCTAACATCCTTTTTTCTGGATGTAATATATTAGAAATAGATGCAATAAAGCTGCTCAGAAAAATGCACAATTCCAACCGAATGAAAATTTCAAAAACTTATACGCAGGTGTATTCATAACCCAAATAGCAGACTATTAAATTACGATAAATAGCGCCAAGCGTTAGAATCCTCCTCAAAATCGCACATCAACCCCTTTAATTTTTCGCCCAATTAAAAAGTTGCACATTTATTTTCGGAAAATTTCCAAATTCTATTTTTCTTTTGAGTATAAATCATTTCATTCCCGCTCTGATTTCACATGCACACGATATTTTAATTTAAAAACAAACTTACAAATAATCTAGTCAAAATAAAAAAAAAATCGTTATTATTTTTACTTCAAGAGTCTGAATCATTTAATGAACTGCCGAATGTGGCAACCTAGATAAGCTTAATTGTCGCTTAATGTACTGTGGGGTTACAATTACGAAATGGCGGAAAGCAAAAATTAGCCTTTTGCGATACGTTTTTATCGATATTTCCTAAAATAGTTCGAATTTTGAAAAAATCGCTTCGAGGTGTGTCGGGACCTGTCATGGAGAATTTCCGTTCAAAAATTGGTAGGTCTACGATGACCCGTTTGCGAGCTACGCGAGACACAGACAAACAAACAGTTTACACACATTGTTTTATTAATATAGAATCCAGTCTCAAATAAAATCCAGTTTCGAATCTAAGCCTCGCCAAAGTGCCAATATACGCCATTTTGCAAGAGTTTTTTGAGGAATCATTCGAAGCATTGACTTAGCAGCAATCAAAATAGGAAATGGTGCGACCGCCAGGCATATTTTTGAAAAGTGGAATCCCTTAATATAGCCTCATTTTTTAAATTATCAACTATAACATGTTTTATTCATCGTTACTCCGATTACTATATGCGAAGATTTCAATTATCTGAAATTTGGCGGAATTCCCCCAACTAAAATCAATGCACTCAATTGGCGAGAATGCTGAAGATAGATCGCTTGAAATCCCTTAATAACTGCATTATTTCCGCACGGATCATTAAAATTTAACGCTGTATTCTAATAAAACCTTTGCACTTGTTTTCAAAAATCCGTTTCCTTAAGCTCTCAGTAAATTGAGCCAAGCCGGAAACAGTGCAAACCGCTAGAACTCACTATCTCGGCATTTGAGCCATTTTATTTTTTCGCCAAACTAAAAAATTTTAACACATTAGCCTCGGAAATCTTCAATTTTTATTGTTTTGCGTATAAAACATTTCATTCCTGCTCCGATTTCCCATGCACACGATATTATAATTTAAAAAAAATAACCGTACGAATATAAACTAACAAAAAAAATCATTATTATTCTTTTATTTTTACTTTGAGAATTTAAAACATTTTATTCGGCAAAATCGCCACACATGGCAACCACGATCCTTATTTCACACTTTTTTCACTACAGGGGTTACGATTACGGAAAGCTTTTTGCGTGGAGAACATAAAAAATCTCTTAAATTCCGGGAACGGGTGGACTTTCAAAGTTTTAAAGTGGACTATCATTTATTCTATATTATTTCACATATCTGTGCAAAATTTCATGCTGATAGGTCCAATTTTGTGGATTTGTATACGAATCAAATCCACAAACAAACAAACAAACAAATAAACAAACAAATAAACAAACAAACAAACAAACAAACAAACAGAATTTCATTTTTATTTATAAGGATTTCAAATTCAACTTAATGGTTGAATGAATAATTATTGGAATGCTAGAGAGACTTAATCTATATAAATAACTCAAAATATAATTTTTGAGCCCCATTTTTGACGGAGAAATTCAAAGAACTTCAATAATTCAGTTGCAGAATTGCTTAGGTGCATCATTTAAAATTAATGAGAATTGCTTCGTCCGACATTATCAGTTTACTTATTAGAATAACATCACTTAATTCACACTATGAAAATGATCAAACTTGAAATTTTCAATTTTTAAAATTAAATCGCATCAAAATAATACATTTATGGACGGAGATAACAAGTTTTAGAAAAGGAATACGCAAATAAGATATTGTTATAGATAAATTTATAATAGATAAAAATTAATGATAAAAAAATTTCTCATTGATTCCTTTAGTGTAAAAATAGTATTAAGGAAAAAAGAAATTTGATTGAGAAAATTTCTAGAAAACATTCTGCTTTTCAAAATCAAATCCAAAGTCAAATGGAATTCATGCGCATTTCAAAACAGAAATAAATACGGAAGTTATTCATTTGCGATTTTATAATCGAACGAATTTTTTTAATTGTATTCAAACCGTCTTTATTTTATTTTCATTTCATATTGTTTAAGAATTCAAAGACGTTTTCATTACTTATTTATTTTCATCCGCAATGTTGCTTTTGAGTTAATTTTTTTTTTCGCATAAGCCTTCCAGAAAAGTGCATCATTTTTCTGATGTGTCTTTTTTAAGAGTAAAGCTCCCATATACGTAAAACATCGGCTGCTTCTTTTGTTTACTTATTTCAAAACAAAGCTTTCGGCCACAAGTTTCGGGATAAAGTAAAGAAAAAGTGAAGTTGCTGCAATTTTAATGATTGTTTCCAACTGCGTAAGAAACCCACAGTATTCTCAGTTGCGCCATTCAAATATAAAGTATACATTAAAGTAGTGTTTTTTTTTTTTTCATGTCATGTACCATTTTCCAGGCATTACTTCTCGTAATCGCTCGTGCATATTGATTGAAGTAGAATAAAATGTGCAATGTTATTTGCAGTAAGGAAAATGAACTTCTATAACTAAACATACACATTCATTTGAAAAACTCTATGATGAAACATCCAGTTACATTTGCATTACAAAATTTTTATTAGTAAATTTTTCTGCATGAGGAAAATTCTTGCTTTAAAATGAAAAATAAAATGAGTTAAGAAAATCATTCGTATAAGTGAAACGTGGAAAAGGATATGAAAATCAGTGTTGCCAACTATGCCTGAGAAAATGTCGCTAAAAATGGCTGAGAATGTTTTCAAGGTAAAGAAAAAAACAAACAAATTAATCATTGCCATTATCTTCTAACTGTTTTTGCTGCTGAAATATGCTTTTTCTGCAAGTGTTTTTTGAGTTAATTTGGCACACATTTGCGATTTACAAAATATTTCGGCATTGCCAGTTGGTCAGAGTTAGTCACAAATTGGCTAAATTGGTATATCTAGCCAGAAAAATGGCCACATTCAGCCAGAAAGGCCAGATCTGGCCACTCTCTAGATTTAAAATCATTCTCTAGATTAAAAATTATTTTGTAGATTTTAAATCATTTTAATATAACTTTAAATATCTGTCTCTCCCATACAAAAGAGTAAATGAAAACTAATAAGTAAATTGTCGAATAATAAGTGAAAATGTAAAGAAAATACCATGAGCACAAGAAAAAGAATTTCAATCCAAAAAAATTGAACAAGTTGAAATTTTTTAAACTAAAAAAATTCATATCAAATTAAAAGCAAATTAAACCATTGAACCAAATTAATTAAACACATTGCATTCCATATGAAAATTAAAGAAGAGAAACCATGGAAATATTATTTAAACATCCGTGACAGACAGAAAAACAGTTGCAATATTAAAAAACATTCTATTAAAAAACGCCTTAGCCTACTTTAATTTTCAAATTTCTTCTATTTTTTATATGATTATACTTTCATTGACACTATAAATGTGAGTGCAATTAAAAAATACAAATGATACGATGTCTTAAAACTGTTATTATTTAAACATTCACTAGCTGCTTGCCCGTTCTCCGCACGGTGGGAAACGAATATTTTCCTCACATATATAATTCGAATTAAACCCAGTAATACGGAATCTCAAAACGTGAAAAAAAATACTTGAATCGTGACTAAAAGTTGACGTCATGAGTGCAAATCTGAGATGATTGCAACCTGATGACACAAAAACTTTGTCAGTGTCACTGGCGATCAAAAAAGAAGATCTTTACGGTATGCAAATGAAACTTCTCTCTATCGAAAAATGCCTGATTTCTACTTCATATAATTTAGTTTTTTAAGCTTAATTATAGCATTTAATATATACCAGATGAATAAATTACATGATGTTGACAACTATTTTATTTTATCTTGCATTTCCCAAAGCGTGGACAATGCATTAGCGCAGTTATTTTGCAGATGACTTTATTGAATTTCACCTAAATTAACAAAACCTACATGAAATAATATAAGCACCACGTACGTTATAAGCCAAAATTGCACACAGTTTTCGTGAAAATCGTCCCATTTCAAATGAAAACATTTGTGACGTAACTTCTGCGATAAAGTTTATCACCCTTACTAAACTCTTAATGCAGTATCACACTTGTTACATAAAACTGACGTTGGTCTCACTGTCAACTCGCCCTTAATAAATAAGTAATTTCATGTTTTATTTTTAAGAATTTACAGTAGACCCCTTCATAACACGGGTCTACAACACGAATTCGTAGAACACGGCGAAAAAATTGTGATCGTTTCCGTGAAACACATTGAAAGAGACTCGTACAGCACGGTAAATAAAGACATATGTTCTGATATTATGACGCTTTAGCTCCTGTAATTAACATAACTTTTGAATGGCAATACCAAACATCATTGTATTTCTACGGAGTGCAAATAAGTTTTGCCGCGATTATTGCACGCAATCCGCACTCCAGGTGGAGTATATAGCGCAGGACCCTTACAACACGGATTCCTATATCATGGAACGTATCTTCCGTGTTATAGGGAATCTACTGTAGTTTCATAGTGTCAAATTCAAAAGAAAATTCTGGGTTGCCGTATTTAGTAATATTTCATCTCACCTTGGTGGCAAATATCCGATCTGTATCAAAAGTAAACTTTACAAAATTTTTAATTCTGTATAACCCTCTAAACAACTTCGGTGTTTACCATCTACGACGGTTTTACATGACGTGACAACTTATGTTTGCGTGCAGTGGCGTAGATAAGGAGAGGATAGGGGGTCACAACCCCCCATTAGGAGTTTTTTGCCATACAAAATGTATATTCTTCACTCCCTTATCACACACGCGTATACATACATATATGTGAGCTGCAGTAGTCGTAACACCCCCATGAAAAATTTCTGGCTACGTCACTGCTAGCGCATAATTGATCATTTTTCTTTTCATGTATCAGTGATCAATATTCTTCAGGATGAGAATCTCCATTGAAAAAAAATGTTCTAAATAATCTGACCCCAGAAAACTCTGATTAGCACAGTGGAGCTACCATGGGCCCAACCCAGAAAAAAATTTCGGGAGGGGGGTGTACAGAAATTAAATTTATAAATTCATAAAAGATGAAAAAGGCCCAATTTTTCACAAAAACGCTTCATTATTATTGTTTTGTTAACAAAATTTTAGATTTCGGGGGGGGACCCCTGGTCCCCCCAGGTACGGCCTGGGGGTTACACAAATACGCGCCGGACATACGCTCTTGTTTATGTCCGGAGGAGCATGTACATTAGTGCTTGTGTACGGCTCCGGATAATCTGCCAGCAAGGCAGCAAAAATTGCCATAAAAATGGCACCCACACGCGAAAGAAATAAAATTAAAGGTATATAGAATTACATGAAAACTTCGATTATTTTTAAAGTGCATGCCTCTTACAGTAGTTCTATTTGTTTCACATTTGATGCGGTTTCACATTTACGAGTCTTAAAAGCTGTAGAAATTAGTAGTTTCACTTAATTGTTAAATTTCATAACTTAAGTGGCAACAATGGATTCCATTGCTACGGAAACTATAAAAATGGAACATGAAATGAGTTATTTTTGTTTACTTTGCTAGAACTGCCATATTGGTGTCAATAACGCCACCAGTCGATGCCAAATAGCTTAAACCACAAATTAAACCTGACACTAAAGGCAATACGCAATACTTTGTTTGGCGGAATTTAAAAAAAAATATCTATGCATACGCTAGTGACATCGGCTCATCTCAATTGTGGAATGGAATTAATAATACGTACAGAGCTGCACTACATTTGAATATTTTTCGCCAACTTTGCTAAGAAATGTACTAACGTAGGAATCAACATACATTTCAATTCGCAAAACAAAAAATATATTAGACAGTATTAATTACGCCTTTCTAACAGCTTTTAGTAAAAGAAACTTCCGTAGAGCTGCTTTAACAAATAAGAATCAATTATTTATTACAAAGTACTTCGATCGCCAAATGCCAACATACACCATTTTGCAAGATTTTTTTGTTTTCAGGGAATCATTCGAAGCATTGATTTAACAGCAATCAAAATGGGAAATAGTTATCTATCATTTATATGGTTCGATCGTTCAAAATTTAATGCAGGCATATTATTGATAAGTAGCAGTCCTTTAAATTATTATTAACTATAACGGTTTTTAATCACCGTTAACTGCCATGTACAAAATGTGAGAATTTCAATTTTCTGAAATTTGGCGAAATTCCTCTAACTTAAATCAGTTTAGTTAATTTGGTGAAAATTCTATGGATCGTTTAAAATCGCTTTAATAACTGCATTATTTCTATATGAAACATCGAAGTATAGCGCCGTAAAACTTATACTTGTTATTAAAAATACTATTTCGTTACGCTATCAGTAATTTGCGCCAAGCCCAAAACTGTACAAATCGGTAGAACCTATTACTTTCTCAAAATCGCCAAATGAGACAATTTTTTTTTTCGGCCAAACTAAAAAATATACATATTAGTCTCGGAAATCTTTCAATCACTTATTCTTTTACACATAAAAAACATTGAATTCCAGCTCTGATTTAACATGAACGCAATATTTTAATTAAAAAATAATTTTGTAAATAATCTAAACAGAAAAAAATGAGTATTCTTTTACTTTTACTGCAGGAGTCTAAATAATTTAATAAAATAGCCAAACATGGCAACCTCGATGCTTATTTCTCACTTTTTTGACTACAGGGGTTACAATCACGGAATTGCGGAGAGCAAAAATTAGCGTTTTTGATGGGGTTTTTTTATCAATATGTCCTAAAGTAATTCGAATTTCGAAATTTAAATTAGCGGAGGTTCTTTCTCGAAATTCTCCGAATTCGTAGATACCTTGTTCGGAACTCAACTTCCAGCCGTTTAGGAGATGATGATGCTACACACACACACACACACACACACACACACAGACAGACAGACGCGCACAGATTTTAATAGTATAGACTAGCTGCGTACCCGTTCTCCGCACGGTGGGAAACGCATATTTTCCTTACACATATATAATTCGAATTAAACCTAATAATGCGGAATCTCAAAACGTGAACACTAAAAGTTGACGTCATGAGTGCAAATTTTAGACTATTGCAACAGGACACAAAAACTACGTCAATGTGGCTGGTGATCAAAAAAGAAAAACTTTGTGGTATGCAGACAAAACTTTTCTCTGTCGAAAAATGCCTGATTTCTACATCATATAATTCTCTTTGTGAGGTTTAATTTATAGCATTAATATATATATAGTATATACCACATAAATAACATTACATGATGTTGATGCAATTTTATCTTGCATTTTTCAAAGCGTGGACAATGCATTAGCGCAGTTATGTTACACACGACTTTATTAAATTTTACCTAAATTAAAAAACCTACATGAAACAATGAATGCATCATTTACGTTTAAAAGCCAAAAATGTACCCTGCTCCGGTGAAAATCATGTCGCTTTTGTAAATGAAAACGTATTGATGTAACTTCTGAGAAAAAGCTTATTACCATTATTGAACTCTTAATGCAGTATCACACTTGTTACATAAAACTGACGTTTATCTCACTGTCAATTCGCCCTAAATAAATAACTGATTTCATTTTTCATTTGTTACAGATTACAGTTGACACCTTTATAACATGGGTCTACAACACGAATTCTTAGAACACGACGAAAACATTACGACTGTTTTTCGTGTAACACGTTAAAAGAGACTCGTACTGCACGGTAAAATGAGACTATGTTCTGATATTATGACGCCTTAGCTCCTGTTTTGAATGGGGCCAACAAACATCATTGCATTTTTACGGAGCGCAAATAAGTTTTGCCGCGATTATAACGCGCAGTCCGCACTCCAGGTGGAGTATAGCGCAGGACCCGTACAACACGGATTCTTATAACACGGAACGTATGTACCGTGTTATAGAGAATTTACTGTAGTCGCATAGTGTCAAATTCAATAGTTAAGAAAATTCTGGTTTGCCGTATTTAGTAATATTTCATCTTACCTTGGTGGCCGAAATTTATTAAAACCAAATATTCGAACTGTATCAAAAGTAAAATTTACTAAAAGTAAAATTTTTAATTTTGAATAACCCTCAGAACAACCTCGGAGTTTGCCATCTATGACGGTTTTTCATGACGTGACAACTTATGCTTGCGTACAGTGTCGTAGCCAAGGAGGGGATAGGGGGTCACAACCCCCCAATCGGAGTTTTTTGCCATACAAAATGTATATTCTTCACTCCCTTATCGCACACACGTGTACATATGTGTGAGTTGCGGTAGTCGTAACATTCCCATGAAAAATTTCTGGCTACTCCTGCTTAATCAATATACTTCAGGATCGGAATCTGCGCGGTAAAAAAATGGTCTAAAAAATGTGACACCAGAAACTTCTGATTAACACAATGGGGTTACACAAATACGCGCCGGACATACGCTCTTGCTTCCGGAGGAGCAAATACATTAGAGGGTATGTGCTGCTCCGGATAATCTGCCAGCAAACAGCAAAAATGACGTAAAAAATGACATCGACGCTCGAAGGAAATAAAATTAAAGGTATGTAGAATTGCATAAAAACTTCGATTATTTTTAAGGTGCAAGTCTGTTACAATTCTATTTGTTTCACAATTGATGCGTTTTCACTTTTTCGATTCTTAAAAGCTGTAGAAATGAGTGGTTTCACATAATTGTAAAATTTAACAACTTAAGTGGCAACAATGGATTCCGTTGCTATGGAAACTATAGCAATGTTAAAAATAGAACATGAAATGAGTTATTCATGTTTACTTTGCTAGAACTGCAATACTGGCGAAATTAACACCGCCAGTCGATGGCAAATAGCTCAAACCACAAATTAAACTTGATACTAAAGGCAATACGCAATACTCTGTTTGGCGGAATTTAAAAAAAAATATCTATGCATGCGCTAGTGACATCGGCTCATCTGAGTTGTGAAATGGAATTAATAATATGTACAGAGTTGCACTACATTTGAATATTTTTCGCCAACTTTGCTAAGAAATGTACTAAAGTAGGAAACAACAAACAATTCAATTCGTAAAACAAAAAATATATTAGATAGTATTAATTACGCCTTTCTAACAGCTTCTAGTAAAAGAAACTTCCGTAGCTCTGCTTTAACAAATAAGAATCAATTATTTATTACACAGTACTTCGATCGCCAAATTCCAACATACACCATTTTGCGAGATTTTTTTGTTTTCAGGGAATCATTCGAAGCATTGATTTAACAGCAATCAAAATGGGAAATACCCTAATAGCACAGATGGTCACAAAAGAGTCGCTGTGACGTCACAGAGGGTCACAATTGTCACAGGACTGTCACATACTACTCACATTGTGACTTGTGAGTGATGTGACTCTACTGTGTAGTCACTGTGAAGTTTATTTGTGACCAGTCACCAGGTGACTTCGCCGTGAAGTCACCATGTGACTAGTATGTGATCGGTCGCTCAGTGACTCCACTGTGAAGTCACCATGTGACTAGTATGTGATCGGTTGCTCAGTGACTCCACTGTGAAGTCACCATGTGACTAGTATGTGATTGGTCGCTCAGTGACTCCACTGTGAAGTCACTGTGTGACTATTTTGTGACTACTGATTTTTTTGTACTTCAAAATGACGTCACACAGCCGCTTTTCACTCATTTTTTCTAATATTTTGTGGCAATTTCTTTCGTGAAACATTTAATAAATAAATCCGAAAATAGTAATTCAATAAAACCTCGCAGTTATGTAGTAATGGAATTTAGTTTAATTTATTAATTTTTAAATTATTTCGTTTAAACAAGACAGTATTATTTACAAAACAATATTATTCTATATTATAGTTGTATATATTAGAGTTGAGAGTTCTAATCACAATGGTGAAAACTAAGTATCTGTGAGTAAAATTAACAATTTCTTTCATATCCCCATGGCATATATGTTTCGTTAGCGTAATGTAAGGTTTAAATTTCGGATGGGGGGGGGACTATCCGGTATTTTCAACCTTATTGTTACTAGAGTAAATACAAATGTCTCAAAATTGCTGTTTTTTAATAATTGCTTTAAGTTTTCAGATCCCCCCTCCTTTCAAATACGTCTCTGGTATGTTTGAAAGTTCCACTACGAAAATTTTGCGCTAAAACTTCGAGTCAAAGTCAAAAATACTTTATTTATTTTATCTAATGCATGTTTATCCAATTAATTTTACTTATTTTTATATGAAATCCCTTTTAGGCAAAATATAGCAAAAATATAAATCTTATCCCTCATACCTTAATATATATCAAACCCCACATATCGCACATTACAAATTTATTTCTCATAACCGAATAAAAAATTTCAATAAATCATTAGTTTTTTCGGATGAATACTTAAATAAAACAGCACATTATCTCCTGAAAATAATTTATGTGGAAAAAGAAAGATTTCCAATATTTTTAATTTATATTTATTAATTATGATATTTTTTATATTATTTATAAAATACTCACAGAATATAAAATTTATTTATAAAATAAATATATATATATTTATATATGAAACTTATTTATAAAATACTCGCAGAAAGATTTTAAATTTCCAAAAGAAGCCGTCAGAACTAGCTTTTGCAGCAATCAGTTTACTTTTAAAGGATCTCGAGCAAGGTAATCACAGCGTTGTGGTTAAGATGCGGGGCTACTAACCGTTAGCTCCACGGTTCGATTCTGGACCTCAACTTGCCTGAGAGTTTAGTGCTGCCATCTGGTGTATATTTTCGGTAACTCTTTTTCCCCGAGTTTTTTCGCTGTTGCAAAACTGTCCCATCGTGACTTCTCTGAACGGTAACAATGCGACTACACAGCGAGAGGACATAGCGACTCTGGCGTGACTTTGCTGCGGAGTCGCGGCGACTGTTTGTAACTGTATTGTGACAGTATTTTGTAGTCGCATTTCAGTCACAGGGGACTGTTGTGCTATTAGGGTAATTATCTATCATTTATATGGTTCGATCGGCAAAATTTAATGCAGGCTTATTATTGATAAGTAGCAGTTATTTAAATTATTATTAACTATAACGGGTTTTAATCACCGTTAACTACCATTTACAAAATGCGAGAATTTCAATTTTCTGAAATTTGGCGGAATTCCTCTAACTTAAATCAGTTTACTTAATTTGGTGAAAATTCTATGGATCGTTTAAAATCGCTTTAATAACTGCATTATTTCTAGGCTATACCCTCTCAAACATCGAAGTATAGCGCCGTAAAACTTATACTTGTTATTAAAAATACTATTTCGTTACGCTCTCAGTAATTTGCGCCAAGCCCAAAACTGTGCAAATCGGTAGAACCTACTACTTTCTCAAAATCGCCAAATGAGCCATTTTTATTTCGCCAAACTAAAAAATATACATATTAGTCTCGGAAATCTTTCAATCACTTATTCTTTTACACATAAAAAACCTTTGAATTCCAGCTCTGATTTAACATGAACGCAATATTTTAATTAAAAAATACCTTTGTAAATAATCTAAACAGAAAAAAATCATTATTCTTTTATTTTTACTGCAGGAGTCTAAATAATTTAATAAAATAGCCAAACATGGCAACCTCGATGCTTATTTCTCACTTTTTTGACTACAGGGGTTACAATCACGGAATTGCGGAGAGCAAAAATTAGCGTTTTTGATGGGGTTTTTTATAAATATCTCCTAAACTAATTCGAATTTCGAAATTTAAATTAGTGGAGGTTCTTTCTCGAATTTTTCCGAATTCGTGGATAC
Organism: Cheiracanthium punctorium; assembly: GCA_038373885.1. Lineage (NCBI taxonomy): Eukaryota > Metazoa > Arthropoda > Arachnida > Araneae > Cheiracanthiidae > Cheiracanthium > Cheiracanthium punctorium. Next base: position 281,407 of record JAWZYV010010510.1, on the reverse strand, counting down.
CTCGGTCGAAACTCAACTCCCAGCCGTTTAGGTGGAGATGATGCTACACACACACACACACACACACACACACACACACACACACACAGACAGACGCGCACAGATTTGAATAGTATAGACTAGCTGCGTACCCGTTCTCCGCACGGTGGGAAACGCATATTTTCCTTAAGCATATATAATTCCAATTAAACCCAGTAATTCGAAATCTCAAAACGTGAAAAAATACTTGAATCGCGACTAAAAGTTTACGTCATGAATGCAAATTTTAGACGATTGCAACATGACACAAGAACTACGTCAATGTGACTGGCGATCAAAAAGAAAGAACTTTATGGTATGCAGACAAAACTTTTCTCTTTCGAAAAATGCCCGATTTCTACATCATATAATTCTCTTTGTGAGGTTTACTTTACAGCATTTATATATAGTACTAGCTGAAGTACCCGTTCTTCGCACGGGAATGAATGGACTTTTTGATATTACGATTTGTGGTGATTACTATTCATTGTAATAAACAGATATAGCAAAGTGGATATCGCGTTATATTGTGTCCAATAATCATGCATACCGAATTGCAAGGCAATCGTTTGTACGGTGCAGAAGGCCATGCGGCGTAGCGCAATCTAGTGGCGAGTTTTAGCAAAACGGACACGGCGAAAATATTTTTCGCATTCAGATATCGATGTATACGAATTTCATGACTATCGGCTGGACAGTCCTGAAGTTCATGTGTTGACACGACATCTAGTGGCAAGTTATAGGAAAATGGATAGCGCCAAACTCTTCCCTGTGTTCAAATATCTATGTATACCTATTTTTATAGCGATTATTTGCACAGTCAAGAAGTGATACACTGCCGGGCCATCTAGTGGTTCAATAAAGTAATGATTTGCTAAAGCGCCGTCAAGTGGCGAGTTATAGCAAAATGGATAACGCCAAAATATTCTCATTGTTCAAATAGCTATGTATACTGATTTTCATAGCGACCGTGTTCAACTATCTATGTATGCCAATTTTCATAACGATCATTTCCACAGTCAAGAAGTGATACACTGCAGGGCCATCTAGTAGTTAATTAACGTAATGATTTGCTACAGCGCCGTCAAGTGGCGAGTTATAGCAAAATGGATAACGCCAAAATATTCTCATTTTTCAAATAGCTATGTATACTGATTTTCATAGCGACCGTTTGAATGGTCAAGAATTTGGCCTGCTGCAGCGTCATCTAGTGGCGAGTTAAAATAATAATGCATTGCAGTGTCATCTAGTGGTGAGTAACATCAAAAGGAACGCAGTCAGAATATATTCTTCGTGCTCAAATGTGTAAGTATAAAAAATTTTATGCCGATCGATAGAACGGTATAGAAATTGATGCTTTTCAGCGCCATTTAGCGGCAAGTTACAGCAAAATGGATAGTGAAAAATATTCTCCGTGTTCTAATATTCGCGTGTACAAATTTCATCGAAATCGGTTGGACGATATTCGCATAGCAAACGGCTAAACGGAATAGAATTCGACGTTCTGCGGCGCCACCTTGTGGCAAGTTAGAGGAAAACGGATAGCATAAAAAGCTCCTCCATGATAAAAGACTTAGGTGAACCAAATTTCATAGTGCAACGGTGCTCAACGGTGCTGGAGTTTTTCAACCTCATACACTCATACCAACATTCATTTTTATCTATAACCAGTGTCATTATATATCCCAGTCTCAAATAAAATCCAGTTTCAAATCTAAGCCTCGCCAAAGTGCCAACATACGCCATTTTGCAAGCGTTTTTTCAGGAAATCATTCGAAGCATTGACTTAGCAGCAATCAAAATGTGAATGGTTCGACCGCCAAGTGCAAGCTTTTTTGAAAAGTGGAATCCCTTAATACAGCCTCATTTTTTAAATTATCAACTATAACATGTTTTATTCATCGTTACCTCGATGTACTAAATGCGAAGATTTCAATTTTCTGAAATTTGACGGATTTCCCCCAAGTTAAATCAATGTACTCATTTGGCGAGAATTCTGGAGATAGATCAATTGAAATCCCTTAATAACTGCATTATTTCTTCACGGATCATTAAAATTTAACGCTGTATTCTAATAAAACCTTTGCACTCGTTTTCAAAAATCTATTTCCTTAAGCTCTCAATAAACTGCGCCAAGCCGAAATCTGTGCAAACCGCTAGAACTCACTTTCACAAAATCGGCATTTGAGCCATTTTATTTTTTCGCCAAACTAAAATAATTTACCTATTAGCCTCGGAAATCTTCAATTCTTATTGTTTTGCGTGTAAAGCATTACATTCCTGCTCTGATTTCCCATGCACACGATATTATAATTAAAAAAAAAATAACCTTACGAATATAAACTAACAAAAAAAAATCATTATTATTCTTTTATTTTTACTTTGAGAATTTAAAACATTTTATTCGGCAAAATCGCCACACATGGCAACTACGATCCTTATTTCACACTTTTTTCACTACACGGGTTACAATTACGGAAAGATTTTTGCGTGAAGAGCATAAAAAATCTCTTAAATTCCGGGAACGGGTGGACTTTCAAAGTTTTAAAGTGGACTATGAGTTATTCTATATTATTTTACATATCTGTACTAAATTTCAGGCCGATAGGTCCATTTTTGTGGATTTGTATACGAATCAAATCCACAAACAAACAAACAAACAAACAAACAAACAGAATTTCATTTTTATTTATAAGATATACCACATAAATAACATTCCATGATGTTGACAATAATTTTATCTTGCATTTTTCAAAGCGTGGACAATGCATTAGGGCAGTTTTGTTACACACGACTTTATTAAATTTTACCTAAATTAAAAAACCTACATGAAACAATGGATTTCAATGGTTTCACTTAATTGTAAAATTTAACAACTTAAGTGGCAACAATGGATTCCGTTGCTACGGAAACTATAGCAATGTTAAAAATAGAACATGAAATGAGTTATTCATGTTTACTTTGCTAGAACTGCCATATTGGCGAAATTAACACCGCCAGTCGATGGCAAATTCAAATTAAACTTGACACTAAAGGCAATACGCAATACTCTGTTTGGCGGAATTTAAAAAAAATATCTATGCATACGCTAGTGACATCGGCATCTCATCTCAATTGTGGAATGGAATTAATAATATGTACAGAGTTGCACTACATTTGAATATTTTTCGCCAACTTTGCTAAGAAATGTACTAAAGTAGGAATCAACAAACATTTCAATTCGTAAAACAAAAAATATATTAGACAGTATTAATTACGCCTTTCTAACAGCTTCTAGTAAAAGAAACTTCCGTAGCGCTGCTTTAACAAATAAGAATCAATTATTTATTACACAGTACTTCGATCGCCAAATGCCAACATACACCATTTTGCGAGATTTTTTTGTTTTCAGAGAATCATTCGAAGCATTGATTTAACAGAAATCAAAATGGGAAATAGTTATCTATCATTTATATGGTTCGATCGCCAAAAATTAATGCAGGGATATTATTGATAAGTAGCAGTTATTTAAATTATTATTAACTATAACGGGTTTTAATCACCGTTAACTACCATGTAAAAAATGCGAGAATTTCAATTTTCTGAAATTTGGCGGAATTCCTCTAACTTAAATCAGTTTACTTAATTTTTGGTGAAAATTCTATAGATCGTTTAAAATCGCTTTAATAACTGCATTATTTCTATATGAAACATCGAAGTATAGCGCCGTAAAACTTATACTTGTTATTAAAAATACTATTTCGTTACGCTTTCAGTAATTTGCGCCAAGCCCAAAACTGTGCAAATCAGTAGAACCTACTACTTTCCCAAAATCGCCAAATGAGCCATTTTTTTCCGCCAAACTAAAAAATATACATATTAGTCTCGGAAATCTCTCAATCCCTTATTCTTTTACACATAAAAAACATTGAATTCCTGCTCTGATTTCACATGAACGCAATATTTTAATTAAAAAATAACTTTGTAAATAATCTAAACAGAAAAAAAATCATTAATCGTTTATTTTTACTGCAGGAGTCTAAATAATTTAATAAAATAGCCAAACATGTCAACTTCGATGCTTATTTCTCACTTTTTTGACTACAGGGGTTACAATCACGGAATTGCGGAGAGCAAAAATTAGCGTTTTTGATGGGGTTTTTTATCAATATCTTCTAAACTAATTCGAATTTCGAAATTTAAATTAGCGAAGGTTCTTTCTCGAAATTTTCCGAATTCGTGGATACCTCGTTCGAAACTCAACTCCCAGCCGTTTAGGAGGAGATGATGTTACACACAGGCACACAGACACACAGACAGACGCGCACAGATTTTAATAGTATAGATAGCTGCTTGCCCGTTCTCCGCACGGTAGGAAACGAATATTTTCCTAATACATATAAGTCAAATTAAACACAGTAATGCGGAATCTCTAACAGTGAAAAAATGCTGGAATTCTGACGAAAAGCTGACTCCATGAGTGGAAATTTGAGACGATTGCAACATGATGACACAAAAACTACGTCATTGTCACTGGCGATCAGAAAAGTAAGAACTTTACGGTATGCAGACGAAACGTTTCTCTTTCGAAAAATGCCTTATTTCTACATCATATAATTCTCTTTTTTTAGGTTTAATTTATAGCATTCATACATACCATATGAATAACATTGCATGATGTTGAATACTATTTTATCTTATCTTGCATTTCGTAAAGCGTGGACAATGCATTAGCACAGTTATGTTGCAGATGACTTTATTAAATTTTACCCAAATTTAAAAAACCTATACGAAACAATCGATGCACATTGTACGTTCAGAAACCAAAAATGCATCCTGTTTCCGTGAAGATCTTGTCGCTTTCGTAAATGAAAAAATTTGTGACGTAACTTAAGCGGAAAAGCTTATTACCCTTACTGAACTCTTAATACAGTAGCACACTTGTTACATAAAACTAACGTTGATCTCACTGCCAATTCACACTAAATAAATAACTAATTTCATATTTTATTTTTAACATGGATGAATTGCATAGTGTCAAATTCAATATTAAACAAAATCTGAAATCGTTTCTAGAGCTCTAGGTCTTGTAACTGGAGTAACTGGAATATATATGAAAAAATAAATAGAACTTTAACATATAAGTAATTTATATGAAATATTCTAAGCACATTGGATCCCGTTATTCGGAAAGATTCCACAAACGCCATGGGAAGAAAGAGCAATTAATTTCATATTATATTTTGTATTCCTTGCAACCGCCTTTGTTATGTACATGATTGCAATATCATTCTCGTACACGATGCTTATTCTATAGTCTCTGGTGATTTATTTTGGATTTTCATTTCATATTCCTGTCTTTTCATACTTTTGAAATTTTGTTGCTTTGCGCATGTGAATAATCGATTATCATTTCGCATTACGGCTACCAATTAAACAGTTTTCCATATCGCTTCTTCCACGTTAACGACGTTAATCTGCCTTTTTCTAGTTTAAAAAAAAAACGCCTACAAAGTTTCATTGCTTCAATTTAGACACACAGAGGGGTTATGCAAATACGCACCCGACAAATTGCTTCCTTAAGTACGCCGAAGCAGCACATACGTTAGCGTGTAATGTGCTTCTGCGGATAATCTGACAGCAAAACAGAAGACAATGACGTGAAATGACGTCACACGCGAAGGAAATAAAATGAAAAATATGCAGAATTGCCTGAAAAAACTTCGATTATTTTTAATGCGCAAATATGTTAAAATTCTATTTGTTTCATATTTAATGCGTTTCACTTTTTGGTCTTACGAGATGTAGAAATGAGTGGTTTCACTTAATTATTAAATTGAACAACTTGGCAACAACGGAATCCAATTGGCAACAATGGATTCCGTTGCTACGGAAACTGTAGCAGTTTTAAAAATAGAATATGAAATGATTTATTTATGTTTACTTTGCTAGAACTGCAATTTTGGCGTAATTAACGTCGGCAGTCGATGGCAAATAGCCAAAATGAATCACACATTAAACTTGACAATAAATGCAATAATTTAAGGCATTACCAGCTAGTCTAACTGGGTTTAAAAAATATTCTCATTCATCTCTAACAGCATTCGTATTTATAAAGACTTCCTATTTTATTACACCTTGTTCGGCGGGATTAGAAAATATTATCTATTCATACGCTCGTAACACCAACTCATATCAATCGGGGCATAGAATTAGCAATACAAATGAAAAAGTTTAATTTTCTGAAATTTGGCGGGGTTTCCCTAACTTAAATCAATTTATTTAACTTGATGAAAATCATTTAAAATCGCCTTAATAACTGCATTATTTCTGAACAGAAAATTAAAATTTCAGGCTAAATTCTAGTAAAACCTACACTTGTTTTTAAAAATACTATTTCTTTACGCTCTCAGTAAATTGCGCCAAGCCTAAAATTGTGCAAACCACTAGAATCCACTTTCTCAAAATCGCCATATAAGCCATTTTTTTCGCCAAATTATAAGGTTATACACTTTAGTCTCTGAAATTTACAAATCCTTTTTCTTTTGCGTATAAAAAATATTGAATTCCTGCTCTGATTTCCCACGCAGACGATATTTTAATTAAAAAATAACCTAGCAAATATACGAAACAGAAAAAAAGTATTATTCATTTATTTTTAATGCAAGAGCATAAATCATTTAATAAATTCGCCAAACATGGCAACCTCGATGCTTATTTCTCACATTTTCACTACAGGGGTTACAATCGCGGAGATGCGGAGAGCAAAAATTAGTGTTTTTGACGGTGTTTTTTATCAATCTCCTAAACTAATTTGAATTTCGAAATTTAAATTAGCGGAAGACCTTCCTCGGAATTTTTCGAATAAGTGGACACCTCGATCGAAACTCAACTCCCAGCGGTTTCGGAGGAGATGATGCTACACACTGACAGACAGACGCGCACAGATTTTAATAGTGTAGAAGATGTTATACATCATAATGAATTACTGAACATCCATTAGAAAAAAGGTGTAATAAAAATGAAGTTGACGAAAGTTTTCAGAAGATAAAATTTGAAAATAGACCAAAATAAAATTTTTAGTAGACTCCTTAAAAATATATCAAGTAGAAATGTTTTATTTAACTATAAAAGATATTTACAAGAGTTCAGTATTTTATTTTTAAAAAAGCACCATCTTCCATTGCAGTTTTTAGAAATTACAAGAATTATTTTGTAAGTCTCAGTAAAATATTTATGCATACTACTTTCAACATCGCCTATGAGGAAACAGAGTTATAAAACCGATCTCAGGTGTACTTTTAGTACTAACTAAACAAATTTATTGCACATTACTGAAGTTTATAGCAGCCTGTCCGAAAATATAGATATCATTTTGAAATTTCTACTATAGGTGAATCGAAAGTAGCTTTTGTAAATAAGTGCAAACCGAAAATAATTATATAAATAGCGTTGTTCTCTTGCATACAGAAAGTATATATGCACTAAAAAGCATAATTGAAACTTTCTAGAAATAAAAATATATTGGATAGCATAAAGTTTGTACAATTTAACAGATTCATATATTTGTTTGATATGATTTATAATCTTCTAATATATAAAATTCTCCTGTCCCAGTGTTAGTCACCTAACTCCTCCGAAACCACTCGACCAATTTTAATGAAATTTTCTATGTATATTCGTTAGGTCATAGAATAGGTTTTTAACTATGTCTCATACCCCTAAATCATAAGGGCGGTCCACCCCAAAATGTTTAGCCCCCGAGTGCTATTCATTTCAATCAGGATTTCTGTGTAGACATTAGCGTGTCGAATCACTTTTCAAATGTGTTTGCCAGATAATGTGGAGAGGGGGGGGAAGTTAATAAAATGTTGAAAGTCGCACAAGGTTTGCAATTTTTGATAATTGATCGCTAAATGTGGTGCCAAAACGCGACAATTTATTATAAATATATTTCGCGTATAGTTAGAAAACGCCTGGCGTATATTGTAAAAGAGTTTTATTAGGCGATTTTAATATAGATTTCTATTCCGAAGAAGTTCTCTGTGGAACAAGAAAGGAAAACACTGTACACTCATTTATTATGATTCCCATTTCATGTCTTTGCGGCATAGTATGAATATGCCTATAGGACGAATATGCCTGGCGAAGATTATAAAACAGTTTCAGTAAGCGATTTTAAGATAGATTTCGATTCCAAAGATGCGTTTTATGGTAGAAGAAAGAGTTGATTCCTATTTTAACATCCCCACTCTCGCCAACCTAAAAAATCCCCGTACTTTGGCGAGCTTTGCAGTCATGGGTCTCTGGGAGTTATGCACAAGTTTTAGCGGTACTTACGTATTATCCCACCGGTCCGGCAAGACAAGCCATTTTTAACCAAGATAAATGCCGGGCACATGAAATTGTTGATGGTTTGGAATACGATTGTACGATACGGTAAGTACCGTTTCAACGCTCCCAAAAGAACCAGATGAAAACTAAAGTAAACAAACTAGCGATAAACGCACCAGTTAAGGAATCTGAAGACACTTAATTATTAAAACTACATTAATTGGCAATTCAAAATAAATAAAAATGTAACGGCATGCTTTACTTACATGTTGTTCCAAATCGCCATTTTATTTCTAAATTACGATTGCCACATTAATGCAAAAAATCGTCATGGTAACTGCATATGTTTAATGATCATCACCTTGGCGAGAGTCGAGGCGTTAAAGTAGGAATCAACCCAAGAAACACAAACCGGTACATTCATGGATTATGATGCACATTCGAAACAATATATAAAATGATGAAGTATATTTGTAATATACTTGGCGAAGATTGTAAAAAAATATTAGTAGGCGATTTTAAGATAAATTTCGATTCCAAAGATGAGTTTTACGAAACAAGCAAGAAAAATACAGTACAGTCATAAATAATGATACATTTTTGAAACTTAATGGAATAAGTAAGAAAAATATGGACAACGTATAACTAATGATACGATTTTAATATATAGCATTATAGTGTGTATTTAAGACCTGAAAGTGTTTCAGATTTTCATCCTTTTTTCTTTCCGAACATGTACCCTGTAAGGAAAGTATTGTAATCATGAAAAAAATTCGACTTCGAGATTTTGATGTATTAACACGTTTTGAGGTCTTCTGAATTGATTTATGCTACTTTTACGAGATGTATGTTTGTATGTGTGTGTGTGTGTGTGTGTGTGTGTGTGTTTGTGTGTATGTGAGTGAACACGATAGCTCCTAAACGGGGCATTCGATTGAGCTCAAATTGGGTATATATGTTATAAACCACCATCGTAAGACCGACATTGATTTTGATGTGTATAGAACTTATAGTTTTTCTACTGGGCTACTACAAAGATTTCTTTTACATTATGGCTTATGGGGGGGGGGAAATTCTTGAAAGTGCTGTAGTGTTTAAACGGTACATTCGATTGAACTCATATTGGGTATATCTAATAAATAAAATTCTCATGTCACAGTGTTAGTTATCATACTCCTCCAAAACGGCTCGACCGATTTTAAAGAAATTTTATATGTATATTCGTTAGGTCTGCGAATATGATTTTGTCTCATACCCCTAAGTCACAAGGGCGGTCCACCTCAAAATTTTTAGCACCAGAGTGCTAATAAGTTCAATCAGGATTTTTGTCTAGGCATTAGCGCATCGAGTCCCTTTTCAAATGTGTTCGCCAGATAACGTGGAGAGGGGGGGGGCGATAATAAAATGTTGAAAGTCGCACAAGGATGTGCAATTTTTGATAATGGATCGCTAAAGGGAGAGCCAAAACGTGACAATTTATTATAAATGTATTTCGAGTATAGTTAGAAAACGCCTGGCGTATATTGTAACACAGTTTTATTAGGCGATTTTAATATTGATTTCTATTCTGAAGAAGTGCTTTGTGGAACAAGAAAGGAAAACACTGTACACTCATGGATTATGATTCCCATTTCATGACTTTGCGGCATAGTATGAATATGCCTATAGGACGAATATGCCTGGCGAAGATTGTAAAACAGTTTCAGTAGGCGATTTTAAGATAGATTTCGATTCCAAAGATGTGTTTTATGGTACAAGAAAGAGTTGATTCCTATTTTAACGCCCCCCCTACTCTCGCCAACCTAAAAAATTACCGTACTTTGGCGAGCTTTGCAGTCATGGGTCTCTGGGAGTAATGCACAAGTTTCAACGGTACTTACGTATTATCCCGGCGGTCCTCCAAGACAAATAATTTTCATCAAGTTAAATGCCGGGCACATGAAATTGTCGATGGTTTGGAATACGATTGGCAATAGTTTGCCAGCAAATTTGACGAAAAATTAGTTTGGCGGAAGTGACCGCCGGCATAATACGTACGTACCGTTTCGGCACTCCCAAAAGAACCAGATGAAAACTAAAGTAAACAAATTAGCAATAAACGCACCAGTTAAGGAATTTGAAGAGACTTTATTATTACAACTACATTAATTGGCAATCCAAAATAAATAAAAATGTAACGGCATGCTGTGCTTACATGTTGTTCCAAATCGCCATTTTAATTCTAAATTATGATTGCCACATAAATGCAAAAAATTGTCATTGTAACTGCATATGTTTAATGATCGCCACCTTGGCGAGAGTAGAGGCGTTAAAGTAGGAATCAACCCAAGAAAGACAAACCGGTACATTCATGGATTATGATGCACATTCGAAACAATATATAAAACGATGAAGTGTAGTTGTAATATACTTGGCGAATATTGTAAAATAGTTTTAGTAGACGATTTTAAGATAGATTTCGATTCCAAAGATGGGTTTTACAAAACAAGAAAAAAAATACAGCACAGTCATGAATAATATACACTTTCCAACTTAATAGAATATGAGAGAAAAATAGGCACTACGCATAAATTATGATACGATTTTAATATATAGCGCTATAGTGCGTATTTAAAATCTGAAAATGTTTCAGATTTTCATCCTTTTATTATTATTTTTTTTTGGACAAATTTTTTTATGGAATGACTATGAATAAGTCTCAAGGCCAAACTATGTTTGTTGGTGGCTTAGATTTGAGCACGCCATGTTTTTCACACGGACAATTATACGTGGCATGATCTCGAGTGGGCAAACCATGCAGTTTGTTTGTGTTAGCTAAAAATATTGTTCACTCTATTCCGTTAAGGGATTGATATTATTTTTTAGTAAAATTATTGTAATTAGCGATATATATAAATGGAAAGAATAAATTACAATGAATTAAAAATATAAATGTTTGGTATTGTGTTATTTTTATATTCCAGCGCTCCATGCCTCTTCCACTCATATACCACATCCTCACACATTTACAATAAGTTAGTCATTTCTTTCTATTAAAATAATCCTAGGAATAATTTATATGGCAAAACAACGTTTGCCGGGTCAGCTAGTTCAATATAAAATTTAGATATACTGGCTCAAAAGAGCCCCTCATCTTGAAATCAGATTATACAATTTATCTTCCTTTTAATTGGCACTTAACTGCAATGTATACATGTGTATGTATATATATCTTTCTGTCTTGTGAATAGTGGAATTTATAGAATTGTGAACGATTTAAACGTTTCTTAAAAGTTTCTTTCTTCTTATTATTACTACGAGTAAACAGTATAATTGATAGTAGTATTGTGATGGTGTTCTTACATTTATTCTTTCTTTAAATTGATATTAAAAGATATCTCACTCCAAAGCTAAATCCCTGCAAGTTGGCATGTAATGGTAACAGATTTGTAAGAATTTTGCATGACAACTTTTCATAGTTATGCACTAAATGAGTGAAGCTCTTTGAGGAAAAATTTAGCTATATAAATGAGTGAGTACTATTATTTGCTTTAACTACTTATCGTGCAGCAATATAGGGGAAGATCGAGTATTTCCAAATACCGTCCAGTATCGGACAAGTTGTTATTTCTAACGTTTTCTGGCAATACCTGTACAGATATTTATGTGTTTTGTGATGGAAGATGTTTCAAATCCCGCCATTTTTATTGAATTGGCAGATTGTTGTTTACACATAAGAAAAAAAAAAATGAAAATTTAATTTTGTTTTTTCTCAACGAAGATAATGCCACACTGTCATATTTTGTCTCAAAATGAGCATTAGTATCTTTTGTTCGATGTTGCAAAAAATACATTTATTAAGTAATGGGATGTAAGTCTCTTTAAACATTCTAAGCACCTGATAACGGGTGCTTTGCTGTGATATTCGGATTCTACCAGATAGACATGTATCGAGATGTATCGGACATAGTTTAACGTTGATTAGAAAAACACTCTCATGAAAATCATTTGTGTTCCTGGACATTATGAGCAAACTAATGAGAAGAGGAAGTTTTTACAAAAGTAATCATTATGGGTAAACTAATCAGAAGAGGAAGATTTTACAAAAATAAACACATCATGCATTTATCTTTAAAGCGAATTCCTCTAAGAATGGTATTTAGAAAAAAAATTAAATCACCCCACATTTTGCCCTTATAAAATCAGTTTTAATATCTGTACTTTTATAATATTTTGTTTGCATTACCAATAATAACTATCTGCTTGCACCTTTACTTTATGCCTGATACAACCCTCCAGAAGTAAAATTAATATAAAGGAATTTATTTCAGAAAAAGAAAAATATATGACTGATATTTTTATAATAGAAAAATGAGTTTTAAGTATTCTGTTTGTAGAACTATGTTTTACATTTGATGTAATCCGGTCCAACTCACAAGCAAAAATATCCGAAAAGAAGACGCTTAGGTGGCTGATACTACCCAGCCTTCCCCTACGCAGAGGACTCTGGAAAGCCAAAGGAAAATGTGTCGTGCTTTGAGTTCTATTTGTCGCAGAAGAAAACTGTTTAGACTCTCTTGTCCAAAGCTGTATGCAATTCAGGATATGCTTTAAATTATTGAGAGGTAATATAAATACTAATGTTTTTACTTAAATTTGCAATTTCTATTTCAAATAATTTGGATCTTTTTTTTCCAGATATGAAATTTTGATTCACTGAAAATGGAGAAAAAGTATTTAAATTGTAACTCTGTCATTCTATACCTGAGCTAAATATGCCAAAGAGGAGAATGGGTGGATCTAAGATACAGTTGGTTGCCTAATTATTAGGGACAGTGAAAGAAAATGATTTTTTGTTTTTTCCTTATTATCCATTTCAGCTTGGGTTATCACCCGCCACGAAGCCTTTCGCCAATGAAAGGGAATGGCATCGTACTCGGGAAAATGCATCAATACACATAGTTTTATGTCCTTCTGTACGTGAACTGTCCAAAATACTACTCTCCAGTATGCAAAATGTTGCCCCATATGCGGACAACTAATTCATCTTCAGATAATTCTTATGGGTATTGACCTTTCAGAGTCTGTAGTGCAAATTCTGATCATTGTTTTTTAGATGGAATTTTGTTTTCTGAGCCAACTACTGAATTTCGTTGAGTGATGAAAGGTGATGAAACACCGTGCAAACCAGTCATTGGGCAATGAAAAACATATAACCTATTGCTAGTCGGGTTAATTACGAAAAAGAACTAGATAAACACTTCTTTAACAGGCTAAATGATTGTATGTTTGTTTATGATGCAAATCTTCCTTCTTTCAGCTACAACACTATAAACTGAAGCAACATAATATAAAAAATAAAGGCGAAAAGAATATCGGTCAGTACTTGTTAACATTTCTTTGACTTCGATATGCCTAGGAATGTTGCGTAAATTTATATGTCTACAAATTCTACATTATGTCAAAAAATTATGTTCAACCCAGTAGATTCAATAAGTATTGATGCAAAAATAGTGTGTCGTAAAAGTTTCCGTATTCCAACTTAACTCCTTCTTTTTTTTTTAGTTTGAAGTTTGCGTTGTTTTCTTCTTTATAGTTAAATAGATTTATCACACAATCGGAAATTTCAGCTCCATGGGCTATACTTAGAACGTAAATCGTAGGGAAATATGCAAAGAAGTTTAGTTAAATACATATCCAAAAAATGTTCATGTGTCGTCAGTTTGGGAGTTTAGTGGCACTCTGTATTTCAGTTTACTAAATAGCTCTTGAACGTAGACCAGGGGCTCTAGCATCATGGTATCGTAGAATATCCGTGACGGCTATTTCGCGCTCTCGGACAGTCAAATACTTCGGATTAATAGCCGCAACTCTCCTTTTGGTGCTAGCACAATGAGTGTCGAATAAAATAAGCACGTGTCTCTGTGCTTTCAAAGGTCTATCTGTCACCCAGACAGATCAACCAATCAAAACACACGGCTTTGATTGGTCTTTTTCTTAAACGAAGGCATTGTCTTCAGAATTTTCCAAGATTCCGGAGACATCCATCAAGAAAGAAAGCCGGTTTCTGACTGACCCAGAGTGCTAGGGAGAGGGGTCCTTTTGTGGAAGTACTTGTCACTCCATGATACACACAATAAAAACCCATCCATCTTGTACTCTCCGATACCGGAATGCACGTTTTCGCCTTCATTCATCATCGCCATCAAAAAACAACATTCTTTCAAATAGGGAATATGACGGTCACAAAATTACGATAGGATACGATACAGTGTTAGGGCAATCGGATAGTTCTCGGATTGTGACGTCATGAAAAGAGAAGGCTCGATATATTCGCTATAGAAAGTTTTCCGATACTATGGTGGTACAGCCCTACTACAGACCTTTTTATAGTTACACTGTTTTGAAACATAAAAACAACCTTGATATTTCGCCAACCCCATAATATCTGAATTGTAGACATATGCGCAATATAGTAAACCCCTACATGCAAAGATACACTTCTTCGAGGTGTTGTCAAGCGCACACGAATTCGCGAATTTAAAAAGTATACGTGACTGGCCGTATTAATTTTTCAAACTTTAATTTGCCATGTATCTTCAGGTTGTGGATTTAAAATATTGGTTGTTTTCTGTTTACATATTTCCCGTTATTTTAAACGTCTGGTGGTGTGCTTACATACGCATTAACTGAGATACAGGGTGGCCATAAATAAACTGCAAGAGTTCAAGGAGTGCTGGAGAGAAAACTACCGAAAATATTCCAGTGAAATTTGGTATCTACACGTTTCAGAACATGCGCAAGTCAAATATGCAAAAAAAAATCGCCATTTTCACCCGATAGAGGGCGCTGTATCGTATTTCAAAGCTCACCGGTGGCATATACAACTTCCAAAACCGATAGACAGAGCATAGTGACATTCTAAGAGGCATATAAACTATATAAAATATCATTTACAGTTTATCAAAATTCCATACAATTCGCTTCAATAATTAAATTTTTACAGTAACATGTAATCAAAAATTAACGTAAATTAAGATTACAAATTAAACAATTCATAAAGGCGCTTTGGAAAACAATTAAACCATTATTTATTCTCATTGACACTCATTGGACCCCTTCTTAATCGTTTCATACGCCGGTATTCTTTCAGAGTAACTGAATAATCGCTACCATTCTGATAGAATATCTTCACTAACAATGCACGGTCCTTCTTATTCAGAGACATGATTGACCATTACTCAATGTGGTCTTGTTTTTACACTGTTCGATGGGCTCAAAATTTGCATATATGACGTCCATAAGCATTGTGAAACACGATATAGCGCCATCTATCGGGTGAAAATGGCGATTTTTTTATTGCATATTTGATTTGCGCATGTTCTGAAACGTGTAGATACCAAGTTTCACTGTAATATTCCTGGTAGTTTTCTCTCCAGCACCCCTTGAACACTTGCAGTTTAATTATGGCCACCCTGTATATATGTATCCATGTATCCTAGCTAATATTATCTATGCGAGAGTGAGTTTGTTTGTTACGCTTTCACTCCTAAAGCGCTGAATCGATTATGATGAATTTTGGTATAGAGATAGATCGGACCATGGAGATGTTTATAGGCTACTTTTTCTCTCGAAAAACTTATAAGGGATGGAATGAGGGAAGGGGCAATTTTTGCATGGAAATTTTTATATCGTCGTCCGATTTGCTTCAAACTTTGCAGAATTATTAATTACAAATAATAATTAGAGTGTGCATGATTTTTTTTTCAAACTACTCTTAAAGGTGGCCGCAATACGATTTTAAAGATAATATAGAAAAATAGTATTCCTGAAGCTAAAATTTGGCAGATAGGCAGTGATATAAAGTAAAAATCAACGATATAGCGAATCAAGAAAGGATTTTTGAAAATTGACGTTTATTGCCATATCTCATATAATGTACTCCAGAGTTAAATAAACCCTTCCAGCTGTACACAGATGCATCTGCAGGTACTGTTGGTGCATGTTTATCACAAAATATCGATGGCAAAGAACATTCCATTGCGTTCTTTTACAAACGATTTTCATCTTCTCAACAACTATAGAAAGAGAAGATTACACTGTATTTGAAGCATTAAAGAAATTTTATACTTCGATCTTCGGGGCGGAGGTGCCCAGTGATATCAGACCACAATCCGTTGCGATATCTCACTCACAATGTTCCACAAGGACCAAGAGTTGCACGTTGGGCTCTAGCTCACCAACGATATAGCGTATCTATAATGTACAGGAAAGCACATATCAACAGAGTAATGTCGATCCATTGTCTCGGCTACCTTTGAATTTACAGAGACCAGGTTATCTTAAAAATTATGTTTAGGATGTATGCAAATAATAACTAGCTTTTACCCGCGTCTTCGCTGGCGTTAATGTTGACAACGAAGTCTGGTTGTTGGTCGATGCAGGTAGAGGTTAAATAGTAACAAAGAGAAAAAAAAATAATAACTGCAGAGTTATGCTCTGCCTCACCGCGAGCTGAAGATCCCAGTCCATCTTAAATTCTATCTTCAATTAATTAATAGCTGTTACTAAATCTTCTGGTATATGTATATATTAAAGGCGGATGGGCGGAAACCTAGGGGTATAAAGGAAAACCAAAAATAACATTTTAAAATTATATTTACAGCTGATATTTCCAAAGAAAATAACATCACGAGATTCCAAATCTCTCGTCTCAAAACCAAAATCGTTCTATTTTTTTCGCCGCAGGGGGTGAAGTCAAAGTCAAGCTTCCCGTCACGAAGTCAATGGACGTTGCGGATCTTCGGTGTTCTCTTCGCAGGGTCGTAGCCGTAACATGTAGTATATATTTTTAACTAAGACGATATACATATATATATATTATTGTTTTCAAATGAAAAGATACGAAACGACACTGTGGGTATAAGTTAAGACTTTATTTAAAATGTTTACCAAATGCCTGAGCACAACCATCCCATTGATGAACGAGCCGAAGCATTCCTTGTTCCCAGAATTCCTGTGGCCGTAACGAAACCCAGTCCTTCACAGCGTCCTTGAGTTCATCGTCCGAGTCGAAGCGCTTCCCTTTCAGATGTTTTTCCAGGGGACCTAACTCATGGAAATTACAATGTGACATGTCCGAACCTTAGGGCGGTAGATCAAGCTGTTCCCACTTGGCCAGTTCCATGGCGAAATCGGACGCTCCATTTCTACACTGACTTGTGAGACACACAGTCTCCCCTGTATACTGTCATGATCTGGCGATGAATAGTGGTAGGCTTAACACCGTCCGCTGTCAGAAATCGGATACCCCCTCGCTCCTCCTAAATCATCGAATTTTGCAATGTGAACACCATCCTGTCCTCACACGCATTGCCGCGTGAATCAAATCCGCGCGGGTGCTTTTTATAAGAGCTTTTGCTCTCTCCTGCGGCCCGCTGCATACTCTTATCCACACCGGAGACTCCAATCGCACCCCTAGATGTCTCGCTACGTTCTCCCGTAGCGGTATAGGGAAATATGTGAACGGTTAAGGTATTACAACGTTTCGTACCTTTTCATTTGAACAGCCTAATATATATATATATGTGTGTGTGTGTGTGTGTGTGTGTGTGTAAAGAATGGCCTTACGCCATCCCTTGTTGAAATGACTGACATAAATTCTAGGTTAGGGTTTTAGGTTAAATAGTTTATTTCAAAGTTCGGGTAGAGGGCAGGAGTCAGGCCGGCGACCTTATCGCTCCGGGGCTATCTTCATACATCGCAGTCTAAAAGCTAAAGCTCGTAGCAAAGGCTAAGCTACACGTTCCAAACTCCTAAAAAGCCAAGCTAAGCTCGAAGTTAAGACAGAGCTCTCGAAATTTCCGCGCTCTTGCTTTAATACTCTTTAGTTACTACACCTGCTGGCAGGGTGCAGCACGATCGCGAAGGCGTTACTCTCAAACGTAATTAGTTAACCAGATTGTCAATCAAGACATGAGAAACACCTGCTTACCCAGGAGTTCTAAAAGCACGTAGTAACGAAAACCACAGAAAACTGCCGATACCGCTGAATCAACAATTTTCTCCTTATGGAACTTCAAAAAACGTCTCCGAGCGTAATATTTGTATGGCCGAGAAACAAACTTTACAGTAAGAGTAAAAGATTAAAGCTTTTTCAAATAACATTAAATTAAATTAGGTTAAATTAGCAAAGTTTATTTTATTATTACATATATATATATATATATATATATATATATATATATATATATATATATATATATATATATATATATATATATATATATATATATATGTATATATAACTCAAATTCCTTACATTGGTTCTGCTTTCCTCATACAATGAAGCAAATTCGCTTTTATTATGTGATGCATTTAAATATCTTATTTTAAATAACGATATTTATTAACTAGAGGAAACTCGAGACCCTCTACCAAGTTTTTAGCGTAGTTTTACAGGGTTATTTTTATTATTATTATTATTATTGAATTTCATAAAGTATTGCGCAATATGTATATGTTACCGTTAGAGTATGAAATCCGCTATTTTATAGTATACCTAGTTATTCCATCAAATAACTGATCGTGTCCGTTAAAGTGTAAAACTCTCTTGTGTTTCATGGTTTAACTAGTTATTTCAGAGCCCGTTAAAGTAAAATAATCTATATCATATATCTCGCTTTTCAGTATAAGTAACATTTACGTTTCGTTTAACAATATGGAAAGTAGCGGAGAAAAAACGTAAATTTCGAATTCAAATAAAAATAATTTTTGAAGGACGGTAAAAATACCAAAGCATAAAACAACGAGAATACTTTTTCGCCATACTCTCAAAATGTCAACGACAAATACATTTACCTTCCACCCCTACTGCATTTATGAACTAATTCAGGCCATAGGGAGAGAACTTGTTTAGCGTGCTATCTAAAATGAAATAATTGTCATTATTTCACACTTTAACTGTCTCTCATTAGTTAATTTATAGAATACCTTGTTATTTCATAGAACAACTAGTTAAAGTGTCAAATTATTAACATATTACACACTTTAACGGACACGATCAGTTATTTCATGGAATAACTACGTATTCTATGAAATAACTGCATTATATACTTTAACGGTAACATATATACGTAATATTAGGGCAGGCCGAATGTACTTTTACAGGAATTTTCAAAATCGATGCGAGGATATTGTGGAAAAGTTGTCGTATGGTTTAAATAATACAGCATAATATGTATATTTTGAAAAACGGACAATATCTCCATGTGGCAACGGAGCCTTTAAAATTGGAAATTTGGAGCAGAATAGACATTTTTTACCGAAAGAATAATTTTAGCAAATTTTTGAAATCGATGTCCACTGAGTGAGAAGATCTGTCTAGGTTGGTTCAATATTTTTCTTTTTTTTTATTTAAGAATATTTTTTGGTGGCGATGACCCTTTAAAATCAAGTATTTTGGCTATAACCGCCTCCCCCCACCGAAAATAACATTTTACAGGATTTTTAAAATCTTTGAAAGCCGTAAGCTAAAGATCCTTCTTATTTTTATAGTGTATCTAGTAAAGAACATTTCCGCACTCGGCCGATAATCGATTTCGAAAATTCGCAAAAATTTTGTTCAATGCCTTTAATATTTAAACAATTGCAGCCGTAAGTTTTAGTTTAATCTCATTTTAAAATATCAGTATTTACATTTAAATCAAACACAGTGCAGTAATATATAATTTAGAATATCAGTATTTACATTTAAATCAAACACAGTGCAGTAATATATAATTTAGAAGTAAATGATTACGTAAATGCTTTCGGGCCATGTATTCCTAGTTTCTCATACTAGATTTTCTATTTCTTTTATACGGTAATAGAAATTGAAAAATTTTCAGTACATTTTGTTTCCATAATTCATGATATTTTATCTGTTATAGTTAGAAAGTACAATTTTAAACAATATTTTTTATCAATTAAGTAAATTGTCAGAGACTGTTGTCTTATAAAATCAACGAAAGTTTTAAATTACTTTAAGTAAAGAATTAAAATAAATATTAAAACAAGTAAAGATTTCTTTTACACCTGAAGGGCATTCCAAAATGATTTATGATAATTGTGTGATGAAATATAGTTTAACACTTTTACAGAATAAAGCATACTTCAAAGTCTATTAATTATTTATGAAGTTGATGAAAGTTTAAAATATAGAACTGGCTAATCAAGAAATGAATAAATTAATCTCTTTAATAATAGTTCTGAAAAGGCAGAAAGAAAATTGAATTAGGACTAAGAAAATATAAAATTAGTTTTTTTTTCTTTTCTTTTTATCAAATATAATTCCATTTATATAGAGCTTACCGCAAATTAAATTTTGTGGAAGAAAAGGAAATGATAAATAGGAATTAAAGGATAAGAGATCGGAGAAGAATAGTTAAAGTGACTTGGAAAAATAATGTATATAAATATACATGTAAATTATTTGAAATTGAATACTTTTTTAGTTTCTATCTTTAATGTTCAATACGTACTCTTCTAATCTAAAACATAATTGTTATATTTACTGTTATAATCAGCAATATTTTATTTATATTATACTAGCTGTAGTATCCGCCATTGACCGGTTTGTATAAAATGCAAATTTTCATAAAGCCTGGATTTTCGTCAGCATTGTCGGAGTTCAAAGAATAGAATTAGAAGTTGACAGTACTCTGGAAATCAAAATTATAAATTTTGTGTATTGTTAAAAGATTAAAGAGGGTTTACAGATTCACAAAGTTATGAGTAAATTAGGCAGAAGAGAATTTTTTTCTTAGTTTAAAATTTAAAGTTTTATTCTGCTTGAATGAGCTTTTCAAGTGAAGAGGTCATTTTTAACTTGTAACTAAACTTTGTTGGATTCACTGTAGGTACGAGGCGTATTCGGAAAGTGAAATCAAAGCCAATTTTATTTTCACATGAAAGAGTATACGTTAAACCAGCGGTTCTCAACCTTTTAACGTCGCCCCCCCCAACAAAGGCTAACTTACGGTGGTGCCCCCCCATTCACATTTTTCAACATACATTCAGTTTTTTAATTTAACAATGAACTTTTAGTCGAATTTTCTACAAAATAATGTTATCAGTAAAGTTTGAATGAACATTTTAAGCGGAAATGGATATATTTTTGAGTAAAAATGAGAATAAATAACATGATTTTCTTAAAAAAACATGCATCACTACTTGCTCTTTGGTTTTTCTCGCGCCCCCCCTACAAACGCTCTGCGCCCCCTTGGGGGTTTCTCCCCACAGGTTGAGAAACGCTCCCTTAAACTATTTTTCTACATTGTTTCTGCACTGTCCCAACACTTACCGTAGTGGGCGCTAGTGGTAGTCCAACAGAACCAAGTCAAGGCCGTACGGCGGGCGATCGAACTGCTCCCAACGAAACTGTCAAATCAACTTTTGAGTGTCACCAGCACTATGAGGCCGAGCATTGTCATAGAGCAACACAATTCCTTTACTGAGCATTCCTCGACATATGTTTTGAATTGCACGCAGCTGTTTTCTTCACCGTAGTCGTGGTTAGCGTCATTGTCGGAAAGTTTCTATGAGGAAAGTTTAGAAAAGATGGTAACCCGCAATGACAAGTCTTTCAAGATTGGCGGAAACTGTGTGGAAAAAATAGTTTAAGACATGATCTTTCATGTAAAAAAAATAGCTTGAATTTTTTTTTTTACTAATTTCTTTTCAAAGAGGAACTTACATTCCGAATATGCCTCGCATTTTAACATCATGCCTCAATTTGTTTTTTACAAAATCTAAAAAAGAAAAATAAACATGTTAAAAAGAGTTTTGAAATTTCTTAAAATTTTTCAAAAAAAATTCTAACAGTTGTTGTTTTAGTCATTGCTCATCATGTTGGTAAAGTTGATTGTATTATCTTAATCCATTTTTGAGGGATTCGAGAACAAACATTCATACGATTTTCACAAAATCCCCAAATTTATGAAATATTTCAAAGTTATGGCATCTAAAGTTTAAATCAATTTGCCTCGAACATCATTCCAAATTTCATTCCAGTCCATTGCCATTTTTGAGGAATAGCACAAACATGTGCTCAGTTTTCACAAAATCTCAAAATCTATTTAAAAAAATTAAAGTAATTTGACGTCTGTAGTTTAATTGACCACCTATAGTTTAATTGACCGATTCTAAATTTTATTTCACATTTGATGCAGTGGTTTTTATGTAATAGAGAAACATTTTCACATTTTGAATAAATTTTCCCAAAATCTCAAAGTCTAATTAAAATGAAAAAATAAAAATAAAAATAAAAAAAAATAATAAAATCGACATCTATATTTTGTGAACACATATTACGTCACCGAATTTCATTTCATATTTTTTAGTCATTAATGCATGATGCGCATCAAATATTTACATATTTTGAATTGATTTTCTCAAAATCGCATAATCTAATAAAACTTTTTTTTAATTTCAACACCTGCAATTAAATTGAGTGACGACCTATCATGCACCTAATTTCATTTATTCGCTTTAGATATTAACAGACTAAATACGCGAATGAATATTTACACAATTTCGAATAATTTTCGCAAATTCTCAAAATCTCATCATTTTTTTTTTTAACACTAGAAGCGCCAGAGCAGTCATTTTGACTGTTTTCGCCATTTTATCTTGGATTCCTAAAAGACCCTTTACTTTTGGAAGTCATAATTTTTTGAATTCTCCTAAAAAACCTTGAAAATTATTGGCACTAAATATGCATTGAATGAAAATAAAATTAATGGAAATATTTTTATGTATACCTAGAAGCGCCACGAGCAGTCAAATTGACTGCTAGTGAAATTGAGTTTATTCATCGTACTCTATCACGCAGAAAAAATCTTATCATGAAGTAATATTTTCCCTACATATTCCTTTCATTCACTATTTCTCTAATCCATGAAATACTTGTCATTTTCCGCCCCCTTCCCCAGCCCCCCTCCATTAAAAAAAAAAACATTGTCCCATAATCGTTTTCGAGATACCATGGAAAATCTAAGATTTGATTTGAAGTCAAACAGGAGTCAACACTTAGAAACTGATAAGTATGCTATGTTTTCAGATATCTGGAACAAATTTATAGAAAACTGTGCTCTTTTTTATAAGCCAGGAGAAAATCTGGTGTTGGATGAACAACTATTTCCATCAAGAGTTAGGTGCAAGTTTATTCAATGTATGCCGAATATACCAGATAAATTTGGTATAAAATTTTGGATGCTAGTTGATGCTGACTCAAAGTTTATGTGCAATGCTTTTCCATACCTTGGAAAGGATAATGCAAGAAATGAAAACGAAAGCCTTCCTGAAAATATAGTAATGCGCCTTCAAAGCCCTTATGTAAATACAGGTAGAAATATGACAGTGGACAACTATTTTTCCTCGCTTTCATTAGCTAAAAAACTTAAAATCAAGAATACAAGTTTTGTGGGGACAGTAAAAAGACATCGAAAAGAAATTCCGCATGAGATCAGGAAATCAAAAACTCAGCTTCACGAAACAGTTTACTGAAAAATGGAGACACTACACTGACAGTGAGTGTATCAGGGTAAAAAGAATAAAAATGTCCTGCTTCTAAGTACCTTGCATACAGATGTAAATGTAGAGTCACAAACTGTGAAAAAACTTCCAGAAACAGAATTCTACAACAAAACCAAATGTGAAGTCGACATTATTGACCAAATGACACTTAAATATTCTGTGCGGGCTGCTTCCCGTATATGGCCCGTGCATATTTTCTATAATATGCTGGATTTGGCAGGAACTAATGCCTGCATTATCTACCGAGAAATGAGTGCTAAATCTATAATAAGACATAACTTTCTTTTTCAATTGGCAGAAGAATTGAGAGCGAGTCACTTGAAGAAAAAGACAAGTGCACAACTGCCCTCAGAAATTTCAAACACTACTAACAAAAACTCTCCAAAAAGAGACGGCAGTGCCAAATTGGATTTTGTAAGAGCAACGAAACAAGTGATCTGTGCCAGAAATGTTCACATTTTATATGTGGTAAATCCACTTCCAGCATTGAAAAAATTCTAATATGTAAAAATTGCGAATAGCATATTAAAATGAGTTTTATTAAAAAGTAAGTAAAAATATTTTTTGTAGCATGTATTTTAACAAAAATCAACATTTTATTCTTTAAAAAAGCTTTTAAAAATACAATAAACCTTTTGTATTTAAATAAATATATAAAAATCTTTGAGCAGTCAATTTGACTGCTGCTGGCGCTTCTAATATTCCAGGCCTATAGTTTAAGTTGGATGACCGCCTATCATGCCACCAAATTTCATTCTTATTCGTTTTAGTCTTTATTGGGTGATGGTGTTACAAAAAAATACGCATTTTGAAACATTTTTCCCAAAATCTCTAAATCTAATCAAAATATCTTCAAAATTCTACGCTTAAGTTGAGCAATCATCTACCATGCCACCAAATTTCATATCATTCGCTTTATTCTTTATTCCGTGATGCTCGAACAAATACGGACGCATTTTGGAAGAATTTTTGCAAAATCTAATCAAAATATTAAAAAATTGACACCTATAGTTTAAGTTGAGTTCGTTTCAGTCACTTTTACGTAATGCACGGAAAAAATAAGTCACGAATGGAACGATAAAAAAACAGACACAGAATTTTTTTTTTTTTTTTTTTTTTTTTTTGACGATCGTACTGTATTTCCAGTTGCTTGAAACGGGTAGAAAGCGCAAAATGTTTGAATCCCAAGGAATGTACAGACAAAATTCTAGTTATATTTATATAGATGGCATTTTATATAAAAAATGTTAAAGGTATTTCAATCATTTATTTTAAAGTAATACATTGTACACTGATTAAATCAGCTGCATGGAAAATATAAAATGTTTTTTTTTGCGCCCATGCATCCTTTTTAAAAAGAATATTGAACAAAAAGTTTTCTTATCCCTTTTTTTCAAGGGAGAGTGCTATTTATATTAAGAAAAGCTTTGTCGGTGCAATAGAATGGGCATTTGCTGCCAGAAGTCTTGCCACTGCTAATGCCTGATCTACTGGCCATTTCGTTATGTGGGCATCAAAAGAGCAGTCAGCGTTATCCCCTTTGAGTAGTCTCCTAATTTTGAGCCAGTTCGGGATGAGAGATGTAGCCCTTGAAATCGGCCCCTCAGATGCATCGTTTAAACATGGATGACATTAGAACTACGAACAGATTTTACGTGCGCCAGCTTCCATTAGCATACACGGTCCCACAGAGCACAGCAGAGAGAGGTTTTCACCCTCTGAAGCACTGGCCAGGCCTGTGGTCCTTCACTTTCCGTGTTCTTATGATAACGGAGCTTAGCGACTAGATCACTGCGGTACTCATAATTTAAATTTAGTTACTGTTTAAGGATTATTGGACAAACATTATTAGTTATGAATCAAATTATGCTTTTAAAAGAAATTCACTTTATTTTCCTTTTTTTCAAATAATAAAAGATTTCACTTATTTATAAAGTTTAAAGAACGATGTACGCCACGGAAATGATACACAGTGTCTCCGCTAATGTCCGTCGTCACCACAATAATTTCTGAACGACTAACTTCAGAGTTAGTGTTTAGTCCTCATCTGATGCATCCACATTAAATTTAAGCTATACTTTTTATATTTTCAATGAACTAGGAAACTTCAAAAGTATTCAAAAAGATTGGGATAAGCATTTAAAAAAATGATGGCACTTGTATTAACAGGGAAAAAACGCATCAGATAATTAGGGCTAACTGAAAGATTTTCGCAATAACATTTCAGTTACTTTAACCATGAAATGAAAAAAAAATGTTCTTTCATATATACAGCTACATTTGAATTAAGATTTTACGCTCTTCAAACATTATTATTTTTATTCAAAAATAAATATTATTTTTTTGTTTTTAATATATAGCTTAAAATACAAAAAAAGACAATTTTTGTGTTTTCTAATAATATTAAACACATTCTTTTTTGATTAACGTACTAAACAAAAAATGAACAAAATTAAAATTATTGCATTGCATTTCCAAATCAGTGGTTCGGATTCCATATCTTTCAAATTCAATGAGATTAAAATGGGATCACTTCCTAGAAAGAAACAGGAAAATTGTTTTAAAAAAGACGAAAGACGTTGTAAGAAAAAGTGGAATTTCATCCAAATTCTAAAAAATATAATAGATGATAAACAACCACAATTAATATATTATTTTAATGTAGAAACGAAATTTCTGAGACATAAAACGATCAATTGAACATACAATGAAATCTAAGACTATTACATTATACTTAAAAATAATTATATGGTAGCAAACATTATTATTTGTACAGTAACAAAGCATTGCATAGTATAAAGCATTTTATGCTTCTTTTTTGCAAACCGATAAAAAGAATTTCCTTATTCATATCTGAGAAATTACTTCAATCACTTAGAAAAGAAAAAAATAGTAGATTATGTATATTCATATTAATTTATATGAAAAACAATTCAGATCAATGGCGCCAAACACAGGGGCAAAATATAAGTCATTTGCAATATATAATGAAATTTACCAGAAGAATTTATTATTGTTTCTTTGTATTAATATATGAATTCCTCTTTCTAATGCTTTCTATATATCTGTTAATAATTTTTAACATGTGAATATGGCTACAAAAACTATGAAAAGCGTTTTAGTTTAAATTTTGAGTTATTGGAGTGAAACGTTTACGTCTGACATTTTAGAATGCAAAAAGAAAACTAACTGAACATGTCATTTCAAAAACCACTGATATTGTGATTTTTCTGCCTTTTATTTTTCGGAGGGGGGGGGGCATACTTATCTTAAAATAGGCTTTGAATCTAGTTAGAAACCATTTAGGAGTCATTTCGTTTTCTCTTCCCAAAACGCGATAAAGAAAGCATTCGTTTCTAATAAAAATAAATAAACTATCAATTAATAAGAAAAAAAATGATGATTATCTTAATCGTAGAATCTGATAAGTACACATAATACTAATTTTACTAGATATTTGATGTTTTAGAAGTTACTTATTTCCTTTTCATTAAACTGTTAAACTTAATTTTATGGGAACTGAATTCTTCTTATTGTTAAAACTACATAAATTAATTAATTTTTTATTAAACTTTACTGTCATTTCGTGAATTAAGTACTTGGCTTTTTAAATGACCGCTCTAAGCCCAATGTTACCAATCATTCGCTTTAATCATCTATCAACACACATCAAAGCAAACTTCATGTGTATATCGTCTGTGATTTTGAATCTCTAAAAAAAGCATCCAAAAAAAACTAGCATGCTAAAAAAGGGATATTTTCTAAAATTATGAGCCTCTCGTCTAATATCTCCTCTTTTCATTGGGGAATACCATGGTGAGGAATTCAAATTTCTCGAGTCTCTTAAAGATTATTTTAACTGAAGTGTAGATTTTTGAATGCCCGTTTTTAATTCAGGTTAAAAAATACTATGGCTTTATTTCATTATAAAGTGAAGATGAGCACTAATTATATCGATTCGTAGTCGGATTCATACTAAATATTCGAAAGATATATGAGAAATATCTGAACTCACACTATCCTAAACAGAAGTTTGCATTGTTTCACTAATAACACTGATTATTTTGTATCCCCCCTTTTATTATTCAGTTTTTTTGTAATTATAGAAAAAAACATACTTTTTATGAGCATTTCTAAATTAATTAAAATAATTGCATGTTTCATGATTAAAAATTACTTTTAGTTTTTTAAAGAGAATTTATTATTTTTTTGTCACTATTAATTTATCCTTAGCAATTAAAAATAAATACATGCCTTTACAATAACTTTAATTATAATCTTAACAAGCACAAAACTTACGCATATAAATTTTAAAAAATGAAATAAAATTTTTAAGGCAAAATTATTGCAGTAACTTTAATACTCAGCATAATCCATAAACGAAAAAGTTTAAAACTTTATCAGTCGCAAAATGGCAAACGACACTGTATTTTTTTTCCTTTTATCAGATTTAACATTTTTATACTGATGCCAATTTTATGCAAGCCATAAAAAGAAATTTAGAATAAAGAAAAACGAATGCAATATAAAAACTAAAAGTTTGTATAAAGAAACACATCAGCACAAAAACGTAGACTTCGACAGATTGCCTGTTAGTTGAATGATTTCACGAAGGCACGTCGAGACAGAAAAGAAGAAGATGAGTACACAGCTAAAAGAATAAAGTTGGAAAAACTTTATATACATTGAGAAGTTTATTATTTACTTTGTATCTTAAATCATACAAGGCATGTTGTGCTAATCATCAATGGTTGATCATTGAGAATAAATCGATACAAATAAATGAATCAATGAATAACATAAATCATTAAAAGTGAAAATGTCATCAAAACGTTAGGCATGAAACCTATGATGTATTTTTCATAATAGGTGTGCTTCATAGTAAATATTGATCATTTTTTATTTAATAGCATTTTAAATAATTGTTTTTAACACTCCAGTAGTAACAATCTTTTTGACGTAAAGAAAAGACATGCATGTAAAAATATTCATATTAAAAAGTGCATTTGTAAGGTATTACGTTGAGTAAAAACTTTCCAACCAAAGAAAGTTTTTTTTTCCAAATGAAAAATGCATTCAAAACATCTAAGCTAATGAAGATGATTCAATTCAAATCTACTATCGTCTCTCAACATTTTGGCAATTTTTCAATCTCTTCTGTGACGAACTGCGGCAATGCAAATTCTAGAAAACGATCGACCTCATTTACGACCTCCTCATTTGAAGATTGTGCTATCAACATATAGCTGAAGAGGTGATAACAGATAGAAGTCTGAAGGGGCCATGTCTGGGCAGTATGGTAGATATATATAAAACGTTACACCATCTTGTAGACCGCCAAGCCAGCCATGGTGCTAACATGTGGCCGTGTGTTATCTTCATGAAATGGAGCTATATTCTTCTGAGCTCCGATTTTTTTTTTTTTTTTTTTTTGCGAATAGCATCACCAAATTCCAAAGTCTCTCCAATATCAAGTCAAGTCGTACGTGAAGCTTTCAAATATTACTCTTTGCAGGTAATTCCATGTCAATCCAACATATAGAGACAAGCACCTTATTGTTAGTTAGGGTTCGTCTTGCGAACGCGCCTGCTGATGGCTTGGGTGCTGACCAGACTTGTTTATGGCTTATAATGTTTTCAAACAACCATTTTTCAGCGCTGATGTCTATTCTTCCAGAACATTCTCTTTTCGATGCTTTTCTGATACTTTTGTCTTTAGCAGTCAATTTGTGAGTCATCCAGCGGTTGAAATTATTTATGCGTTTCTGATTATTAACTATTGATTTTTGGCAAACGTCAAGATTTAAGGCAGTAGTTCGTCTCTCTTGCACAATGATTTGCATTAACCGTTCACAATGAACTTTAATATGACGGCCAGAACGTAGAATCTTTTCAGTGCGCAAAATTCATTACTTATTAATCGCCGAAACTAAACTTGACTGTATCATACGGAATGGTATTCATGCCTATACTGTCACGTATTTTTTGTGCCTTTCAGTCGCGCTGAATTTGTTACGGAACTCATTGTTCATGATGGTTCTGTTATTTACTAACGTGATTAACTCCATTTTAAACACGTACAAGGTAATAAACTTTTAACAAAATCCACAGCCACGTAGATGAAATTTTCAGCTTTCGAAAGGAAAAACAAAGTTGTAGAAACGTTTTACTCAACCTGATTTTTAATTTCTACAAAGAGTTTTTCAGTATTTATTTCATATTTGATTTTTTTAAAATTTTAATGTTATAGTTACGCTATTTTTTCAATGGAATAATTATGATCTAAAATTAGAAAGTAGTAAAGTAATATAGTAGAAGTCATTTTTATAGGGAAGAATAATTTATTTTAACTGAATAATTAATTAGATCATAAAACCTACTTTATTCCTATTTTCTTTCTTCTTTCGAAGAGAAAGATTCCGGAGACCTGCTGTTATGTCTTACACTTGAGGTATTCTTTATAACCCACTATTACTCCTTTTTGTTATATTCAAAAGTGTTTTCTGTAATTTCTATTAAATACTGGGGCCCGGCTTACCCGACTTACCCTGGGACCCGGCTGTTCCCGAATGCTCATCAACCTCCGACAGTCAGTTTTATGATTGTTTTGGGATCACTAGGCCATCCCAGTTCGCTTTGCTCACTCCTCATTCAACTTTCTGTTTTTCCTACATGATACGTGCTGTGCAATGCATGAAAGACAATTACACAGCAAATGCAATGCCGTGTTTAGATTGCATTTGCTGCAATCAAAACACGCCATTGCATTTCAATCAAGAAATACCCTTTTACGTTAGCAGGAATAACAATTAAAGAAATTAATCAAACTTTAAAATAATAAATTAAAAAATAAATTAATTAAATTAATTAATAAATTATTCAAACTTTATCAAGCCAGACTTTCAAAATAAAAAAATGACAGAAATAGTATTTCTGATTAACATTACGATGTTATCTTATCGCTCATTTTTATTGGATTTTCTTAAAAACGGTTCTTCGGGATTTCTGAAGCTCTGATGCCTCATCTTTGACAATTTCGATGCATTAAAGAGCCTTCTCGACTTACACTCATTTTAGAAACTTTACTTAAGTAAAAAGAAAAATCATATCTAAATATAAACAATGTGAGCCAGAACTTCTCACTTGATATACCAAATATAGATTATATTGCGAAATCGTTTTAATATTTTATTGAATCGTTGAAATATTTATTATGTTTATTTAAAAAACCCTTAAAGAATCCTTAAAAAATAATTAATTAACTACACCACTTACTTTTCATCACATTAAATAAGCCCCCACTTTCTACTTTTACTTATGTTCACTTATTTCTCATGTTGGAAGATGTATCATAATCCATGCGTGAGCCCTATTTGCCTTTATCGCTTCATTGTATTGTAAAGTGTATCATAAGATATATTTTGTTTGTATTATGATCGAAAGTACATAAATTGTCTCTATGTGTTTTTCATATTTCATTATGTATGAAAGTTTATCATAATCCACGTGTCGGTTGTATTTCTTTTTCTTGTTTCATTATATTGGAAAGTGTATCATAATCTATGATTCGTCAATAAATTATCCTGCTTTATTATGTTGAAAAATGCATTACAGTCTAAACGTGAGCCATATTTCTTTTGCTTGTCTCATTGTGTTAGAAAGTACATCATAATCCATGATTTACTGTTTATGTTTAATTATAATGAATAGTGTATCACAGTTATTTTTCTTTCTTTTTTCCCTTTTTTGGATATTGTTTAAGAGTGCATCATCCAATATTGCTTGATTGTGTTTGAAAATGCGCCATATTTCACGATTTGTATGTCATGACGTATTAGCAGTACAGCCTCACCAAGATGACTTTTGTGAAATTACATTTAGCTAAAACATTATATACGGCTAAAATATATAGGGTCTAAAACTGATATAGAATCCAACTTTGCGTATACATTGCATTTTTAAAAAATGCATTACTATGTAGAATTTCAGCTGAAATGGAGATTAGGAAGAAACGAAAAATTGATTTTATGTTATTATTTACAACAGCTTTCGAGCGGTACCTTTTATCAGAAGATGTTTATTCGTCTGGTAAGAATTTAAATTGAGATTAAAGGATGGTCTCTCATTTTTTTAGCCTGTTAATTGACTACAATATTACATTGCGAATTGAATTCTGTGACTTACCTGTTGCCAATTTTCACTTCAAGAATGAAGACTGATCTTGCGCCACGTACTGGTTTTACATAATAAGGTTATTGAAACAGACTTGAAAAGTTCAGTAAGGGTATCCAAATATTTACTATTATAAATACAAACAAAGACTAATCTATTATTTAGGCACAATATTTTTGTAACTCAAAAAAATATTTGTTTGAATTTAATGTAAAAAACTCTTCAATTACTTTCCGGTACAACTAATACTTGTCATTTTTAAATAAGTGTTATTATTATTTTTTTTCGTTAATTATGATCTAAAAATAAAGATCCATTTGTTTACTGTGTTTTACTACCGAAGATAAGTCCATTTGTATGGATTAAACGGGGTTATATAAGTGATTTACACGAAATAGGAAATATAATTTTTAAAATATAACTTTTTATCAATTTTCTTTTTGCGAAGCTCTACCAATTTTGAATCATTTTGAGAAAAATGACTATTTCTTTAGCACTTCTCCTTAAGATATTTTATTATCAGGTGCACAAAGATGGTATTTGCGACCCCACATGCCTGTGTTATTATTCTTCGTCATTGACACAGCTCGCTGTGCAGCCGCGCACAATAAGCTATTCTTCCCATAAATATGAGCACTGGCAGTTAAACTTCCAGTACATTTTGTATTTCAGCCGAATTCTACAGAAATGATTTAGATTAGTGTCACATAAATTAGTCTGAATGTATTAAAAATCATATTAGCATATTTTTAGTGATTTTCTGCATTTTTGTTTTCAACTGAAATCATTTTTGTTCGTGTTGAGAAAGCAGCATAATTGTAATGTTGGCATTTTAAGTAAAATAAATGAATAGAGTAGCTTAATTTTAACATTAGCACATTCCTTAAAATAAATATAGTTTTATCATTAATATGTCTGCAAGATATTTACAGCTTTCTGTAACAGATATTGCACTGTGACTTTTAACTGTTCTGTAATGAATGCAGTTAGCATCCTTGCTTTCTTATGAAACCGGCACATTTCAGAGATATCATCTCACAAGACAATTTCGAATAATATTTCGTTTACCTATAATCCTGAAAACATGCACTTATTCAGTCATAAACTTCTAAAACGCATTTTTCCTTCATTATTTATGCAGCGTTTCTCGAGAGATAACTTCATTATAACTTTATTTTGACTGAGGTAAGAATGAATACCTTTTTCTGCATGTCAATACTGATACGTATCTTTCGAGTGGCTATGTGCATATGTAATATGACGAAATGTGTTTCTAACAAACACAATCATATAGATCAAATTTGTTATATACGAAAAAACTAGAGACGCACGGTACAGTATTATTGAACTGTTCTGACGTATTGATATAAACGTACATATTTATTTATTTTTACATACACGGGGAAAATATTAAACTGCAAATATTTTTCAATATGGATCTTGGAACAAAGTGACACAAAAATTAGTTGGGCATTACATTTGAATGAACAAAATTTAAAATATTATTCTCAGTCAGTGAATTGTGGTGCTTCCAAGGAACATCGTGGCACTTTCATCACATGTGCAATGGAATCTAGTGTACGAACCTCAATGAACCATTGTTAGTTTTCTAAGTTGTACTTAAAAAAACACTACTTACCACATATTTTAAAATACTTATACTACCCTAAACTATTCAAATCTATGATAAAATATGTAAACACTCCAAAATATTTTTACATTTTATGTTATTAACATCCATATTTAATCAAATAACTTAATTTCATGTAAGTATGAATTTAGTGATGGTAAATCCACATACAAAAACAGATTTACAGTCAATTTTCTCATATAATAGCTCATATAAAGGATACATGCTTTGCCTATCGTTACTTTGTGAAAGATTTGCTTGAGCAGCCAAATAGTTTAGTCAATGAAAGTCTAATAACATCACAAGTACAACGAAATTGATGAAAATTTTCCAATGAGTATTCTGCCTTATATTACAGGAGATTCTTCTTACAACTGTAACATATTAATATAGTAAATGTTCAATCAATGTAATTTAAAAAAAACATTATGCTGTGCTTTGAAGGTACGCAATCAAAAAGAGGCATTTGTAACTTATTTGCTAACATGAAATAGAAAAAAAAACGCATTTCCAAACCCGTAAAATAATAGCGTTGAATATAATTTAAAAAAGTGTGAATTAAACTATTTATTACCTTTTCGTCCGCAAATACCTATTCACATTAAAACAACAAAATTCATTTTTTCAGCTGTGGATCACATGTTGTAAGGTGTCATAACCATGCTACACATCAAGAGTTCACTATTACACACTTTATGTTTTCTTGTTCGTCCACATTTCCAACAAATATGTTTACTTTTTCAATTACATTTCTACAGGAACATTATGCCTAGTTATAGAGGCCAAATGAAGCGGAACAACTCTTAACTGTGAAGAAGCGACCTCCCGCAGGATATTCATTATTCAACTCTGCCATTTCATCTAGTCTTTGCAAAACTCCATGAATTATTCAGAACCCTCATGTATTCTTGTGCACTTGTGCATTTTGAATGCGTTAAAATGAAAATATTTCCGTTTGGACTGTTAAAAGTTCAGAACCGTTGCTTCAAATTACTTATACAGCTTACTGTGTCATGAGTTAAATATTTATCATATATATTGTACATTTTAGCAATAATTGTAGATAATAAGATTTATCGAAACATTGAAACTGATTGTTATTTCCACTTCATATTTTGAATATTTTGGTACTAAAATGTTGTAAATTACAGAATAATTATGCAAGAAAAATAAAACGCTAAATATATTACTAAGTTAAATTATGTGACTTTGTTTAAAACCCCATTATTTTCAAATGGATTAAATTATCAGTTAATAATATTGTTAAGGTATTTATTCGATATATCATATTGTATGGTATTATTTGGATAATACTGATAATACTAAAAACAGAAAAATAATAACTTTGAAAATGAACCATTTATCATAAATATTAATTTTTAAATTACAATAAAAATATTAAATCTACTTTCTGACTCTGCTCTCATTTTTTAAAATATTTGTGAACCAGATATAATGCTGATTAAATTTATTCAAAAATTAAAGCTTATACGTTGCGTTCCCGTCCAAAATAAGCTCAATTTTGTGGACAACAGTAACTTGTATTTTATTATAAAATTACACAAGCCTGGTTATTTATTTTCTTCTTCTGAACAAGGCATGGCTTCTGAGCAG
Organism: Cheiracanthium punctorium; assembly: GCA_038373885.1. Classification (NCBI taxonomy): domain Eukaryota; kingdom Metazoa; phylum Arthropoda; class Arachnida; order Araneae; family Cheiracanthiidae; genus Cheiracanthium; species Cheiracanthium punctorium. The sequence goes on along the minus strand of JAWZYV010010510.1, from coordinate 246,105 downwards.
GGTTTCTGAACAATGCAGAAATATTTTGCTTTCTTAAAAGTATGTACAGTTTATTTCAATATATCATATGTCTGTTTCACCTATTGCAAAATTCACAATATTTTGTAAGCAATCAAAAATAAAGTTTTAATATACAAATAAAATGAAATAAGTAAAATGATGTTATACGATTTTTTTTTTCGGATCTTCTCTGAAGGATCAAATTTATTCACTTCAAATTATAAAGTCCAGAGAGAGTCTGCGACTGTCAAAATTTCCTAAATTTTAATTAAATATTAACCCTATTATTTAAATCTTATGCACAAAATGAAAATATTTTAAAATTGAAAATTGTTAGCTGAACAATCTACAGTGTTTCCTTCTTAATAAAATAACTGAAAATGCCTGTTGAGGAGGAAGAAAAAGAAATTCTTGTAGATTAACATGGAGGTAGCTAATCGAAAATGGCGGTCGTCTAACAGTCTTGTATCCTTTTCTTGTCTGAAATTGTACCTATGACGAGGATTCTGATACATAGTTCTTGTGAAAAATCTTATCCTTTTGAGAACATTTGATGGATTCGTATACCAAACAAGAGAGATTCTAGAAACGGGCTTCGTTTAAATATCGACAAGTACTATCTTTCCCTCTGTGTTATTTTACCTCGTTTTGTACGTCCGCAGGGCAGGGAAAAACTGTCAGTATCAATAATGCGGTGGTAATTTCTTACGTATTAATAAATAAATTCCAGTTTAAGTGTAGGAGGAATAAAAAGATGGATGTAATCTCGGATTTTAGGGTTTTTTATAAATAGTGACAAATTTAAGTCAAGGCAGAAATATTGAATATAGAACACGTTCAAACATAACTATCTTTTTTTAAAATACATTTTTTTCGACGTATTGTAACGATACGTAAGGCTTGATTTTGGACATAAACTCAAAAAAAGTATAATTGTTATTCTGTTAGACTATGTAAAACAACTTAATTGTAATGCATATTCTTTAAATGAATAGTAAACTGTTATAAGCGAATACAAAATTACAATAATGTGTATCAAATGGAATAATGCCTTAAACCAGCAATAATCGTAACGTTTTGGAACTAATTTGAAAGCTAATCTGAAAGAATTATGATTCATACGTGTAATATTTTTGATGGACGTCATTATTTTGTAAACTTGATGACTCAACAATACACTGTCTGAGAAGGAAGAAAAAACGAGGTCCATCTCTCCCGTAACTACCCTATTTGTCCGTCTTTAACTTATCGTTCATGTTTTTGCGAGTGACCTGGTAGCACGTCAACAAAAAATTAAAATCACAAAGCAAAAGAAACACAAAGAAAAAATAGAGCCTCACTGAAGCATAACCCTTTTTAATAAAGTCATGATGTTTTAATCAAATGTAAGTTTCATAAATACCGGATTCAATTACAGAATTTAAGGAAATTAAAATTAGATTACGATTATTAATGATTGATGATTGTTTCTATTTTTTCGAAAGATTTATTTAGCAGACCGATCTATTTAAAATTTTATTTATTTCTTAAAATAGCATGTGACTATTGGCATATACTGTTTTCCGTTGTGATTTATGTGATTAAGACACACAAACCCTTATATATACATACATGCATAAATAAGTATTATAATTCTTAAAAATTTAGAGAAAAAGTAAGTTAATATCTCTGAAAAGATTTTAAATTAAGTTGAATTAGAGTGACGTACAGTGAAATTTATTAATTTGAAATCACATTTGTGAACTTAATTAGGTAAATCTGTTACAACATGCAGATAATTTGTGTTTAATTAGTAAAAAATGACTACTTGTAATTTAAGTAAAAAAAAATAAATTCGCGTTATTCGGCCAGAAAAGTAATTACTTCATTCTCAGAACTTAAAATATTTTTATAAATATTTTGAAACACGAGAATATTTAAAAACTTATTAGTTTGAAAGTATTAAATTTAGAAATATCGTTTATCCCTTTTTAAAGCTTTTTTTTTCCAAATTTAACATTATTAGAGGCATATCTCATTTTTTAAATAAATAGTTTATGCTCATTAGTGTATGACTTAAGCTCATTTTAAAGATATGTTTATACATAGAATATATAATTATTAGAAAAAATAGGCAGGCACGCAAAAAAATAAAGTACATTTTAGATGTAATATGTCATCCAAAATATCTAGGGCCTGTTTATTGGAAATTAAAATAAACTGACCGCTACAATTAACTATATATACTAATATATTAATTCTTTCAGATTCAGACTTATTTAACTGAGCATTCAACTGCTACGTACATTTCGTACATTTTCAACACACGAAAGTTTTCAAATAGGAATAACTCAAGCAGAACATGAGAAGGATACATTTTTCTCTTATGTCCCATAAGAATGCGATTATTTATAGACGAACAACTTTCAAACTCCACATCAGATCCAAGTTCACGTGAGAATTTCCTTTTCACAACCCAATGTTGCAAGAAATTCTGTAGAATCGTTTAGCTAAAATGTAAGTTGTTGGAAAAAGAAAGTTATTGAAACTTTAAAAGTTACTCTCTTGAAATCCAAAGATTGTATCGGTTTGAACTGTAAAGACTTCATTCATGTACCTCAAACATGTTTAAACGGGCATCGGATTTAAATTTCCTACTGCGATAAAATAAGCTTATAGTTAAAAAATCCTCACCGTAAAAAGATTTTGAAATACTTTCTTTAGTTTTTAATTTAAGATATTTCTCATTCAAAACTATAATTATGAATGTATCTCTACACTATTAAATCATAAAACTAAAAGCTTCTCTATAAAAAAGTGATGTTTTATTTCCTGGAATTCCGTACTCTGAAGTAAAAAGTATATTTTAAGAATTATTTATGAGAACTCTGTGATACAAAGAAGTATAATATTTTCTAACAGTAGGAATTTCTAAATATGATAGCCAAATAGCCAAATAAAAATTCCTACAATATAACTGCAAAATATTTATATATGCCAATAATTCACCATTTATAGGTAGAAAAATTGAATGTCAAAAATAATAAATGTACCTAAGAAAGACTACACGCTATGGATATAAAATCTTTGAACATTAAAACTACGAGCACAACACTTAAATAGAAAAACACATATTTTACATTTCATTTAATATTTACATTAAATTTTATACTCTGAAGAAAATTTAAAATATCCTATACAACACTCTATTACAAGTTTCATAGAATATACCTTTTCTTAATTGAGTTGTTAAGTCTACGCTCTAAAGAACGTTTTATTTGTTTAGGATAAATTTGAGGAATTCTCTCTCATGTTACCAGGAGTTTATGTTAAGACAAAATAGTCTTCTCTGTAATATACGAACGAAAACTTTTGTTCCGTAAATTATGACACATATGTAAAGTGCCTCAAAACTCTAAAACGTTCTTAAAATTAATGACTTTTCAGCCATGCATGATTTCAGCTCTTTTGAGAGTTTTAAGAACCATTTCTGACTATATTTAACGGAAGGCCGAATATTTAATGTGCTGTCAAAGCCTTCATTAATAATTTCGCGAAAGTAAACATACATCTTGAAAACTTATTGTGCTGGAGCATTTAATTTCGAGAAAAGCCGTAAGAGATTTTTTACAGTTGTTATTTGCGGTATTTATTGACGAGACCATGATATGTATAACATTAATAAATTACCTGCACTCACAAACACAAATATATTGTTATATAGATAGACCTGTTATGCTTTAAAAGTTCTCATATTTATGAAAATTATGTATCAAAATTTTAGAATCTTAGATTGTTGAAGAAATCATTATAATATTTAATATCTTGCGGAAGAGTAAATTGGAAGGACTGAAAAAAGAAGTTTTTTTTGGATCAAGATGTGATAAACATAAAAATGTTGCTTTTGAGAAGTAGAAAGGTAAAGAAAAGAAAAATGATATTAAAAATTATTTTACATATTCGCGTCTACGAAGTTTCAAATAATGTTTTCCCATTTATTCCATAAATTTAAAATATTGGTTCCGAAATTTATATTTTATTGTACTATTATTCTAACATATAGGATATTTAAACGATGATTTAATTAATTTATAAAACCATAATATTCTGAGTCACCAAAAATTATGCGTACACTAACTATTACTACGATAAGGTCCAATTCACAAGAAAATTCTTAATAAAATTACATAGAACCCATCATGTTAAGGTCGAGATTGACTCTCGCCCTTCCAAATAATCAGCCATTACCGAGGTTTTTTCTTCTTTATTTGTCTTTCATTTTTGTTGGTAAGTGAAATTCTGTCTTATATGAGTGTGTCTAATTGAGAAATTAACGCGCGAAACTATTCTGGTGTGTGGGACAAAGGAAAAGCAGACTTTCCAATCTGGTGCAGCACCTGATTTAATGAGTCCAATTGTAAGATCCCTCTATTATCATTGCACCTGACAGCCGGAGGAGTCAGTATTTCAAGGCTACCAGTTAATGATTGTAGGATACTCAATAGTTGGTAAATTTTTAATAGGAAATGAAAAATTTTCGCAATCATGAGAAGTGCATTGCCAATGTGGTCTTCAACTGCGTCAAGTGCTATCAATTAAAGCATTATTTCACAGTTATCTGAGAAAGTTGAATCTTCACTATCTTCAGTCATTGTATATGATAGAATAGCAATAAATACAGGTTGTAAGAAATAAATCATAAGTTTAAACTGCATCCACGTGGACCTACAATTGTTTACTGAATTTCAGTAAACTGTTCATGATATATACCACTCAAGTTCATATGACTTAACACACTTCCTGGTACCAAGGAAGGCACTTGCGAAAATGTACCAATTCTTGAATTTGAATGCATTGGATATCATGCTCCTCTTTTACAACAATATGAATCGAGTGATGCAGCGCAATTGAGTTTTATCGCATTCTAAAAACTTGTTTATAAGAATTATTTCTAACGAAAGAAAGTATACTGAGGAAATAGGTTCAAAGCACAGCAACATAGTATGTCTAAGGAGAAAATGATACGTCCCTACCGCGACTTTTTCTGCCACACTCTGAAGTTATTGACTACCGATCTTGCAGACCGCCTGCAGTGCTATCCTTCACTGAATTGTTATTATTTTAATTCGGCGATGATGGCTGGTTATCCAAAAGTAAGGGTTGTTAGAATTCAACCTTTACTTGAATACTTAAAAGCTTTTAATGAAAAAAGTGCTTTATATTTCATAATTCATAATATATATGGGAAGTGTGCACTCACTAAATTATATGGTCTGGTGAACAAGACCGTACCGAATTAATAATATAAATATAATTTTAGGCGAGTTCTCCCGTTGCTCTCACCCCATCTTCTGACTTAGAATATTATAATCATAGTAAACGATTAAGTCGTGCTTATGAATCAGGTACTGACAGTCTATAGTAAAATTTGACCTTCATGTGCACGGGAAAAGTATTGTTTACTGGAAAAATAATAATTGCCGTAGACCGCACCGCTCCCCTATAACAGGAGTTCATACAAAACGGATTCCTAGAACACGGCGAAAAATTTGCTTTCGTTTTCGTATAACACGTTAAAAGAGACTTGTACTGTAAAATGTACAAGTAAATGTACAGTTTAACTTGCACAGTAAAATTTTAAAATGAGACATATGTTCTGATTTTATTACGCTTTAGCTCCTGTATTTAATATTACTTTTGAATCGCATCACTAAACATCATTTTCTAAGGAATGCAAATGAGTTTTGCAGCGATTATACCTCGCAGCTCACAGTCCAGGTGAGTATAGCTCAGGTTCCCTACAACATGGATTCATATAGCACGAAACGCGTCTACTGTGTGATTATAGTGGTCTACTGTAGAACACATAAAACTGAATATCCTCGGAAATTTCAAGTTTTCTATCAACTCTCTTGAGATTTCAAGGAGTTGATAGAAACTACAGCGGGAATCAGCTTTTGTTTTCAAACGAAAGATTTGTCTCGTGATCTAAATTTAATAAAAAGACAATTGATGTACATACCCTCGTTCTCCCGAATCACAATCGCCACAGTTCTCAAAAATTTCCAGGGGCTATGAGACCTGATCCTTTAAATAGCCAATAAATTTACGTGTTTCGAACCAGGTGACTAACTTATAAATTATGTGACCCCAGATAATAAATGTGTCAAGACAATCTAATGAGTGCATTTTTACGTGCCCTCTGGAACCACATACATTCGTGTGAAAAGCTGTTAAAATAAAAATCTATCTATATAAAAGCGGAATCTTTTCTGTCTGTTTGTTCTCTATAGGCGTCCAGACCGTTCGTTGGATCTGGACCGAATATGGCACAGTGACTAAATAGGAAAGCACAAAGCTAATGTTGGGAAAAAATTAAGTTAATCAGATTAATATTATTTTATGTTTTGTCCAGTTTCGTCCATTTTTCGCGCATTTTAGAATGAAGAAAGGAGAGGAAACAAAAATCGCGCCGCGACGGGAAACAGGGACCCCGTGGAAGGGGGGCAGGAATTTTCGTCAGTCACGAGGAATTTTATTCTGGCGTCTGGCAGGGTGAAAGAGAGAAATATGGGATTAGAAGGTGACCGCGCTACCCTCCCCCCCCCCCTTTAAGATTTTATAACTCCAAACATAATGGGCTTCTAGCCGAGGACGTCTTAAGACTCAGTTTTCGGAGGGGGGCACTAGAGTTTTTAGATTAGCCGCAATTGTTCAAAAACGCAAACTGAATGTGTAAAATCAAGGTCGGTAGAGGAAGATAACCCTTTGACCCACTCGCTGGAGCTACCTTTGCACTTAGCAAAATATGATAGAAATTTTGCAAAAACATCGTCTTCATAGAGAAGTGTGGTGTTTGTAAAGTGAAATTGTTCAAAAGTGGTCACTAAAGACAGATGGTCTCATAAGCAAATATAGTTACATTAGTAGGTTCCACTGTTTATGGAATGGTGAGATATACTCTTTAACAGAAGAACTTTATTCACTCTCAAATTAAAAAAAAATTAATGCTTTATGGTAGAATTTCGATCATTGGTAGACAGCTAATGTTTAATGAATACTTAAAGTATAAATTAGAAACATAGGTATAATCATTGCATTTCAACAAGTAGTTTAGAAACTTTTGGATAATCTACATAGAGTCGAGTTAAAAGTTCCTTTGCTCGTTTTTTTTTTTTTTTGCAGGAGAGGATAGCTCACGTTACGCAAGAAAGTTTGTTTTTGGGATTACATGATTTTTCATATTTGCACATTCAGACTTGTTACAGCATATCAAAACACTGTTAAAATTTCCGTTTACTAATTCGTCTAATTTTACTCCTAAAAGTGTTAAATTTTAAGCTTTTTTTTAAAGAAGGTGAATAAATCGATTGAAAAAAGAAAAAAAAAATCATGTACTGTATTGAAATTGTCAATGCCAAGTTTGTCCTTTAGAATTCGAAAAACCACATAAAAATATAGAAAGTACTAAAAGCGTAAGTTTTCAAAAACTTGAGGAGCAATTATTGCTCAAGACACTGGCTGCGATAATATTTTTTAGCATCATTGTAAAATGGGGAATGCAATCCAGTTTTCTCGAGAAGACTATATGATGACTATAATTTTCATATTTATGTAAGGTAATGCATCAACTATAAAATAAGATAAACTATTAAACTTGATAGTGCTTACAATCTCACTTTTTCCTAGATTTATCTATTAAAATTAATTTTTATTTGAATGAAGTGTCAATCCCATCAATGAGAAGTTCAACAAATCTCAGTCCCGAATTCCCACGAAACGAAAAATGTACAAGATTGCATTCCCCATTGTAAAGAGAAGAGGGGTTAACAATTTATTTTGCTAATTTCACTTAAACCGTAGTCTAATCAACCAGGTCAACTCAACGTGCGAACATACTACATAATATTATTACAAGTCTTTCTTTTATACCCAAATAATAGCTTAATGGAACATCAATACATGGCGATTTTCAATAAAGCATTAATCTCAAATGATTTATATGCGTAAAGCAGAGCACCGAATCCAGTTACACAAATGGCCCCATATATACCATTAACTGCTTAAATACGGGACCTGCATAAAATGTGCTGCAACGTTCGTTTAATTGGTTATATCTGCGATTTGGCTTTAGCAAATGGAATTTAAAGTAACTAATAGTGCGGGAAAATAAGTTAACAGTTGTATAAAGTTGCTCAGTTCATCTTCCAATCTCCAGATTAATCATAATTCTTCTCAAAATTTATGAAATTCTAACACTTTAGGTTTGTTAGAGCATGGTAATCGAATACATTCAGATGCTAAATTTAAGGAAATGTAGAATGAATGGAAGCTTCCAAATTGAAATTCAATAAAATATATCTAATATTCGTGCTGTATACATTAAAAGATTTCATTTTCAGTAAAAATCTGAACGTAAAGGTCCAGTGGAAGTGTACACAGTTGCATATTCCATTATTAAAGTTACAACGTCGACAAGTGTCTGATTGAAGTGCATACTCACCATATGGTGAGGCGAGCGAGTTGTCCAAATAATATACAGCAATTGTGGAAGGCTCTAAAAAGAGACATTGCACATGTACAATATCCTCCAAGAACCCTTCAGGCATTGGAATTGACGCTTATGGCGGAAACTGAGCAACTGACAAAATTGTGGAACATCATATGAACTCAATATGACGCTTGTATAGATATACGAGGTGGCCCCTCCTCTTATTAGGCGGAACAATAAAGTGTTACGACATATCCTATTTTGACTATTATTGCTCTTAATTCAATGTCAGCATGCAGGTACTAGTATACCCTATCCCTTTGCATTTAGTCCATTTTTTGTTGAAAAATCTGATTTCTTAAGTTTATAACCTTAATTTTCGTCATCATTGTACCGTACATATATATGTTTATATATACAGCATTTTTATTATATATATATATATATATATATATATATATTTTTTTTTTCCTAGTTACTACCTTCAGTTACGCCTTTTCAATCAGCACCTATAGTTTATCTATATTCATTTTGAATACTTTGTAAAATACAGCTATCTATTTAGACTATCTCCTTTCTATTTTTATTTTAATTTCCCAACATTTTCAACAATAATGTTCAAATTACTTCTGCCTAGTGTTATGGTGTTGCTGCTGCTGTTGTTTTTAATTTATACTTTCTTCTTTCCACTTTTACACTTTTATTTAGTGGCAACACCATTTTTCACTTTTTACAATTCTTAGTATCGGCAACACATATCAATTGTTCAAATGAAATTTCCATGTGCTCAAGGTCTGATATGTAAAATTATAATTCCTATTTCTAATTTTTGTTATCTTTTTTATTTCTTCTTTCCTTTATATAGTAGGGTAGGGCTCAGATGTGTGGAGTTAATATCTCTTCTGATATGCCACACAACCGAAACCCTACTATTTGGTTTGCTGTAAACTATAATCCTCTGTTTGTGGCCCCTGACGATGGTGACAGTGGTTATAATTTCCGTTCCATTATATTATCACAATAATTCTTGCACTTTATTTGGCTTCAAAATCTGGTTTCTAATTCTTGCTAATAGCTGTTATATTTTTATGCGAGATATGTCTTATTTGTAGTATGTTTTGTGTTTTACTTGTTACTTATATTCTATTCTGTTTGTCATAGCTGCAATTGCGCGTTACAAATAGGATATCTTCTAAATAATTAATTATGGATGTTTGATTTCACTTTATATGCCATTTTTGCATTGCTAATAATTTTATAAATCTTCTTACAAGCTGTATTTTGCTGCAAGTGCGCATTTATAGTTTTGTAATTTTCCAAGTTACTACCTTCAGTTACGCCTTTTCAATCAACAACTATGATTTATCTATATTCATTTTGAGTACTTTGTAAAATACAGCTATCTATTTAGACTATCTCCTTTCTATTTTTATTTTAATTTTTCAACATTTTCAACAATAATGTTCAAATTACTTCTGCCTAGTGTTATGGTGTTGCTGCTGCTGCTGTTTTTAATTTATACTTTCTTCTTTCCACTTTTACACTTTATTTAGTGGCAACACCATTTTTCACTTTTTACAATTCTTAGCATCGGCAACACATATCAATTGTTCAAATGAAATTTCCATGTACTCAAGGTCTGGTATGTAAAATTATAATTCCTATTTCTAATTTTTGTTATCTTTTTTATTTCTTCTTTCCTTTATATAGTAGGGTAGGGCCCAGATGTGTGGAGTTAATATCTCTTCTGATATGCCACACAACCGAAACCCTACTATTTGGTTTGCTGTAAATTATAATCCACTGTTTGTGGCCCTGACGATGGTGACAGTGGTTATAATTTCCGTTCCATTATATTATCACAATAATTCTTGCACTTTATTTGGCTTCAAAATCTGGTTTCTAATTCTTGCTAATAGCTGTTATATTTTTATGCGAGATATGTCTTATTTGTAGTATGTTTTGTGTTTTACTTGTTAGTTATATATATATATATATATATATATATATAACTATCAGAACATGTGCATGTCAAATATGCAATAAAAAAATCACCATTTTCAGCCAATAGATGGCGCTATATCGTGTTTCAATGCTTATGGACGTCATATATGCAAATTTTAAGCCCATCGAACAGTGTAAACCCAAGACCACACTGAGTAATGGTCAACCATGGCTCTGAATAAGAAGGAACGTGCATTGTTAGTGAATATTTTCTATCAGAATGGTAGCAATTATTCAGGTACTATGAAAGAATACCGGTGTAAGTAACGATTAAGAAAAGGTCCAATGAGAATAAATAATGCTTTAACTGTTTTCCAAAGCGTCTTCATGAATTGTTTAATTTGTGATCTTAATTTACGTTAATTTTTGATTGCATGTTACTGTAAAAATTTAATTACTGATGCGAATTGTATTGAATTTTGATAAACTGTAAATGATGCTTTATATTGTTTATGCGCCTCTTAGAATGTCACTATGCTCTGTCTATCGGTTTTGGAAGTTGTATATACCATCGGTGAGCTTGGAAATACGGTACAGCGCCATCTATCGGTGAAAATGACGATGTTTTTTGCACATTTGACTTGCGCATGTTCTGAAACGTGTAGATACCAAATTTCACTGGAATATTCTCGGTAGTTTTCTCTCCAGCACCCCTTGAACACTTGCAGTTTAATTATGGCCACCCTGTTTATAGGGTGATCGTTTTTAAAGTTACAGTGTTTGGAGCGCCCTGTAGCGCGATCTAATAGCCGAAATGGCACTAAACTTGATATTTAGACTAATCAAGACATGGGAAAAAGGATTCCGTGAAAAAAAAATAGTCCCAAACAGCGCCGCTAGAGCATTTTGTGGCGCTGTACAATGTATAAAATGTGAGAAAAGAAAAATACTAACATATACAATAGTACAGTTAAATTATTAATGTTTATTTAATACATTAACTTCCCCGGTGAGGAATTAGACCACATCCAAAGTGAGCACCGTTCTCAGAAATAACACCGTGCATTCTGTGCACAACGTTCTCCACAGCCGTATGTAACATATCACGAGGAATATTCCGCACTGTCTTTGTTATGTTGTCCTTTAGAATAGACAAATTACATGCTCCACCAACATAAACTTGAGATTTCAAATAACCCCAGAGCCAAAAATCGCATGGCGTGATGTCACGGGAACGATGCGGCTATGCAACTGGAAAACTGCGACTTTATCATCAGTGAAGTTTTGGTGCAACAGCTTCTTTACCCTATTACTAATGTGTGGCGGAGCAGCATCCTGCATAAAGATTATCTGTTGGAGACGGTTTCTTTGCTGAAGTTGTGGAATAACAAACGTTTACAGAATTTCGTGGTACCTTTTTGCATTTATGGTGCACTTTTGGGGTCCTGTCGGAGTGATGGTCTCAAAAAAGAATGGCTCAATTACGAATTTGGCTGTGAAACCACACCTAACAGTGACTTTTGGGGAATTTAATGGGATTTCGTGCACGATGTGGGGCTGCTCAGAAGCCCAAATTCGGCAATTTTGTGTGTTTACGGACCCGTTGAGATAAAAAGGGCACTCATTTCCCCCCATTTACAGCACTCGTATAAAGAATTGGAATATTGCGCAATGATTTACCAATAGTGTACTTCAGCTCTTTTATACGCAGTAGCTGGATATAAGTTCAAGAAACACAATAAAAATTAGTAAATATGTACTAGGCGATTTTCCGCGCTTCTTGCAGTAGGCACATTTATACATAATTTTTAATGCATCTAATGCGCTGCAAAATTTCAAGAAAATTTAATTACAGCAACTTACCGCTTAAAAAAATAATTTTTTGTTTGTTTAAAAAGGCATTTAATATCAATAAGTATGTGAAAGAAAGAAATTCTAATTTAAACCTCAAATTTGAATTTTCAATGAATAGAAGCAACTATTTTAATATACTGAGAATAATAAAACGATCAATACGTTCATATATACAATACATTTTTTAATGGAGAAAACAGCTGAAGTTTATGCATAAAAATAATTAAAGAGGAGACAGTTTTTTGACTATTTAGCATAAACAAGAAGAAAACGAATTACGAAGAATGTCAACAATATTCAAACATTCTTTAGATTTAAAATTCAACACAGATTTGCTTGTTAGAAGATACTTGCGTTTTTGCAAAAAAGTAAAGTATATTTTTATCAGAATTAATAAGTTGAAATATGTATCAATTAATATGCTGAAATATGTGTTCCACCATTTACTTGTTAAACTAAAAAGGAAGAGAAAAAAGGCAACTGCATTTACAATTTATTCATGCATTTATTTTTAAGATATAGCTTTTAACTTCGGTTTATTAAATGGAAATTTACTCAAATTTGAATGAAAAATAATAAAATGTTTATTAAATGTTTCAAATATAGAGAAAATTCACAAGGCAACATTTTTATATTCTTTTACACATAAATCACGAAAGTTATATAGTCTCTTTGAGAACAATTTTTTTAAGTTTTAATGTAAAATCGTATCATGGTTAATATGTACTTTATGTTAATGTCTGTAATAAGATATTCAAAATGAAAATGCCTCTATTGTTTTCAGAACATTAAAGGCATTATCTTTCTGGAGCATATATTTTCTGTGGGAAAATGTCTAATTAAACTTAAGTTCTAAAATCGGATGCACTTTTTGTTACTACTAAAATCAGAGAGAAGGACATTGCTTATGTTTCTTATGAAAGAGTTCTGTTATTGTAGCATTGCACCTGTAAATCTAATTGAATGGCATGTCATGTTTTGTAACTTACAATAAAGTGTTTTTTTCCTTTTAATATTTAAAGGAAAAGTTAAGAGAATACATAGATTTAAGAAGGGGAATAAATATTAAACATGTTTGTACTATGCATTTTTTCTAAATCTATCTCTAAAAATTAGTATCCTAAACCTTTTTTTTCTATAAAACAACACTCAAAATGAAGAAAAACAGTGAAATTCAATGGCAGACAGTAGAGTTACAGATAAGTAAAACTATGTTTTCTTTTCTTTTTTCTTTTTTTTTTTTTTACTTACAAAAAAGTCAAATTTACTTAATGGACAATATTCTGTAAAATTATTCTGTTTAAGAGAATAGAAAAATCTTTCTGTAACATTAATAATATAATAATTCACGAAAAATCCGTTTTAATATCGGTATAAGTGGCTCATTCCCATGTTACGTAGGCGTCATAGAGTCCTTTTGTGGCGAACGTTGAAGCTATATTATGTGTACACGTCCCTTGCCTCTGAGACATTTTAAAAAACCAGCACCTGTGCAAAAAAATAGTAAGATTCAAATAGACCAAGGCACATGTGAACTCTATAACGAGCTGGCGAACGGTCTCGCAAAACAGGCAGCTCTCTATAAGAGCCAATCACTAAACAGTAGGGTGGAGCGAAAAACACTTTTTCTCGAAATTCATATTGCCTGAGTCATTAAACGGTGCGAAAATGATAAGAACAAATTGTCTCCAAATTTCAGCTCAAAAAATAGCCATCTACAGGTTCCACACCTCAAGCGAATATATCCCCAGTGTCCTTTTTAGTCTTTTATGAATTTCTATTGAAATAATTACGTTTAATTAATTAATTGAATAATTAATATTCCTATACATCTGCTTTATCAAGAGCAACGGCTAGTTCGGGCATTTGGTCTGTCTTGGAGATTGAGGGAATCTCATCGTAAGTCATTTTCTGACATTCGGCTAGCTGACTAACGAAATAGTCGTCATTTTCTGAGGTATATTCCATTTCTGAATCAGATCCTAAGTCGACGTTTGCTTCTAAAACTACGATTTCTAGCACTGACATGTGACAATAACGTATTAATAAAGTAATTTAATAATGAAAACATAACTAATTATTCAATTAATTAATTAAACATTATTATTTTTTAAAAATAAACTAGAAATAGATTTGCTTGAGTTGTGGAACGTGAAGATGACAATATTTTGAGCTGAAATTTGGAAACAATTTGTTCTTATCAGTTTCGCACCATTTAATGACTCAGTTAATGTGAATTTTGAAATAAATTTTTTTTCGGTCCGTCCTACTAAACAGTAATAATCCAAATATGAAAAGTGCCTATAATCCTAGAACGTTATCCAACTTCAATTATAAGCTTCAGAAAATAAAAATAAATGACTGGAAACTACTAAAATGAGATCTGTCACAAAAAGAATGATGTATGTATAACTTTAAAAAATAATTCAGGAGCATTTAGTTTTCATAAACAGTTAGTTAGTTCAGCATAACAACAGTTAGTTCTCATAAACGCATTTTTTAATCATTAAATTAAATTTATATCAATGAAAATTAGACTACTTTATCTAAACTAATATTTCGTGTAACAAATTCAAAAAATCAAAATGAAACTTAATATATAGTACTTCATAAATTATAATATCCTAGCACAAATGCAGATAATTTGTTTAAAATTGAAAACTATGCGTCAATACGTTTAGCTTATTTAGAACATCAGTTTCCCTGATTATAAAAATAAAGTTTACTTTTTTAATATTTATAGACATCTCATGGAATTTTTCTTACTCTATTCCACGCATTTTTTAAGAACCGTGCAAACACTTAAGACATTTTTGATTTAAATAATCGCCGTACAAACATAATTTCTGGAAAATATCAGTTAAAAAGCTTGTGAAAGTCTTAAATGATAGTTTAGCTTTTAAGATGATGCAAGACATAAATTGCAATAAAAAGTATTTTAAACATTACAAATAAAATAAGCATATCTTGTGTTATTCTATTAAAAATATTTTACAAAAATATTTTTAAGGCATAAAACAAGAAGTACCGAACGCATAAATCAAGATTAATTTTCATTTACATCTAATCACACGAAAAAAAGTGAAAATAAATAAATAAAAAATAAAAGTAAAAATAAACAGAAGTATGTTTGTTTTTTGAATGTATTCTAGTTATGATTCTAGAAACATCCAAAGAAATGAAGGTTTCGACTCTAAACGATTGCTTGGGAAAGAAGGCTCATAAGTTATATCTTTTACTTTATCGATAGCCTCAACATCGATACTCTGCGATATCTTGAATTGAAAAGGCCTTTAAGTAGATTGGTATGGGAAGAGCGTGTGTTTGAAAGATACAGCGTTCAAGTCAATAGCACAAATTCCAATAGTATAAATGCGCAGAGATATTTCTAAATAAATATTTTTTTTCTTCTGGGTAAAAATTTCCTTTGAGATAAAATATTTCAGGGGAATGTTTTTGGGAACAAAACCATATGCCTCATAAGGAATATATTGTTTTTCTGTTTTCTTATTTTTTGTAAAGAATATCCAGTAATTATTAATTACGTAAAAATATATCTTGCTTACTATAAAAACACAAAATACTAAAATTAAATATTACTACTAATAATAATTAAATTATGAATGATTTTTAATGCGATAGTACACACGCAAACAATATTTAAGTGAATAATCTTCTCACGAAATGTTACAGTAAAAATCTGTACAATGACACATTTGTTTGAATAAAATGATAACAATTATACATCTGCATCAATTTTAGGTTGCAAAACATACATACATACATATATATATATATTTTTTCAGCTAGGCCTTAAATGCATGATGGTAGAAAAAGTGTAGCATCTCTGTTCTCCTAAAAATTTCAATAGTATTTAGTTAGAATAATAAAAAAATCTATTGCTTAAATGTTCAGATTACTAAAGAATTTGTAAATCGTTTGTTTCGATTGTTCCTTTTTCATTTGCGTGATATTTACTAAGTTTTTATTTAAATATTACTTTTAACGGATGTTATTTTTTTCTCACAATGTTTAGTATTATAGTCATTTTACAATTTAAGTAATAGTTCTTTTCGAAGAAGTTTCATCGTAAATAAGCATTTGAAAATTTAAAATTCACGTAATTGTGAAATTTATGCTCCTAAAAGTTAGTTTTTTTCTTTTTTTTTCCTTTTCTTTTAAAATATAGCATCGAATTGTGGATAGGTAACTTTCTGCGATGTTTTATCCGCAATATTTGTAAATGTAATATTCTAATTAACCCTCTTGTCACCGAATTATGAAAAATCAGAGAAAAAAAAACTGTCTAGCATTTAATGGATCTGAAATACTATCATAAATCATGCAAAAATACTTTTTTCTAATGTCGATTAATATTAGATTTTTCTAATATTAATTTCTGCATTTTCGAAGCATTTTGTTATGCTAAAATTAATTTAAAAGGATGCACATATTAGGTAAAAGTTGAGGAATAAGAAAAAAAACTATACTTACCTTAAAAAGAAAAACCAACGGTAAAAAAGCAGCGTAAATATTTTCTTAATTTTTCTCCCGAAACAATGAAGCAAAAACTGTAAAAAATGATCTAAATTTACTAGTACTGCAATCTAGGCACGATTTATGCATCTAGTTAAGAGCCTCATATACTTTCTACATGAATTAATGATATTGATATAACTGAAAGAAAAAAATACTAAATTCAACTGTTTTCTCTCTAAATGTTGCTATTTGAAGTAGGAGCCTCATATGAGGTTCAGGGTGACGAGAGGGTTAAATTACTTTTGTGTGTTTTTGTTTTACAATTACTTGTGTCATTCATGATGCATGATAATTACTGTATAGGTTTATTTTAAATTTTCATTTTATTACGTAAATCATAAAATGCTATTTTATATTTTCCACAGGTTGACAGCATCTTTACTTCAATCTTTAATTTAGTATATATTATGAGCCCCTTTTATTTTTTATGAATGTAAATTCCTGAAAATCGAACATACATACATTTTCATAATACGAACATTTTTGAAAAATTAGAAAACCATTTAAACTCATCTTGATCGTACACTTTTAGTTCTTACATAAATATAAAATAAAATATTTTCGAAAATTTACTGTGCAAATATTCCAAAAATAGTTAAAGCGCCATTAATGCAAGCTGCATTACTGTAGATTTCTCTTTAATTCGTACCACATAGTCTGTTTCTGTTCTTTCACATTATCTAAGTCTTTCTTCTAATTTACTTTGCTTGCTTGAAATCGATACCCTCTTTCTTAATGACCGAATCTCGAAGCTTAATGTACTTATCAGCTTAAGGAACCTTGTACCGCCCGTGTTCTAACTAAAGTGCACCATACATTCGTCATGGGGAATCGGTTTTAATTATCTATTTAATATGACATCTAAAGAGGCACGACTCACTGATGCGTTGGGCAATGAAATACTCGTTTTTAATAATTCATGAATTCCTGGCGTCGATGGGAAGTGTCAGTTGAAATGCTATTCTGAGATATTAATTGAAGTATGGAAAATTGGAATATTAACGATAAAAATGCCATTAAATTATCTATGATGAATCCAATATTTGTCCTTTGAAGTGGAATCTTTCATAAATTTCTTTTACGTTTTAGAAAAAATATGTATGAATTTGGTAACATATTTATACATAAGTATATATATACAGGATGTTTCAGAAATACTGACCTAAGCCTTTATTCCTTAAATATTTATTATAGACATATACAACAACCGAAAATGTTACGTAAAAGTAGGTACACAATTTCATAGTATTCATTATTTTTTTCCGGAAATTTAATCTGAATAAATATCAATTTTAAATTTTTATATAGATGCCCTGCAAAATAATTCCAAGTCAGTGAATTGTGGTCACGCATTAATTAGGTGATGTGCAAAATTTTAACCTTTCATGATAAAAACGCTCTGAGCTATGAAAATATATGCATGATTACTTAAGCTATTTTTCTTCGGTTCTCAAATAAAAAAAATCACTCACTCGTTACCCAATATCACGATAGTTTATCTAAAATTAAAAAAAATATTTTGTTTTGTGGAACTTTGTAATATGTTGCATCCCGAACGGTTCAGAGTTCTACGCACTGTAGATGGAACTATGTACGCATTAGCCCTTCGACCATTCGGCTATAATTTTTACCCAAAACTGAGATTTTGTGCCAATAAGGGATGAAAGTCATTATTTTTGGCTGCCTTATTAGAGTGAATATATGTATACATTTATGTATTGATTTCGTCTGAAAAAACAACCACACGAGATCTTTGACATAACCACGTAGAAAGAAATGAAGAGTTATAGAAATCTAGATTTAAAAAAAAAAAAAAAAAAAAAAAAAACATAACTTATCGTCAGTATCTCTAGTTCGATTCATGCAATGTGTGGGGGATATTGGTTTAGAAAATATATGAACCTCCATACCCCATTGCGCTTTCGCCAAAACAAAAGAAATTTTGGATTTTCTTCTACAGTCTGTGTAATTATTATTAATAGATTATTTTTAAGTAAATACTTATATCAATTTTTAATAGGTATGCCATATAGATTATTTTAATTTCATTTACGTTTCACTGAATTAATACTTTTAAATTATAATATTCCACACTCCCCCAAATGTGCAAAATATATTACAAACTTTCGAAACATGCTATCCCATTCCTGCACCTTATACATTGGATATGGGTGACGTTATATTAGCATGCAAAAACTCTCATTAAACGAAAATATAATAATTATAATGTTACGTTTTTATTCAGTTAATAATTCAAGCTTAAAAATGTTGAATTAAGCAGATTCATTTTAACAAGATTCCTTTTGCAATGCTGAATTAAAAAATGAGAAGTAATTTTTGCGTTATTTATTTTATTATTAACGGTTGTGCTCTGCGTCAAACAATTGCGCTTTTCTTTGTTCAAAATGAAGATAAAAAGCACTCCAGCTATTCGCACTCATATAAATCTCAAAGAATTGTTTGGGTAATATCTGAAGTGGATGAGAATAACATCCAACGTTTGAAAAAAAAAATCTCCGCATCTATGGAGAAACGGAAAATAAATGAAACTAGCTAAGTTACAAAGGATAAACAACCTACTTTCTGACCCAGGCAATCAATTAATAGGAGGGCAAAAAACATATTGCTTTGAAGATGCTTGGTCCAAACTTTTTCAAAGATTGAAAGCACCCATTATCTTTAGTAGTAATTGTTATACAAACATCTATCATTAGTTATCAGAAAGAACTGCTTGTTAACAATTACCGCAACTCTTTCTTTGCGAGGAGGAATTTTTCATTCTGTTTAAAGTGCGCTCTGCAAAAAAATAGATAAGACTTTTATGGATGCAAAATAATCGCAGGTAGTACGTATTCTAATAAAAAAAGAAGTAAGAAACTGCGAGTTTAATCTTTCTACGCTAGTAATAATGTAATCTGTACAGCTCGCTGTTTAATATGCGTAAATGCGTCGTCGTAAGATTGCCTCTAATCTGTAAGCAAAAATAATGTGTATATGTATTATCTTACGCTAATAATAAAGATACTACATGCTTTCAATGAATAAATTTAAATTTTTATTATTTTAGTACTGTGGTGCCCCATTATTTTTTAATATGAAGTTGGTTTGGGAAAAAATAAGGAATACCTACTCTTGTTGAAACTATTTTTCTTGAAGGAATAACCTTAAAACCCGAAAACTTTTAAAGAAGTATTATAAATATACTGTTGTTGCCTTATAAAGAGAAGGATGAAGTGTTTTTCTTTTACCTTTTTTTTCAAAAACCATTAATGTGGATAACATTTATTCTTTTATTACAAAATATGGAAGTGATTCATTTTATAGGTTAAAATCTTTAACAATGCTCAACCAGTATAATATGTTATATCCATTTTCGGCTAAGAATTGTATTTAATTATTCCATGTGCGTGCATATTAATCAGTAAGTTTGTGTCAGAGATAAAATTTAACTTTCTCTCACACAGATAAAATTTGGCACACTGGTTTTTAAACGTTTATTCCGCTATTCTTAGATTAAAATGCATGTTCTACAAAATATAGCAATTTAAATAATCATATTCTAACTTATTGTGCAAATCTGAACGATAAATTTTATATAAGTGTATTTTAAAACCACATAGGCATTAATTTAAATATGCTCTATGCATAGAAAGCTTGACTAATTAAACTTTAGTTTAGAAATTCAAATATTTTAATACAACTATTAAAAAGATGAATATTAAGTATTTTCTCTTAATTAAAATCTTGCTGAAATGCAAAATATAGACTCTCTTAATTTTTCAGATCATTTATAAATACAGTAACTGCAATTTCATTTGTAACGTGTGTACTATTGTACAAACTTACACTTCGTTATGTGATAAAGTTAGAGATACACATGAAATAATTTTACTTGAGTATTGGTTATAATTGTTTATATTGTTAAGTCAGTATTATCAAGGCGGAATATAAAGTGCGTACTATTAACTAACTTTTAATTAAAATTTTTTAACTTACTTCGTTATGATTAGTCTTTCGGAAAATTTTATTAAAAAATTTAAAACATCAGTTGAAACAAGTTCTCTAAATTTAAAAAAAGTAAAAAAAAAATCGCTTAAAAAAAGAGCACATTACAAATTTTTATTTCTGTCTAAATTTTACGCGTTTATTGAAATAAATTATTTAAAACTACATAGTTAATTTGGAAAGTATAAATATTTAAAATACGTGAAAATAAACCTTGAAGACTTGGAGGAATATTTATATTTTCGCTGCAGTACATATTTTAAGATAAAACTAAATGAAATACACACATATACTAAGCTAATTGAACTGCTAATTTCTCGGTACACTTCCCGTAAAATGTAACATTTAAATGCATGCGAGTAAATTCTTTCCATCCAGAAAATACTAACAGAGGACATATAAATTTCTTTTAACGAATTTATCCAAACAGATGTAAAGAATGTTTTTCTATTCTAAACTAACTGATTAAGATTACAGGACATATAAAATAACTTTACTGCAAGAATATGGAATAAATCTAAGAATAACGAAACTTTTTCAATGTTTGAAATATATTTGTACTGAGCTTCAGCTTTCATTCTTTAAAGTAATATATTTTTCCCCATTGAATCATTGTATAACAAGCTCTTTCGCGTTATCTAAATTGAAAACCACTTTAATGAAATGCGTTTAGACTTAAAAGAGAAACGTAAAAACGTTTCTGTTTTTGACAACTGGAGTGACAGAAATAAGTAATCTGATCGTAAGAAAAGAAAAAAAAAACTTAAAGGAAACAACCCTTTATGTTAAATTGTATATAAACAGAAAAAATATAAATAACAAAAGATGACAGCTGTGTTTAAAATGAATATAAATAAAAAAGTTCATTTTAATATGTATTAATTTTCTGAAAGCAAGTTTATTTACTAACTTATACATTTCCATTAGTTTCGAAATGCATACAGTTATACAGAATGCTTTAACCATTTGAAAGTATGCGTAGCGACATTTTAGTTTACATATAAATGCAAAACACAGAGGATAAATAAATCTGTACATGTTCATAATTTTCTTTTCATCCCATTTCTACGTATAATAAAATATGTCTGCTTGTGTTGTTTGTCTGTCTGTCGGCGGCTTTCGGAGAAACGGCTACATGTAGAAACACCAAATTTGGTACACATTAAGATATAAACATGAATTTGTGCTCTTCGAAGCATTTTTTTTTAAAATTCAGACTAGATCTTGTTTTTTTCTTTTATGTTTTATGGGATTTTTCGCATTTTTTTCTCCCCTAACGTTTGGTAACGACGGTAATTAAGCTTGCAGCAAAACGACATTAGTATCATCGGATAGAGGAGAAAATTCTCTTAAAGAAACAGTTTTTTCTGAACATGTAACATAATTTTCACGTTTTTAGACTTTTTTAAGTAAATATCACTTTTGACGAAAATTTTCGTAAGATAATTTTAAAACTATCCGATTTTGATTTCTATCCGTCTTTTTGATATTTTGAAAAAATATGAAACAAAAATGATAAAACATTTATTTCGACCTCTTTTAAAGTAAAAACGAAGAAATTGTATAAATTAGGTAATTTTTTAGGTATTTTAATGCAACATAATGTTTAGAATATAATAGCATCAACGCGGACAGTTTATGCCATTATATAAATCAATCATGGCACGAGAATTTATGTTGGGTTGCCCCAGAATGGATTAGAAAAAGAGTTTTTTCAACATATCTATAATGTTTTTAAATGTAGCACCGGATTTTCAAATCACATGTGAAGGTCTACTTCTATGACGTCAAGTGCTTTAAGATATATAGAAATTACGCCACTTTCTTTACGCAATTTGTTCCGGCTGTTTTTTTAACACAAGGAGGCGATATTTAGAATAAAACTTACGATGGAAATAAACTAAGAAATTCACGATTATATTATAGGCGGTATTTTAATCTGTTGCTAATTTAAAGAATTGAAATGTTTTAAAGCAGCTGAAAATGTTCTTATATAAGTAAGGGGCAAACATTTTATATAATTAGTAAGACAGACCTATTTCTTGCTAATGTATATCTAACAATGGTGTGCATTGAAACTACTGCTCCGAATTCTACGGAATTTACAGGCAGAGACGTAGTTAGGGTTATCAGCACCCCTGGAAAGATTAAAATTTTACGCCCACAACACTTCTTTTCTAGAAAGGGAAACCGCACAAAGTCTGCTAAACAAAGTCAACAAAGTCAACAAAGTCTGCTAAAGCAGTTTCCCCTGAGAGCTGCGCCGTTGGTAGCCGCATGCCTGGTCAGCCCCTAGCTACGGCGCTGTTTGCCGGAAAATTTAATAAGATCATAAGAAAAAAGACTTGTGTAAAGATAAAAGGAATTAAAATCAGCAACTGGTGACACTTTAGAAAATTTTAATGCGAATAAAGCGGACAAATTAACCATTTTCCAGCAAAGAAAGCAGTTAAGAGTTTGTGGAGAAGATGTTTCGTACCTTTTGCGCGGTTGTAGCATTTGCATATTAGCAACTATGAAATTTCAAAACGCCACCTGAGGGTTAATTTTTTGAACTATTTTATTCACCCCCAGATCACTCTCCCATGGTCTCAGTAAGGTTTTCATTAAATATGTTAGGATTTTGACAGATAGTTTTCGCTGTACGCTGCTCTGAAAACTTGACTTATAAGCAACTTGTATATTAGGGTGGAGGGAAAAATTGGGGGTTTTGAATTTTTTTTTAATTGAAAACGCCTGAAGGTGCAAAAGTTAATCATTTGTGATAGTAACATTGGAGTAAAATTTGATGAAATTTGACAGTATCTTCCGCCCCCACCAGCGACATCTCTGTTTCACGATAGCGCACTGTGGGTTCCTAGTGGATTTTCACTGATCGTTACATTCTTTGCACAGCTACAATATCTTGTAATATATCAAATTATTTGTCTTTCTATGCTTTGTCAAAATGGTAATGATTAGAAATTAAGAGTACCTAATTTTTATGTCATTTTAGTCAAAATATACGTTTTTTTTTTTTTTTTTTTTTTTCTATACGAATTGGCGTTTTCGGATTTACTTCCTTTTTCTTACATAAAATGAACAGAACTGTTTCTTTAAATTGCATTTGTAGCTAAGGAGGAAGAAAGCATTTTCTTACGTGAAGATTTGTCGTTTAGTTTCCCTAACAACATTAATTCACTTCTGTGATCTGAGGTTATGTGGTTGTTAATCTTATAAGGATCGATCATGATAAATACATGAATTTGTTGAACGTACCAAAAGAAAAGACATCGAAGAAAGGTTTAAGAAAAAGTTTCAAACTTCAGAGAAGTCGCAGAGTCAAAATTGTTTGATATTTCGGCAAGCAAGTGTAACTTACTGTCCAGGTCCAATTTCGAGAAAAACCAAAGAATTCCTGTGGAAGGAGAGACATTTTTGTATAATCAAAGAACTGTGAGGAAAATGATAATTGGATCCCTGAATTTTCCGACTACATGAGCATTTGAGAGGAAAGAAAGAAGAAAGAGAAAGGCAAAAAAAAACAGTGTTTTGCACGTCGCTGTAATGAAGCTCAATCTTCTGCTTTTACACGCTATGATGATGATATGCGGTTTCAATATCGCCTGATCATGGGGATGAGTCCTCTAATGCTGTTACTGGTTTTGTGCCTCAGCCTTCAACTTCAATTGAGGTCGAAAATAATAAAGAGATGAGGCTCCAACTCTCAACGTTTGCTATAACAGCTTATACATATGTGGTTCCGGACCGAATAACCGCTTCCCTTGCATCTTCTGTGCTGGAAGACATTGGAATAGTCAGATCTGACGATGTGAGCAACGTAGTTGATAGGAGTAAAGCTAGAACAGAGGAAAAAAAAAACACTAGAGAGCACAACAGAAGTGATTTTGCAGCACATCCATACCAGGCCTATTTTTTGATGACAGGAAGCGAACAAGACTTGCAACCCTTGTTCAAGTTCAGAAAGACGAAGCTGGGACATACTACCGAGATACCTAAGAATGCGAAATTCTCATGCGAGAGCCAGAATATGAGTATCTGGGCCATGCCACATCAGAAAATGGCACGTCGCTAGGAATAAAAAAAAGCATACTATCTTTTACAACAAAAAATGCGATAGATCAGGAATCTCAGTCGGTCCTATTTTATTTTTAAATTCCTACCTTCATCTTAGTTTTATTTATATAGCCTAGCATTTTAATCGTTTGATAGGCGGCACCTTGACATCTAAAAGAACATTTAACAACTGTTGAAGCAGCAGAATATTTTCCTCTATTATTTATTGAGGAAGGAATTTTTAAAAAATATAGGGATGGACGCAAGACGAATTTTTTGCGAGACGAGACAGAGATTTACAGCTTTTTTGCGAGACGAGACACACATTTTTAACATTACGATATAGGGATTTTTGCGAGACGAGACAAGCTTTTAGGCTATTTTGCGAGACGCGAGACGCTTATTTTTTGTCTCGCGTCCATCCCTAAAAAAATATGACCGGCTGCGACGCCTGGATAGATGTATCTAATTCGTGTGTAGTTGGATGCGACAGAACTGATATACATTGGTTGCAAAAGTGGTGTAATAAGGCTTCTAAAAGTGTCTGCAGAGACAGAAAAATGCTTTAAATGAAACAAAATTTATACTAGAAGAATTATGCCAAACGTCAACACAAAAGGGCAGTAGAAAATTGTTGACAGAGCAGAAGCAAATACCTATTTTTGATGAGTACTGGCACTGTAGTAAGATATTTATTTTATTTTACTTTTAATCTAAATTTTATATTTCAATTAAAACTTGCTTATTACAAAAATAAGTGTTCCTTACCTTTCTAAATGTTTTCTTATACTTTTCGATTTATACACGGTTTCAAATTCGTGTCTTAATATTCGCTAATTAATTCATACCATAGTTTAAAATGATGAAGTAAAGCAATTCTCAATAGATTTGATATATTTCAGAAAGACAGAAAAACGCACTGCAGATCAGATATATTATCATCTAAGAAATTGTCTATTTCGATAATTATCACATTTTGCCCAAAACGTGGTACAAAATTAGGAATTCTTAATTTCAAATCTTTACCCATTTTGTAGAGCATAAAAAGCTAAAAATTTGATATATTATAAATTATTGAGCAAAGCGGAGAAATAGCTTTTAACCAAAAAATCCTTCAGTAAGCTACATTTAAACATAGATGCCGCTGTTGGAGGCAGACGATATTGCCGAATTTCTTCCAAATTTTATGTGGGTGATACTCTCACCAATAGTCAACTTTTGCTCCATCAGGCATTTTCAATTTCAAAAATTTTATTTTTCACTTTACCCTACTCTATATACATTCGTACACCAAAAATTTTCAAAGCGTGGAAGGAGAAGGAGAAATATGAAATCCAAGATTTTTTTCTGATTTACTACCATTAAACATTTCAAAGATGCATGGCTTTCTTTATGCTAATTCTAATATGCCTTTATGATTTAAATTGACATAAATTCAAAGTCAGAGTATCAAAAGAGAAAAATTCAGTTTTGTGAAAAAGGGAAAACGAGATCTCGGGTTTAATGTTATGTATGATAATACTAAGTATGATATTGTTAAGGATGAGTATACTACTTGACAGAGTTTTTTTTTTTTTCTTCATTCTCTTACCTGAATGGAAGTACAATTTAAAATACCGTATTTACCCGCGTATAAGTGGAGAAATTTTTGACAAAATGAAGGCTTTTAAGTGGAGGGGGGGTCGACTTATACGAGGGTCCTTAATTTTTTTTTAACCCTTAAATGCATAGCGATGCATATATGCATCGTATTTTTCAGTGCCGGATTAGAGTAGAAGCCAAATTTCTTACGTCAGATTCATATATAAAATATAGTTTTTTTTAAATAATAAATGATTCATATGGATTCATTCATATGGAATGATTTATATGATTCATATCGTGAGTAATAAAAGTTTCACATAATTCTTTCGTACTTTTTGTCCTTGGAGACATGAATTAGTTATTCATAGAACTGATATAAGAAATTTAACTTATACACGTGGCTATCGTGCGAACGAGAAAAAATTCATGCATTTAAGGGTTAATCAGAAGTCAAAAATGCTCCTTTAAAGACAATTTATCTGCTCCCGGATTCCCTAACACAGTGACGTCGATTTCCATATTATGAAGAATGCAGCGGCACAGATATAGACAACGTGTATCATGATGGGCCGATGACGACAAGGAATTTTGGGAATTGTATGGCGAGTTCAATACTGAATCGGATCTTGAATTAGCTTAACTTTGTATATACTACTTTACCCTATCACTCAGTTTGTCATATAATTATTAATTATCCGTTTAATTTTGTATACTACTTTTGTAGTATATTATTATCGCATATTTAGTACATTCTCTTTTTTCCAGATGATTTTGAATACATGCATTTTTGAAATAAGTTAAATTTCTTAACAAGGAAATTGGGAGGTTGACTTATACGCGGGATTTTTAAAAATTCAAATTCCTTGATCGGGAAAGTGGGGGGGTCGACTTATTCGAGGATAAATACGGTAATAAAATTTCTCAAAAATATGAAAAGAAATAAATCTTCAAATGGAATATGGAGATGGAATGTTCAACACAAAAGGTTATAATTAGGGAAGTGTGGGTTCAGTGGGAAACGGAGCAATGTGGGAGGAAATATTTTTTTAGGATTGAAATAATAAAAATAGACAAAATATACAATAACTTTGTTGAAATGTATTGCAACAATATGGAAACTAGTCAGTGTCACAATACATTTTGTAGTAAAGTTGTTGTAATTTTTATTCTGCTACCACTGTAGGAAAAATCAGACTAGTATTACTGTTTTGGATTTGAGCAGTATATTATTGTCCTAAATCAATACATTTTCTTTCATTTAAAACTTAAATGTGCTTACTTGCATGCATGTAATTCCCTATATTCTGTTCAAAAAATTGCAGAAATTTTGAGTTTAGAATTAAAAAGAATGGATTTGAATTGTGAGGGAGGGGGGGGCAGAAAAAACAATGACACAACTTCAATATACTTTCGATTCCAGCTGTTCGAGCCTCGTAAGGGGGAGACCCCCTGAACCCCACCTAATTTTTTAGTTTCATTATTGCCATATTAAAACGATATTTATTGACTATGTCCTTTTATCTCTCATCTTTCGTGTATTTCGCCTGGCAAACCTATGTTGAATTTTTTATGATTGTAACCTATTTATAGAAAAATACATGTAATGCATATTCTATAGCTTACGAAATGTTGTAACAATAGATTAAAGCTGTTGAGAACTAATAGTATTTAAATATGTGTAAAATTATGTCGCATACTTTTATGTCGCTTTTTTATGTCGCATTTTTGGGTCACATTTTTCGGGCAATTTTCAATAAAGGCGATGGGAGATAAAATGACATAGTCATTAATATGTATAAATTTGCAAACAAACTTACATTCACATTTCAGAAAATTTTGTCCACACAAAAACATTACAATCACACAAACTTCGACATTGCCACGACCAGTATTCACCGAGATATGAAACTTGGCCTTAAATAACTTAAACAACAGTACACATGCACACTTGCATATTTTCAGGAGCAGTGTGCAAAAAAAAAAAAAAATACATAAAAGTGATCACTTCGTGTTGGAAAACTATTCGGAAATCAAGTATGTTAACCGAGATTTGAAGTATAACATTTTATTCGCGGGCAGATGTATCACGCCAAAATTATAAGAAAAGTTAAAAAGGAAATTCTTCAATATATCCGTTTATGTATTGCACTAGGAGCATATCTAATGAGAAAGTAAGAAACAGAATATCTATCTGTCACGGTTTGTTTAATTTTATTATGCCTTTTTTGTTTGAATTTGCACTATTTGCTATGTTATTATTTATTACTCTATTAAAAATTGTAATAAATTATAAAGTGTGTATTTACGTATTATACAAAACGTACATTTTTCTCAATAGAAGTGATTAGATAAATATTGTACTTTTGTTTTAACTTGTTAACAACAGCTTTTCTGTCAAGATCGTACATACTCTAAAGGCTCTTTCTTCAGATAGGGTGATATATTCCCACTTCGATTTGTGCAATGTCCCTTCATTATGCGTTGAAACTTTGAACTCGATTTTCTCCATGAATATTGGTCATTCTATCATCAAACTTTTTTATGTTTGTATATTTTTGTATAGGCAAGATTTACCTGAATATTAAAGAAAGGCCCTGGATGTTGTATACAAATCTGGATTATTTATTTATATATTTATTTTTTTTTGACAATTTTGTTGTGACTTGTTTTTATCTAATTTGGACCATTACTTTATGTAGAAGTATGCATTCAGAGCATAGGGTTGCGATACTAAAAAAATGTATAGTTATTGTTAAATTTATAGTTTATAGATATATATTTATAGATAATATTTATAGTTAAATTTATACTGATTCATAAAAATTTAAAGTTATACCTGGATACGCTGTTTTTATTTCACATGCAATAAATTTTAATAAAACAGATAAAAGTGTGTGTTATAGAACATTAATACATATCTCGTATACAATAACGCTTATTAAAACTGATTAAATTTTTCTTTTTTATACATGAAAATATTTTTCATTTAAGTTGTCTGCCAAAGAATAGCTTTAAATTAATATAGCTGTAAATAATAGCTTTAAATTATGTATTTATGTAAATTATGTAATTTATGTATTAAAATTATGTATTTTATCTGTTTTATTAAAATTTATGTTAATTTGTTCTGTCTTTAATGAAAATTAGTAGAAAAATATGTGTTTACTTTTCTCTACAAGTATTTTTTTTAATCCATCGAAGCATGTTTCTTGCATTAAACTTTGTGTATTTTACATTAAGAACATGCAGTTCAATACCCTTTTAATTACATTTTCAATAGTATGTCAAGGCGAATTTTATTTAATTGTGCTTAATTTTATTGCATATCTAAAGAAGCATAACGTATGCAAAAAAATGATGCTAAATTTATTCATAGAATTTTCATTTCTACAGTAAGTTAACTAATTAAGAAAAGCGTATAATTTAATATCGAACGTGATAACAAAATTTAAACGTGCAAAACAGTTCAATTTTCAAACTTATAAATGAAAAATATCACATGAACTTAAATGCTAATTCCTCTTTTATTATTTTATTCTAAGAACTGACACTAATTAGCAAACAGTAAAAAATAATTTTCTTACTTCAATTTAATGACGAGAGTTTTTCTTTCAATAATTATATTATGTATTTTCTTTCTCATTGTGTTGAATTCTTTTCCTTATTTTCACAGTTTTTTTATGAAATAAAACATTTATAAAGCTCTACAGCGGATGTAAAATTAACTATCATTTAAGTCAGTGTACACATTATTATATTAAATTAGGTATCAGCACAAGTAATATTTTACTTATACGAGTTGAAAGGACAATTTTAATTTTTTTTTTGTAAGTGACTTCTATAATATTACTTCTGTAATCCTCGAAAACTCATCATTTTCTTCTTAAAACCGTTTACCTGCCAATGTTCCAAAATTGGAACGGAACACAATATTAAACTAAAAATCTCCCCGTGAAAAAAATATTTAGGTTTCTAATTTTTTATCAATGTACTATATTAGCAATACTTCAAAGTAATTTTTGCATATTAAATGAAATGTGTTTTTTAATGATTTTTTAAAGTTTACTATTTTTTTTGTGTGTGTGTCAACTTTTTACTGTAAAGTTGACACACCGTTACCGAAGTTACCGAAAGTTACCGAAAATCAAATATTTCAGAACGTGTGACGTTGTTCATCAGACACATAAAAAAGACTTAATCCTGCAATCATGTGTGCCTGTGTATAACCCTTCTGCCTGTGTATAATCCTGCAATTCTACTAAATAATCACAGTAATTTTTAAAAAGATATACATGTTCAAAACATTATGTTCCAATTTTGGAACTCTGGCACTTCACGATTAAAATTTTTAAGAAAAAATCACAATACTACAGAGGAAGAAATCTTCAATCTTTTTTTCCCACACATTTCTATTTACAGTGTAATCTGCAATGCAGGTGTTCTCAAAACTAAGTAGTGGAAGGGATATGGGAACAAGTTAAGTATAGTGGGGAAAGTCAAGTATAGTGGAAACTCTGGAAATTTTCCGCAGTATTTCGATAGTTCTGATGGTGAAATCTGAGAGCATTGCTTTACAGAAAAAAGAACAGTGTTTGGAAGTCACTGGAAGTTTCGAAGTCACAAAGCTCCATAGTAGCAATAATATTTGTGTGCTTCAAAATTACTTGTGAATTTGATAACTTCATAGAAATATTATAAAATGTCAAAAACATTTTGCAACGTAGTAGAAGCTCTTGCATATTTACAAACCTTAACAGGTGCAGATTTATCTGATAAAGGTATGTACCAGTTACCTCCTCATAAGCCAGGCAGTATAAGAAGACATTTAAGAAAATTATTTAGAAGACATTTTAGGAAAGACATTTCCGAAAATGATTTATAGTCTATTGCGCCAACTGATGTGAGTATATCCCTACATACAAATTTTGACAGTTTAATATAGATTCTACAAGTTCACTTCATACATGAATCTTGAATATATTAAAAATTCCTGTAAATTTATATTTATTTAAAAAATCAATTATAATATACTGAACATACTAATCTAAATTAAAAAATTACACTTCTAAATTTTAAATGTGTTTCCTTTTGCTTTTTTTAGGAAGCAATATTTAATTTTAAAAATAACACCAGCGTTTTTATTTATAAATAATAATAATCATAAAAAAACTTAATCCTAATAGGACTGAATGCTCGCACCAATTTTCCTTTAAATATAGCCAGGATGGTAAGAAGCCGTATAAAATAAAAGAATGAGTCTTTTCATAAAAAAATTAAGTCGAATAGTTTCGGGCATTAACAAATATTTTGCAACGCTATGAATTTCCCATTTTCTGTGCCTTAAGGAGAAATTAGATGTATGTAGACAGTGATTTACAGCTCCGTATTCGGAAGTTCTGGCGATTTTTCCTTTCTCACAGTAATTCCTTTCACATCGTGCATCACAGTGCAAAGTACTGGTCTCCTTATTATGAAGGCATCTGATAGGTGGATCAGCACTGCCTTCTATGAAGGGGTGGATGAAATGACATCAAGGTCTTGCCGGGAATCGAGCCCGGACCCGCTGTGTAGTAGAATAGTTCTCTAACTACTACACAACCCCCGTTGCGATTTATAACACGTTATTTTATACAATAATAGCTGAAGTACCCGTTCTTCGCACGGGAATGAATGGACTTTTTGACATTAATATTTGTTGTGATTACTATTTATTGTAATAAAGAGATATAGCAAAATGGATATCGCGTTATATTGTGTTCAATAATCATGCATACTGAATTTCAAGGCAATCGTTTTTATGGTGCAGAAGGCGATGCGGCGTAGCGCAATCTAGTGGCGAGTTTTAGCAAAACGGCTACGGCGAAAATATTCTTCGCATTCAGATATCGATGCATACGAATTTTCATGACGATCGGCTGAATAGTCGTGAAGTTCATGTGTTGACGCGACATCTAGTGTCAAGTTATAGGAAAATGGATCGTGCCAAACTCTTCCCCGTGTTCAAATATCTATGTATACCTATTTCCATAGCGATCATTCGCACAGTCAAGAAGTGATACACTGCAGGGCCATCTAGTGGTTAATTAAAGTAATGATTTGCTACAGCGCCGTCATGTGGCGAGTTATAGGAAAATGGATAACGCCAAAATGTTCTCATTGTTCAAATAGCTATGAGAACTGATTTTCATAGCCACCGTTTGAATGGTCAAAAATTTGGCCTGCTGCAGCGTCATCTAGTGGCGAGTTAAAATAATAATGCATTGCAGTGCCACCTAGTGGTGAGTAACATCAAAAGTAACACAGTTAGAATATATTCTTCGTGCTCAAATGTGTAAGTATAAAAAATTTTATGCCGAACGGTCGAACGGTATAGAAGTTGATGCGTTGCAGCGCTATTTAGTGGTAAGTTACAGCAAATGGATAGTGAAAAATATTCTCCGTGTTCTAATATCCGAGTGTACCAAATTTCATCGAAATTGGTTGAACGATATTCGCATAGCAAACGGCTAAACGGAATAGAATTCGACGTTCTGCTGCGCCAGCTAGTGGCAAGTTAGAGGAAAACGGATAGCATAAAAACCTTCTCCATGATAAAAGACTTAGGTGAACCAAATTTCATGGTGATCGGTGAAACGGTGCTGAGGTTTTCAACCTCCTACACACATACCTACATTCATTTTTATCTATAACCAGTCTTATTATATATACCAGTCTCAAGTAAAATCCAGTTTCAAATCTAAGCCTCGCCAAAGTGCCAGCATATGCCATTTGCTGGCATATGCTGGCACTTTGGCGTAAGAGTTTTTTCAGGGAATCATTCGAAGCATTGACTTAGCAGCAATCAAAATGGGAAATGCTTCGACCGCCAGGCATATTTTTGAAAAGTGGAATCCCTTAATAAGCCTCATTTTTTAAATTATCAACTATAACATGTTTTATTCATCGTTACCTCGATGTACTAAATGCGAAGATTTCAATTTTCTGAAATTTGGCTGATTTCCCCCAAGTTAAATCAATGTACTCAATTGGAGAGAATTCTGAAGCTACATCGCTTGAAATGCCCTAATAACTGCATTATTTCTGCACGGATAGTTAAAATTTAATGCTGTATTCTAAGAAAACCTATACACTTGTTTTCAAAAATGCTATTCCCTTAAGCTCTCAGTAAATTGCGCCAAAAAGCCTAAAACTGTGCAAACCGCTAGAACTCACTTTCTAAAAATCGACCTATCAGCCATTTTATTTTTCGCCAAGCTAAAAAGATTTACATATTAGTCTCGGAAATCTTCGATCCTCATTGTTTTGCGCATAAAACATTTTATTCCTGCTCTCATTTCTTATGCGCACACGATATTATAATTAAAAAACTAACCTTACAAATATAAACTAAAAAAATCATTATTATTCTTTTCTTTATACTTTAAGAATTTAAAACATTTTTTTCGGCAAAATCGCCACACATGGCAACCAAGATGCTTATTTCACACACTTTTTTCACTACAGGGGTTACAATTACATAAAGCTTTCTGCGTGGAGAACATAAAAAATCTCTTAAATTCCGGGAACGGATGGACTTTCAAAGTTTTAAAGTGGACTATCATTTATTCTATATTATTTTACATATATCTGTGTAAAATTTCCAGCTGACAGGTCCATTTTTGTGGAATTGTATACTACCCAAATCAACAAATTGACAAACAGAATTTCATTTTTATTTATAAGATTACATACGCTTGTTTTTAAAAATATCCTCTCATTAAATTGCGCCAAGCGCTAGAATCATACAAAATCTGACACACTTTCAGATTTTAAATACGCACTAAAGTGCTATATATAAAAAGAGTTATAATCCATGGGTCTTCCCTACTTTCGTTCCTTCTTTTATTAAGTTGGAAAGTGTATCATTATTCATGAGTGTGATTAAACAAAATTAAAATTGATATTTCTAACATCCTTTTTCTGGATGTAATATATTAGAAATAGATGCAGAAAAGCTGCTCAGAAAAATGCACAATTCCAACTGAATGAAAATTTCAAAAACTTATACGCAGGTGTATTCATAACCCAAATAGCAGACGATTAAATTACGATAAATAGCGCCAAGCGTTAGAATCCTCCACAAAATCGGACATCAACCCCTTTTATTTTTCGCCCAATTAAAAAGTTGCACATTTATTTTCAGAAAAATTTCCAAATTCTATTTTTCTTTTGAGTGTAAATCATTTCATTCCCGCTCTGATTTCACATGCACACGATATTTTAATTTAAAAACAAACTTACAAATAATCTAGTCAAAATAAAAAAAACCGTTATTCTTTTATTTTACATCTAGAGTCTGTATCATTTAATGAACTGCCGAATGTGGCAACCTAGATAAGCTTAATTGTCGCTTAATGTACTGTGGGGTTACAATTACGAAATGGCGGAAAGCAAAAATTAGCCTTTTGCGATACGTTTTTATCGATATTTCCTAAAATAGTTCGAATTTTGAAAAAATCGCTTCGAGGTGTGTCGGGACCTGTCATGGAGAATTTCCGTTCAAAATTTGGTAGGTACGATCACCCGTTTGCGAGCTACGCGAGACACAGACAAACAAACAGTTTACACACATTGTTTTATTAATATAGATACCAGTCTCAAATAAAATCCAGTTTCAAATCTAAGTCTCGCCAAAGTGCCAACATACGCCATTTTGCAAGAGTTTTTTCAGGGAATCATTCGAAGCATTGACTTAGCAGCAATCAAAATGGGAAATGGTTCGACCGCCAGGCATTTTTTTTGAAAAGTGGAATCCCTTAAGACAGCCTCATTTTTTAAATTATCAACTATAACATGTTTCATTCATCGTTACCTCGATGTACTAATTGCGAAGATTTCAATTTTCTGAAATTTGTCGGATTTCCCCCAACTAAAATCAATGCACTCAATTGGCGAGAATGCTGAAGATAGATCGCTTGAAATCCCTTAATAACAGCATTATTTCCGCACGGATCATTAAAATTTAACGCTGTATTCTAATAAAACCTTTGCACTTGTTTTCAAAAATCCGTTTCCTTAAGCTCTCAGTAAATTGCGCCAAGCCGGAAACAGTGTAAACCGCTACAACTCACTTTCTCGGCATTTGAGCCATTTTATTTTTTCGCCAAACTAAAAAATTTTAACATATTAGCCTGGGAAATCTTCAATTCTTATTGTTTTGCGTATAAAACATTTCATTCTTGCTCCGATTTCCCAAGCACACGATATTATAATTAAAAAAAAATAACATTACGAATATAAACTAACAAAAAAAAATCATTTTTATTCTTTTATTTTTACTTTGAGAATTTAAAACATTTTATTCGGCAAAATCGCCACACATGGCAACCACGATCCTTATTTCACAGTTTTTTGACTACAGGGGTTACAATTACGGAAAGCTTTTTGCGTGGAGAACATAAAAAATCTCTTAAATTCCGGGAACGGGTGGACTTTCAAAGTTTTAAAGTGGACTATCTTTTATTCTATATTATTTTACACATCTGTGCCGAATTTCAGGCTGATAGGTCCATTTTTGTGGATTTGTATACGCATCAAATCAACAAACAAACAAACAAACAAACAAACAAACAAACAAACAGAATTTCATTTTTATTTATAAGGATTTATAAGAATATTTAGTTTGTTTAATTTTTAGTACAAATCAGAATCTATCAAAGGAACCGTCTATAAGCATGAGGTGCATAAATGATAGGTTGCAGTAGAACGCTTCTCCATATATGGAATCTCTGTACGTGGAAATCTTTGTGTAGTATGTGTATAGAATATACAATGATATTTTGTCCTCCAGTGGAAAAAAAATATATGTTAACAAATGAAATACTGGGAGAAAGGAAAAATCGTCAGAACTTCCGTATACGGAGCTGTAAATCATTGTCTACATACATCTAATTTCTTCTTAAGGGATAGAAAATGACCCAGATCCAAGAGAAATTTATAGAGAGGAATTTATGTCAAAATGTAAGTTCTGAAAATGTTCACGGAAAACGAAACTCTAAAGCATCAGTATACTTGTTGTTATAATAAAATGCTCGGGTGTAGTTCCATTCTTACATGCTTCCGTTAATTTCTTTACTCATAAAAATCTACATTTACGTTCATTTAAATTTTAAGTTTTCATTAAAAACTTTTCATTTTTCAAGTAAAACAGATATAATAAGTCAGACTGCAAATAATATTCTAAATGTAATCAGGGAGAAAATATGTTTTTACTTATATTTTTCATTTACCTATTCATTTAAGGCCCCCCACCTGGCCGAATGTATAGGACACTGAAGATTATGGTGGACCAAAGCAATGAAAGTTCATAAATTCTTAGTGATAGTACCAAAAATATGCCTTTTCTCATCTAAGTTATGTGTTCAAAATTTTGTCATGATAAAAAGGAAATTTCATGGAGCGTAGGACGCCCTAATTTTCGAACTTTTCAGTTTTTCTTAGTTTAATATAAACAAGCATTAAAAATATCTAAGTTCTTAGCGATAGTGCCAGAATAGGTGCTTTTCCTTATCTAAGTTACGTGTTCAAAATGTTGACCTGATAAAAAAAAAATATTCATGGAGCACTAAGCTATTTTTTTGTCCTAGTTTATGTCATAGTATTTTGTAAAACAAAAGAAAATTTTCTTCTTTACATTAATATTTTAGTTAGTAAATTGATAACATGTGCATGAGAAAAGTATTCGTCAAATATCTCTAAATTTTATATTCTTGCACACAACTGAAAATTAATTAATTATTTTTATCTCTTAGTAAACACTGAAATTGAATGGAATGGCAGAATGTTTTTTTCCGCCTTATTATATAAGAACTAAAACAGATAGAACGTTGTGAACGTAATTAATTGAGGCACTAGAAAAAATACTTGATGAAAAAATGTCTAAACTGAATACATTTAATCTTAATCCGCTTAAAATAAAGGACTCCATCTTCTACTTCTATTACTAGAGTTACGTAAATAATACTGTTGTTCCTTAAGTTATTAAATTAATTCTTAATTTAAGTCTATACGCTGGCGATAACGAGGATAACTTTGAGTAGCTTTTCAAACGAACTGTTCTCAGCAATTTTCGGAAGATAAAATTCGGAGAAAGGGCAAATTTTCAAATATCCTCTTTAATAATAGCGTAGTATGCTAATGAGATGTATGTGTGTGTGTTCGCTATAGGTAGCCAGAGAGCTTGTCGGATCCGGGTCAAATTTGGCACAGAGGCTAAATAGGTAAAAAAAAAAGCCAGTGCCTTAAAAAAAATTGAAATTCGAATTATTTAGAAGATATTAATTAAAAACAGAAGAAATGAGCATCTAGCTTACCATATTTGGCGACCTTGCTCCAGCAAAAAACAATTTATGCTTTCGCAACAAAGAAGGAAAGCTCTTAAAAGTATGTTGGATTCGAAAAAACATGAAGTTGGAATTACACCAAGTTTCACGAGAAATAAATACGTGTGTTAACATAAAGTTAACTATTTTCAAATAGCAAGATCGTTTGGATACCAGGAGTTCAATATTAAAGATGACGCTTTTTTTTTTTAACCAGTCATATCTTTGGTAACGTTCTGTGAATATATGGCAACCCTTGTGAAAGCCGCCATTTTATCCCTTAAGATTTGATTGCCACTGAAAGAACATTCCAGCGTTTTCGTTAATTAAAAAAAACAAAAAACATTTTAGATTTCAAATGATTTATTTTATCCTTGGGAGTGCTTAACTAAGGTATGATTGCGTCTGGAAGAAGATTTTACCGTATTGATTTAGATTTTACTACATTCGTATTAGGTATGTAAAACTTTGTCCTAAAATCTAAAAAAAATTAATAAATAAAAAGAAATATACCAAAAATAGCGAAATGCAATCGGAAAGTAATTTTATTTTGCAGCATGCATATGTTACGTAATGTTACGGTTGTAGCATGGTTAAATGCAAAATTAAATGAGTAATGGGAAATTTTTAATGCATCATATTTCAAAAGTGATTTTGCAACATTCAAAATGAAGAACATTTTCAGCTGAGTGAGTTAAAGTAATTAAATTCATAAACCTAAGCAACTGACTAAAATGCCACTTATTAATTCTAAACTCAAGGCCTCCTGCAGACGATAATTCTGATAACACGGAAGAACCAATGCTAGAATAAGCTCGACTTTCAGTAGTCTTAAGAGCATAGTGACGGCAGTCGAATCGATTGCCAATGTTAAAAAGATGTTCTTTTTCTTTTTGAAATAAAAGAAATTTTACTATAATTATTTTAATTACTATATAGTTGCGCTGATCCCTGACTTCAAGATAAAACTTTTTCCGCCATTACTGCAAAAGATTGCAATATCAAGGACAAAAAGCCTAATAATTTCTACACCGTTTGTACGATCCGCTTGAAAATTTTCATAATTATGTATAAAAATATAG
This sequence comes from Cheiracanthium punctorium, assembly GCA_038373885.1. Taxonomy (NCBI): domain Eukaryota; kingdom Metazoa; phylum Arthropoda; class Arachnida; order Araneae; family Cheiracanthiidae; genus Cheiracanthium; species Cheiracanthium punctorium. The sequence goes on along the minus strand of JAWZYV010010510.1, from coordinate 207,211 downwards.
AAAACAGTCTGTGCCACTTTAAAAATCTGAAAATCCACCCGTCCGCTCATTTTAAAGCGATTTTTCGCTATTTTCGGCAACATTTCATTTCCGAGAGTCAAAAAAGTTAATCATTTGCGTAACAAAGTTAGCTATTGCAAATGACAATGACTTTAATTTGACGTCATACTTAACAGCTTTTTCCAGATTTATAAGTTCATTTTTATTTATAAGATGAAATGAATAAATAAAATTCTGTTTGTGGATTTGATTAGTATACAAATCCACAAAAATGGACCTATCAGCCTGAAATTTTGCACAGATATGTAAAATAATATCGAATAAATTATAGTCCACTTTAAAACTTTGTAAGTCCACCCGTTCCCCATTTAAGAGATATTTTATGATCTCCACGCAGAAAGCTTTCCGTAATTGTAACCCCTGTAGTGAAAAAAGTATGAAATAAGCATCATTACTGCCATGTGTGGCGATTTTGCCGAATAAAATGTTTTAAATTCTCAAAGTAAAAATAAAAGAATAATAATGATTTCTTTTATGTTTATATTCGTAAGGTTATTTTTTTTTTAAATTATAATATCGTGTGCATGGGAAATCAGAGCAGTAATGTAATGTTTTATACGCAAAAGAATAAGAATCGAAGATTTCCGAGGCTAATATGTAAAATTGTTTAGTTTGACGAAAAATAAAATGGCTGAAATGACGATTTTGAGAAAGTGAGTTCTAGCGGTTTGCATAGTTTTCGGCTTGGCGCAATTTACTGTCAGCTTAAGGAAATAGATTTTTGAAAACAAGTGCATAGGTTTTATTAGAATACAGCGTTAAATTTTAATAATCCATGCAGAAATAATGCAGTTATTAAGGGATTTCAAGCGATCTATCTTCAGAATTCTTGCCAATTGATTGATAATTTAAAAAATGCGGCTGTATTAAGGGATTCCACTTTTCAAATAAATGCGTGATTTAATTTTGGCGGTCGAACCATTTCCCATATTGATTGGTGCTAAGTCAATGCTTCGAATGATTCCCTGGTAAAACTCTTGCAAAATGGTGTATGTTGGCACTTTGGCCAGGCTTAGATCTGAAACTGGATTTTATTTGAGACTGGTATATATAATAACACTGGTTATAGATAAAAATGAATGTTGGTATGTGTGTATGAGGTTGAAAAACTCCAGCACCGTTTGACCAACCACCATGAAATTTGGTTCACCTAAGTCTTTTATCATGGAGAAGGTTTTTATGCTATTCGTTTTCTTCCTACTTGCCACTAGGTGGCGCAGCAGAACGTGTAATTCTATTCCATTTAGCCGTTTGCTATACGAATATCGTCCAACCGATTTCGATGGAATTTGGTACACGCGGATATTAGAACACGGAGAATATTTTTCATTATCCATTTTGCTGTAACTTGCCACTAAATGGCGCTGCAACGCATCAACTTCTATACCGTTCGACTGGTCAGCATAAATTTTTTTATACTTACATATTTGAGCACGAAGAATATATTCTAACTGTGTTCCTTTTGATGTTACTCACCCCTAGATGGCACTGCAATGCATTATTATTTTAACTCGCCAATAGATGATGCTGCAGCAGACCAAATTCTTGACCATTCAAACGGTCGCTATGAAAATCAGTATACATAGCTATTTGAACAATGAGAATATTTTGGCGTTATCCATTTTGCTATAACTCTCCACATGACGGCGCTATAGCAAATCATTACTTTAATTAACCACTAGATGGCCCTGCAGTGTATCACTTCTTGACTGTGCAACCGTTCGCTATGAAAATAAGTATACATAGATATTTGAACACGGGGAAGGGTTTGGCGCTATCATTTTTCCTATAACTTGTCACTAGATTTCGCGTCTATACATGAACTTCAGGACTGTCCAGCCAATCGTCATGAAAATTCGTATACATCGATTTCTGAATACGAAGAATATTTTTGCCGTATCCGTTTTGCTAAAACTTGCAAATAGATTGCGCTACGCCGCATGGCCTTCTGCACCATACAATCGATTGCCTTGAAATTCGGTATGCATGATTATTGAACACAATACAACGCGATATCCATTTTGCTATATCTCTTTATTACAATAAATAGTAATCACAACAAATCGTAATATCAAAAACTCCATTCATTCCCGTGCGAAGAAAGGGTACTTCAGCTAGTATTATATATTTGAAAGATAATTTAGGACCAGAAAGCCCAGTAAGCAGCTACAGATTGAGTGTTCCTATAGTTTACCTTTTCCATATTAGGATATTTTTTTTCTTAATTCAATGGCAATAGTTAAGAATATTCCCTGGTTACTTGGAGTTCGCAATGCAATATATCAACAAATCATAAAGCAATAAATATGTTTGAGTGTTTGTGTTGCTTATGTACATGCACGAGATCGGCCCAATCAGTTTGAATCTTAGCACAAATATGTCAAAAAAAAAAAAAAAAAACCGACAGAATAATTTATTTCTTACAGTATTGCGAAATAATTATTTTCATCTGTAATAACTAAACATCTCTCTCTCTCTCTCTCTCTCTCTTCATTTCTACTTGAAGTAAAAACTGGTTCCTTTTCCTTCAGTTAATTTCAACTTAACAAAATAAAAGAATGAGCTATTTATTCCTACTGAAATACAAAATCTGAGTTACATAAAAAATGAGATTCGACATTAAAAGCCATTTACTAAATATTTTCAGCTTTAAATGCATGACACATTTTTTGTCCATTATAATTAAAATTTATACATATAAATATAATGGGTGTCCAGTGCTAACAGTGCCCAATGGCTATTTTCTAAACCGTTAGTTAGAGACACATAGTTTCAGTTGCAAAAATGCTCTAAATTATATAATCTATTATATCAGAAACAATCGATGTCAATAAATCCATTCCTATAAAAATTACGAAACTTAAATTTTTATATGGTCTCCCGGTCCTATCAGTTATATTTAGAAACTTTTACTTTATACAATTTCATGCAAATTAAAAGGGAAAAAATATCGACCCTCTACGACCAAAATTCACAGAATTATGAAGCAGCAAACATTTTCACTTAAGTCACTTTTCCACGTTTAAAAGTGTAGCGATACGATAAACCGTTAAGCGACCACATAAATATTGATATTTTAAATTATATTAGGTTGTAACGAAAGTTTTCCGCCACTGGAACTAATGTCTGCAGAAACAGTTCGCGTTGGTGTCTATGCCAATATTTTGTCAAACGATTTTTGTTATTTGAAAGAAAAATAGTTGTTTTAGAGCACTGTGTTGTGAAATCTGTAAAACAATATGATTAAGTATAAGATGTCTGAAATGGAACTATCACGCTACCAGATTGAACCATCATTTACTCTCAGTTCTGCTGCAAAATGTCAGCTACAGAATGACACCGAATCATGTGTACAGCTTAAGGTACAACTGTTGTATCATACGACATTGTGAAGATTTGGTACCGAAAGTTCAAAAACGAGGACTAGGACATTTAAGAAGCAGAGCGCTCAGGCCGGCCTACTGATGCTGATGAAGCCCGCCTACGAGAATTTCTGGAAGAAGATAAAATATTCATCCACTCGAGAGCTAGCTGAAAGAGTTAGACTTTAGTACCATGTCCATTAGTCGCGTTTGACAAACGCGCTAGTAAACTTGACATATAAGATCAATCGCTCGGTACCGCATGAGCTGACTCAAGCAAATCTGGCGGAAAACTTTCGTTACAACCTGATAGGTTATAATTGCATTTTCTGTCATAATGCGGAGAAAGTAGAAAAACTAATTTTAAAATGCTAATCTTTAAGCAAACGGTTATAGTCAGGCTCTATAAAAATATATCTGCGATCAGACCATCTAAATCGCATATATGAGTAACCAGTAGCATGCAGATTGTGTAACACCCAGTATGCTACGCAAAGTACAGGAAGAGTTTTCTGCATGAGTGAATATTTGCTTTGCAGCCGAAGGAAGCTATACTTTGAGCAAATGTTATGCCAACAGGAGATGTAATATTAATTTAAGTTTCTAAAATGTGCATATATCCGTACTTCAAAATGTTCTAATTTAACGTTTAATGAAGTGTTTTACTCTCTTAATTTTTATATTTTAAGTTATTTAATACCAGTTCATTAAAAAAACTCTTTGAAAATTTATATTTTCAGTATAAGCTATTTTTATGTTAATCTATTGAATACACATACCTAGACGTTGATCTTATTTATTGCAATCTACAATAGTCAAATAGTTGATGAAATTGCTTATAAATATTACAAGGCTCAAAACCATGTCGAGCTGCGGAGTTAAGCAAAGTTACAGATACCAATCGTTTACGATTGACGTACACTTTAATTTGCTATGCATAAAATTGCATAAGGGGCCATCTACATATTAAAATCCGCAACAACATTTTTTTTCGCAATAGCAACCCATAGATTTCACTCATATTTCAAAAATTTAGCTCATTTTAACACCGGACACCCATTTTCAATAAATTTGGACAGAAAATGAGTGAGTTATGAGCACCATAAATCCCCCTCCCCCTATGTTAAAATATTTTTTCATACTTCAATTCATATCTCATATAATATTGGTAGTAAGAAGCTGATTTTTATTCGTACTATTAGAACTAAACGACCCAAACATAATTTAATGTTATTGTGATTTTTTTATAAATTATGAATTATTAAATTAATATTCAAAAAAATTATGAATAGCGACCTAGCCAAATTTCCATGGAAGTAGATGCAGAAATTAATATTACATGGCTGTGCAAAATTTCAAATTTTTACGTTCAGTAGTTTAATTTATATTAAATAAAATGTGTTATTTTCATGAGTTAAGGGACCATATATAAATGTACTAAGTGAAAATATTTTGAAAATTGTATAAAATAAACGTAAATTAGATTTATTTTGTGCAAAAACACAGTAAAAGATACCAGTATTAAATATATCAAATTTTGAAGCAAATAAATTAGAGGTTTTTACAATTTGATAGGGATTCTATAAAGCGTGTATTGTTGCGTCCGCTACCATATTCCCCCAAATAAAATATTTTCCAGCTATAGAATTAGATGCAGTAGATGTATGTCTTCTAATACAATGCCCTATTTCTGAAAAACTAACATCCTCAACTTTCCAGACGTGAATCCGTCTTTTTTAATATCGGAAACATTAGGTCTTTGGACTTCCCCATACTTTATCAAACATTCAAAATCACGTTTTTCTGTCTAAATTTTCATCTAACTATAAATTAAAATACCGCCAAAAGTCTTAAGAATATTGCACATTGTAGACGATAGTATTAAATGAAGAAAGTGAAATAACAAACACGTTGATAATATTGGGTCGGCAAAAAAGTAATTGTTTTTTTTACATGAAATTCAAACAAATAAATTTTCTATCAGGAAATCATTCTTCAAGTTCGACCATACCTGAGTAATATTCAAGATTGTAGTCAGAAGAGCAGAGAGCAGTCTCTAACTCCTGCCAACATTTCACCTGTCTAAGAGAACCATCAACGGAAATACTCCATAACAATTTCAAAATTACATAGATTTTCAAAATCGTGAGCAGTCATTTTGCATTTTCTCCTTAAATCATGTGTACGAACCAAGGAAGTTATGAACTCACGGATCATTTGGACCGCAGACTAAATATTCTATTCTACCCTCAGTACAAAAAACTTTAAGAGAGATGGAAACAATATTTTCCTTGAAAATAATATTAATTTCTTTTAACTGTCGCGAGCGAAATTAATGAAAGGTGAAAAGTTCGGATCCTACAAATAGCGTTTTTCATTTTGCAGAAAGCCCCTTAAAAACGCGCAAAAATTAAATCGCAATATCTCCGGAAATTATCGTAGAAAATTGGTGAAAATTTATATTTTGGGTAATTTGAAGGTTTTCTTTCGTTTAATAAAGTCAAAATATGGGGTTGCCATTGAGAAAAATGAAGTTAATGCAGAATTAAATATGAAGACGTCCCCTGATGCAAATTAAATTAATAGTAAATTAAAGTACGCGTTATTTGCAAACGAATGGTATATATAACTTTACTGTACGACGAATGACGACGAAATAAAGAGAAAGTGGGACTTTTTTTCCGCAGCTGTACATTAATGTTTATCAAATTCATTTTGTAACAATCTCTATTTCACATCTCGAAAAGTGCTCTAAATTTAAGCAGCTGTAACTCGGTGAATTTTGGTCGTAGAAGGACGAAGGTTTTTATTGTGTGTGAAATTGCATAAGGGAAATTTTTATAATAATAACTAATAGCACCGGGGGACTGTATAAAATTTTAAAGTTCGTAATTTTTATATGAATTGATTTATTGACTTCGATTGTTTCTGATATAATAGCTTATGTAATTTAAAGCATTTTTGCATTTGGTACTATCTACCAATTTAGGAAATAGCCATTGGGCGCTGTTAGCACTGGGCACTAGGGTGGTGTGAAAAACATTTTTTTTTTTTTTTTTTTTTTTTTTTGAAATTTGAAACATCACCATGTGCAATAGTTGAGATTTTGATAGTAAAATTAAACCCTGAAATTTGGATGAAATTTTTTAATATCTTAGGCCTCCTCAAGTTACACGAATTTTCGAAATTATACGAAAAAATGCATTAAAATTAACTTCTCGTTTCATTACAAACATAATAAAAATATGACAGGTCACGAGGTTATTTATTTGCACTTTTGATTATAGAAACATTTGTAAAAAGCTAGCCGATGCAAAACTAATTCTTAGGCCTCCCCAAATTTCTTGAAGTTGAGCATTTTTCACTGACAATGGCACGCAAAGACATGTAAATAGAAACGATACTAGTCTTACCTTCTCAAGTAAGGAGTAGGTTATTTCACTCGGAAATCAGACTTTTTTCAAAACATGGCATTAGCTTCCGATCGAATGTTTTTGCTCGGATGAATCCATCTCTTGCATGGTGGCCATACACATGAAGAGCAGATTTTGTCACAATCCTAATCATACTCTCAACTGCTTGGGAATGGCAGGGTATTTTCAGAAATTTATCGCAAGAACTTGGATGTTTATCCGACTTCAGTAATTCCTGTAACACACTATTTGTCCATTTCTTTGTGATGAGAGGCTCAGTCACAACACATTCTTGGCAATGGATAAGGTCAATGCAGTCATTGCTTTCGAAATTCACCTTTGGAATCTAAAACCTTCTAAGGCTCTTTGTTTATTCCGACGATTTTCTGACCTTTATGATAAGCTGAATGGCAAACTGATGGACAGATATTCTGTCGCCGAATAACATTGCAGCGAGTACATTTTCTGCATGAGAAAAATACGCGGTGTTTTGAACAACGTTTTTTATTATACCCTTTAAGTTATCTGGGAGATACTGAAATCGAGATATAAAATATTGCAAATTCTTTGGGCCATCTACTGTTACACTTGATTCTGAACCATGTTGGCGCGTATACTTTTGGCGCGTTACGAATGTGGCTAATACAATAAGTTGTGGTGTTGGATAAGACGTTCGAAAATACTAACGCAAAATGCGATTTCCGAACGATAGCCAGCGAGAATGGGAAAGTTTTCCAGCATGCTAGATCTTGTGGTCAATAACCAGAGGAAACAGAATTACAAATTTCCTTCAAATAACGTTGATCAGTGCTAAGATCTCCAAAGTCAATATCGGACTCAAACGAAAATTCAATTTCCTGAAACGTAATGATAGGAAGGTTAGTTTGTCGGTGGGGGCAGTTAGTTAGAAGACTGACATATACATTCATTTTATGGAAGTAAAATAGGATCTTATACATTAATTTCTTTTTTCTCGAAAAGGGCGGGGGGCTTCCGACCTTTCCCTTTAATCCGCTCTTGTGACCAGATGTATTTACTTCATCTTGAATTGCTCGATATGTCTTAATTTTTCTCGCCGAATTTTATACTGATTAATAACAGGTGTAGTGTTATCTTTCGTCTGCTCTTGTATATGTTCACTTACATCATGAAGCAAAGCTGACGCAAGATTAGATGCAGCTTGATCACTGACGCTTCCCTTTTCACACTTTGTGGAAAACACAGATTTTTTTTTTTGGGGGGGGGTGTGGAGGAATAATAATGTGAAGAAGAATGCAAGCTGAAAATCCGGACGATGTTTACAAATAGTATGTGAGAGGGTGAGATTTGTTAATATCAAGCTCATGTTGATAATGAAGTGGATGTAGACGAGTTGGCAGTTTCGGAGTAAAATGGCAAATTTTAAGGAATTTGGCGAAGCCTAAGAATTAATTTTACATCTGCTAGCTTTTTACAAATGTTTATATACTCAAAATGCAAATAAATAACCTGGTGACATTTCATTTTTTTTTCTTTAATGAAAAGAGCAGTTGATTTTAAAGCATTTTTTCCTATAATTTCCAAAATTCGTGGATCTGGAGGAGGCCTAAGATATTAAACAATTTCATTCAAATTTCAGAGATTAATTTTACTATTAAAACCGCAACAATTTCACATGGTGACGTTTCGAATTTCAAAAAAAAAAAAAAAAAAAAGGTTTTTCGCACCATCCTGCTGGACACCCTGCATATATGTAAATTAAATTTCGTCTTTTTCAAAGAGAAAATATGGTGCCTTTATAAATGATTTAAGGAACTACTTATCTCTAAAATTTATCTCCATAAAAGCATCCAATCAGTGTTGAAACACAGAAAATGATTCATCCCAAGGATATATTAAATAATTTTTATCGTACGCGAAAGCCGCATACGTAAATCCCATTACGATTAGATGAAGCAAGTGATTACGTGAAGCTCTGTTTATGGAAAATGTATTTCTTAAATAAGCCTTTGGAGAATAATTTCATAAATTAACATTTTAATTAATTAAACGTTAATTAATGTTTGGTACTGTCTATTTATTTATTCCTGGCAGCGTACACAATGATAAATAGATAACGCCTGAAACTTCGGGCTAAATTATCTTGGGATTTGACGAGTTTTATCTTGTCAGGCAGTTCTCGGGGTATATTTCAGGCAGAACAAGCAAATGAGTAAAATTATGAAAACAGGAAAACTTACTTAAAATAACTTTGAGATGTTGATCTTGCACATTTAATGAGTAATTTACAATTGGAAAAGGTCGAGAGTAGCTTTAGTAAGTAATTCGTCTGTTTAGAAGTATTTTCATCTAAATAATTGCACTTTGAGAAAAAAAAAATATGTATGTATATATATATATATATATATATAACAATTGCTTATAAAAGCAAACACTACTTTAAAACTCTGAATGAAATGTATTTTAGTAGTATGCTATGTGAAATTAACCTTACCAGAACAAAAGTTAAACGTTCCGAAATAAAAGAAGAAACGAAAATAAAAAATAATATAAATAATTTTTCAACTACTAATTATATTATTGAATACGCATACTTATATTATTTTAAGTATATTTATGTGGTCTAAATGACTATCTGAGTAAAAATTTTATTAATTCAAATAAAATATATATTTTAATTGCCCGTATAAGGTAAGCTTTTAAAATAAAATATATTTAATTCAATAATACGATTTAATGAAACACGTATGACGCATACGTTCGTCATTAATAATCATGGTTTTAAAAATTCTTTGCTATCTTCCAAAATACGATCCTGTTTGTTACAGGTAAAAAGATAAACTTAGCTCAAAAGATAAACTTAAGAACCGGATCTATATTAGTTCACAAAGTTTTCTTTTGTAATCATCAGCTCTGTATTTTCAGAATTTTAGACTCAACGTTTTACCTAAGCGAAATCACGAAATCACATGTTAGATTGCTTTCGGGATACCTTTAAAAATATTTTTGTTGATCGGAGTACAATGCGAAACAGGGTAACATATTTTTTTTTCTTCTTTTTTAGGGAATATAGTTAATAAATATCCACTTTTTATGGCACTTCAAAAGTTTTTGGACCCTAGAAATCTGATTGGTTCCAGTTTTTATTTACTTGATTTACTGTTGTTAAATGAAATATACTGTGTGCTTTTGTTTGAAGGAGCCTTACGACCCTTTACCATGCGATATATACCATATGACTTATTTTAAAGATGAATCTCAAGAGTGTATCCATATCATGGTAACACTCTACGTTTTGATGAAAGAATTTCTTCCAAGGCGGTAGGTCTGTCGGAAACATACATTGATTTTTATTTTAACAATTTTGTTAGTAAAAACTCTGGAATGACTCCACTCGACTTTCCGAACACTTTAACTTTACCAAGCGCTTATATAAACTAGTACCAACTCAATCTGATGTAAAGTTCAGAAACTAGTGCACTTAAAATAATTTGTTTGCTAAACATTATATCATAATAGCATACTTTGAGCGAAAAATAAACATTGGACTGCAATGTTTAAGAATACTTTATATAGCCTATGAGGGAGTAGTCTGTGCTCGATCAAGAACTTTTTCTTAGCCGTTGTACATGACGTATAGTGGGTTAAAAATCCATGAATCAGGAAGAAATCCGAGAAACACAGAGATATAACCTGAATTCTGTAAAAGCTATATGTCATTGTAGGTATCAGCAAAAACAGTTTTAAAGGAAACAGGCTCTAAAGGAAACAGGCTCTTCAGTGCACTGCTTCAATAAAAAGTAATACCGGGAACAGATCTAATCGTTCCGGCCACACGACGTGCAGGAGTCCCTTAATTAATCGAAACCAACCTCCTCTTAAGGAGAGATATGGAGAAGTCAGTAAAAAACTTTTAACAAAATTGGCCAGCTTTGATACCCAGGCGAGAAAAGGATGAGTATGTATAAGCCACTGTTCTCGTGATCAAAACTGTCCGGCAGGCGTAATAAATAGAAAAATTTCAAAATTAACGGAGCAAAAGCCTATCGCCAAGGCAGAAGTGCTACATTTTGGCGAACGCCATACCAAAAGCATACAGTCCTGTGGGAAGCCAGACCACTCCGACAGGCCGACACTAAGTACTTACACAGCATACGCTAAAACGAAATTAATTTCGAAGAGAGACCGCAAACGCGAACGATAAAAATCAAACGCGCATTAATCAAGCAGAAAAGCAAAGTCGGTAAAACTCAATACGGAATATTTGATTTTGAAAAACGAAACAAAGGAGCATTACTTTAGACACGAAAAATATGTGATCTTCGTCGCATACCCTGTAGTAAACTGTAAGCTCTGCACACACCAAAATCTACAGACGTATACCAAAATCTACAAAAGTATATAAGACAATGACATATTATATTCGTACTAATTTGAGCTCAATCGAATGCACCACATAGACGCTAGCGCTTTTTCAAGAATTTGCGTCTATAGGCTTTAATGTATAGAATTCTGTTTTGGTGCCTTGTACGAAATGTTTAAGCCCCATACACACACAAATCTATACAGGTTGCATGACGGTGATCTATAATACATGTTCCCAATTTGACCATATTCGATTGCACCACATAGACATAGAAAAACTTTAAATTATTTGCGTCTATATATCGTTTTAGAAGTAGTTCAACGTTTCACCTTGCAATAGCGCTAAAATATTTCCTTATAATTTTGTTCCATTAATCAATTTAAACGAAAAATCACGGGTCTACATTTCTTCATAGAACAAATTTCAGCTAATTCATCACCATTTTATGGTTAAACTTTAACTATTATTTTAACTGTGTAAGCCTTAATGTATGAGAAATAACTTTGGCAATCCTATAAACAAACTATCAGATTTACGCACACCAGACACTGCGCAGATCAAGTGACTGTAATATATATATATATATATTTATATATATATATATATATATATATATACATATATATAATAGATAAAATTACGTAATATGGAATCCCAAGTATAACATTAAGTGATAGCACATAATAAAAATTATTATATATATATATATATATCAAAGGTTTTATTAGAATACAGCGTTAAATTTTAATGATCCGTGAAAAAATAATGCAGTTGTTAAAGGATTTCAAGCGATCTATCTTCAAAATTCTCGCCAAATTAGTACATTGATTTAAGTTGGGGGAATTCCGCCAAATTTCAGAAAATTGAAACCTTCTCATTTAGTACATCGGAGTAACGATGAATAAAACACGTTATAGTTGATAATTTTTAAAAAATCCGGCTGTATTAAGGGATTTCACTTTTCAAATAAAGGTTTGCTTTACTTTTTCGCGGTCGAACCATTTCCCATATTGATTGCTGCTAAGTCAATGCTTCGAATGATTTCCCGAAAAAACGCTTGCGAAATGGCGTATGTTGGCACTTTGGCGAGGCTTAGATTTGAAACTGGATTTTATTTGAGACTGGGATATATAATGAGACTGGTTATAGATAAAAATGAAAGTTGGTATGTGTGTATGAGGTTGAAAAAGCACCGTTGAGCAACGTTTCACCATGAAATTTGGTTCACCTAAGTCTTTTATCATTGAGAAGCTTTTTATGCTATCCGTTTTCCTCTAACTTGCCACTAGGTGGCGCAGCAGAACGTCGAATTCTATTCCGTTTAGCCGTTTACTATGCGAATATCGTCCAACCGATTGCGATGAAATTTGGTACACGCGGATATTAGAACACGGAGAATATTTTTCAGTATCCATTTTGCTGTAACTTGCCACTAAATGGCGCTGCAACGCATCAACTTCTATACCGTTCGACTGATCGGCATAAAATTTCTTTTACTTACACATTTCAGCATGAAGAATATATTCTGTGTTCCTTTTGATATCACTCACCACTAGATGGCACTGCAATGCATTATTATTTTAACTCGCCACTAGATGACGCTGCAGCAGGCCAAATTCTTGACCATTCAAACGGTCGCTATGAAAATCAGTATACATAGCTATTTGAACAATGAGAATATTTTGGCGTTATCCATTTTGCTATAACTCGCTACTTGACGGCACTGTAGCAAATCATTACTTTAATTAACCACTAGATGGCGCTGCAGTGTATCACTTCTTGACTGTGCAACTGTCGCTATGAAAATAGGTATACATAGATATTTGAACACGTGAAAGAGTTTCGCGCTAGATGTCGCGTCAACACATGAACTTCAGGGATGTCCAGCCGATCGTCCTGAAATTTCGTATTCATCCATATCTGAATGCGAAGAATATTTTCGCCTTATCCGTTTTACTAAAACTCACCACTAGATTGCGCTACGCCGCATGGCCTTCTGCGCCGTACAAACGATTGCCTTGAAATTCGGTATGCATGGTTATTGAACACAATATAATGCGATATCCATTTTGCTATATCTCTTTATTACAATGAATAGTAATCACCACAAATCGTAATATCAAAAAGTCCATTTATTCCCGTGCGAAGAACGGGTACTTCAGCTAGTATATATATATATATATATATACATAACCAATACCTAAGACATACCCAATTTGAGCTCAATTGATGAAGGTACGCTCACATCAAGATTTTCCGTCCCTAGTCCATAATAAAAAATAATTCGGTTTTTAGCCTTGTAAAAAACTATAATTCATATACACAGCAAAATCAATACCGGTCATTTAAGAATGGTCTATAATATGTATACGAATTTTGAGTTCAATCGAATGTACCATTTAGGCGCTGTCGTGTTCACTTATATACATAAATGCATACTTGAACGCACACTTGCATACGCCATCGTAAAAATAGCATAAAGGAAGTCAGAAGACCTCAAATCGTGTAATATACCAAAATTTCGAAACCGATTTTTTTCATGATTACAATATTACAATATTATATTTACATGCTGCATGTTCGGAATTAAAAAAAGTGTATAATATATCTTAGATTTTTTGTTTTTAATTTCTCTTTTGAATTCTTTCTTCTTAACATTTGTTAAAGAAAAAATAAATAAAATGACTGTATCATTCAAAATATTACATTCTATTTCGTATGTAACCCTACATACAAATATATACATATATGTATACACATATCAAGTCTTAACTATTCTCAGATATTTCAAAATATACCATTTCAGAATATAGTATTTCCGAAAAAAAGTCACGTTATCTCATTTTACAATTTTAAATGTACCGTGATTTCTAAAGCACAGGAAATAAGATTTTAAAAATACATACAAAAAGTGCATGACTGCTCGGTTTAATGCATTCGTCTCAATGCATTGCTTGCTTATTATATTATATGTACACAAAGAAAGTCTTTTGTCCTCTGAACAATAGTACTTCTCCCAGGATGAAGAAATGAGAGCACTCCCCTCGATAGATGTCAAGAAGCTCGGAATATCTTTCAGTAGAAGTTACTTCTTATCATCTCTTTTGAGAAATGTGTCTCTTTATTTTTCCTAAACAAACACAGGAGTGATATAAGAACACTGCGAAATATTCTGAACTCTTGTCGTATTTTATGAAAATTTTTCTTCAAAAGATTATTAAATAAGTATATATTATTTTATATGAAACGAACATTTTATATTTATAAATAAAGCAATTCATAGTCCCCCACGAATGTATGTTTCACAGTCATTAGCGTACTAGTGAAGTATAAAAATATGCATAATTTTTCTGGACTCTGGTTGCTATTGGTTATTCAGTGTTGCACGCGTATTTCTAATTTTTAGTTTTTAGTTAAGGTAAAGCTCCACGAAAAGAATCTGCCTAACGTGAGGATGCCTTGGTCAGAGGACACTTTAAAGTGTTTTAACTTGTACTTATCCACTCGGTCTTTTTTTACATTTCTGAATTATGGTAATTGTTTTTTAAATTGCTCCATTTTTCTATATAAATAAAATGCTCCATGAGGAGTCCTGTATAAAAAAAAAAAATATATCGCACATTTTTAAAAGTGCACTTGTGATTCAAAAGGCACGTTTTGTATATTTTTGCCGTTGAAATTTGATTGCACTTTTAATATCATATGACAGGTACACTAGACATGTTCTTCTCATGTTAAAATATTAGAAGGTGCAATCCGCTTGTGCCTTACATTAAGAGGCACAGTTTTAAGAGGGTAAAAGCATCGAAAGGAGGAGAATCAAGGTTTAAAATGTTAAAATTTCGTGACAAATTTGCGTACGCTAGTACTTTGTACGAAAATTTTATGAAAGTAAAATTTCATTCGCAATAATAAAACAATATGGTATACACTATATTTCTTAAATATTACAGCACAAAATACCCAAATCTAAAGATTTGTCTTTCGCAGTGCTACAAGTACACTATCTGGCCAAAAGTATCCGGACACCCAGTGGTATGGACTTGGAGCGTCCTGAGGCACATATTTAATGTGTTGTTGGTCCCCCTTTTGCATCGATGACAGTCTGCACACCTCTGGGAAGACTTTGCACCAGTTTTGGACAGGTGACCATAGGAATTGACTTCCAGGCGTCCATCAATGCTGAAGTGAGTGCTTGCAGTGAGGATGGTCCATTTGGCTGGCTACGTAAAATGCGCTCTAATTCGTCCCAGAGGCGTTCTGTGGGATTAAGATCGGGGATCTGAGAAGGCCAGTCCAGTTTTTGAACGCTCATTTCGTCAAACCACGTCTGTGCAAGCCTCGATGTGTGAATGGAGTAGTTATCCTGCTGGAAGAGAAATGGGCCTTCCCCGTAATATCTCCAGAGAGTTGGGAGTGCAGCATTGTCCAGAATGTCCTCCTAGATCGCAGAGTTCATGTTTCCAACCACAGGAACTAACGGACCCAGGCTCAACCACAAGAAACGTCCGCCACCATTATACCGCCACCACGAAACTTAACAGTCGGCACAATTCAGTCACGCAAAAAACGTTCGCCGGGCATCCGCCAAACTCAAACGCGTCCCTCCGACAGCCAGACTGTGAAGCCAGATTCATTACTCCAAAAAACAGTTTTCCACACGTCCACGGTCCAATGACGGTGATCTCTGCACCATTGCAATCGATGCTTCGCATTCTGTGGAGTGATGTTCGGCTTGTGAGCGGCTGCACGACCAGAGAATCCCAAGTTTTTTAACTCTCGACGAAAAGTCCTACTTCTAACACTAGCATCTGATGAACTTTGGAACTCCTGAGAAATTTCTACCAACGAGGACTTGCGATTGTTTTCCACTACCCTTTTCAGAGTTCTGAGACTCCGTTTACTAAGTTTTTTCGCTCTACTACTTCTTTTTTCTGCAGTTTCACTGCCTCGGCGTTTGCACTTCACAATTACATCACTCACAGTGGATTTAGGTTTCTGTAAAATGTCCGCAATCTCACGAACTGATTTCCCACAAAAGTGGCATCCCACTATACTGCCACGATCGCTCACTAAGTTCCTTTGACTTACTCATTGCTTCACAAACGCATACATACAACCGGACAAATCACTACCAACACTTTAATAGCTTTCGATTATGCATCAAATTTCCGTCACCCGCCAAAACCACTTTTTTAGGGGGTGTCCGGATACTTTTGGCCAGATAGTGTATGACGTAAGAAAATTGACAAAATATTAACGCAGCTCTACATTATTTTTTTAATATTTTTTGTTTACTATTTGTCTGTAAGTTACATACAGATTTCAGTTCATTTATTCTTCAATGAATGGGACCAAAAATTGCCTATTTTATTTTACTTTAATTATAACGGGAAATGCTTCCAAAGCATGACAGAATCCAAGATCAAACATCTCTTCTTTAACTCCTTCCAAGAAAAATACATAATAGTGTGAAGTTTGCATTTCTTTTTAACTTTTGTGGATAAAACACTTGAGTCTTGACAAAAGATTTAATTAATTACTTCGTCGAACAGATCTTTCTTTTTCGCCACATCATTCATTAGATCGATAACCAAGGTGGAAGAAATTGAAAAAAAAAAGTTTGAACTACAAATAAGAAGTTTTAACCAGAAAGAGTCCGTAATAAGATTGAAAATAATGATGTTTGAAGGCGAATTGGAGCTCCTCTAAAAAGCTCTAAAGGTGTCTGTAAAATGAAACAATCACTTCGAAAAAAAAAAAAAAAAAAAAAAAAGAAATATGTTGCTTTAGTCTCTGTGTTAGGAAAAGTGAAACATATTTTTAGCTATATATTTTCTCAGATTCATCAATAACGAATAATTGCTTCATGAGGATTTTTTATTCTTTTTTTTTATAATTACACTACTTCCCAGTTCTCTTACACTTCATGGCAAAAAAAAAAAACTTTCAATGTGATGATATGAAAATAGTTGCACTTTAAATATTTCGATTTCATTACTGTTTTTACCACGCTAGTAGTGCGTGGTCATAACCTACTACATAATTATAAGAAGAAAAGCTAAATTTTAAATTTGTAATGTCGCAAAAGAGATGTGTTTAGATAAAAGTACATTATTCATTGTTTCAAATTTTTGCATAGTTTTGAACACTTAAATTGATCCTCGAGATACTTTTTTTTAAATAAGTATTAAATTTTTAATGCATATTTTCATATTCTTGACGCTTTCTTAATCATCCTTCAAATAAAATGTGAAATTTGATTTCCTCAGTCGAAAATTTGAAAAAGTAAGTAATCAACGATTTAACAGTATTTCGATATTCTATTAGCATATACGCATAGTCACATGTGCCTGTGAGACTCAGACTCCTTTCAATAATTAATTAAGAGGGGTTGAGCCTTTTCAGTAATTTACTATTGAATATATATATATATATATATATGTGTGTGTGTGTGTGTGTGTGTGTGTGACGAATGTCCGTAGTACTCTCTACACGATGACTTCGTCGAAAGAATGTAGTCGAGGCTGGTTGAGGTTAAACTGGATTTTAATTTTTCATACTTTGTTGGAGAAGAACCGGTGACTTATCGACAAACTCCTCCGTGTTTTCTAGGTAGTTACAATATAAAAAGTCTCTCGCAAATTTCTCGCTCCGGACCTACATACCCCCTAGTTTCTCAACTTGTCGGTAGGTGCAACGGGCGTTACCCTTTCTCTAATTGGTTCTTTAAGGTGATGTCATTTACTTACTTAGCCCAAGAATTTTAGATCAGGCCACCGGAAATCGCAAATGCCGGCAAATTTAGCTTAGTTAGCACTTTTGATTCTTAAGTGCTCTCCCAATTTGTCTCTGAAAGTAATATTTGCCTTTCGGAGAAACAAACTTTACAGTGAAAGCACCTTGTTTCACAGAGATTAAAGATGGTTTTTCAGGTGACTTCAAATTAAATTAGATTAAATTGGTAAAAGCAATTTTATTATTACATATATATGTGTTGTGTGTGTACATTTTCACCCAATCATACAAACTTAAAAATACTTTTTTATTTATTTATAGAAATTTTTATTTTCTTCCCCTTATTTTAATCATTATTTGAATTTATACGGCTTCACGTGTCTCAGGGTGTTCTTATCAGCAGAGTTCGCGTGCCGCCGAGTAATCAGGATCAGACTATGGAATAAAAAGTTTTGAAGAGTCTAAAATCCACTTTGTAATCATTTTTTTTACATTGCTTCACTGGAGAATATAAAGGCAGATTAATAGGATAGAGAGATATCTATCTCTTGGTCTGTTCAGAAATTTAAATTTTAGTACAAGTTAATTAACATATTACATACTCACTAGTTGCTACCCGCGACGTAGTCCGCGTCGGATTCAGAATTAGGTTTAGAGAGAAATGAAGCATGTGTGAATAACAAATATGTTTGCACCATACACAAAAGTGACTGTATATTACATATATAAATATTATTTATTTTTTACTTATATAAATGAAGTATAATACAAGGTAGTATACTTCGTTTAAAATAAGAGAGTATGCAGAGTACCTAAATTTAGGTTTTTTTTACGCATTTGAATAGAAACAGTTACGACAATATTTGCGAAGCATTTTGATTTTTTCTTGTAAGAGAAATATTTGTGCTATTTGGATGAATTTTAGCCTATGTCAATCAGGGATAGTGCAGTTTTCTATTAGTGAAAAAAGTTTTAGAAAGTGTTCTGTAGTTACAGACACTCCCATAGAGGTTAATGTATTAAAATTATTTTGAGTGTTCCTGTAAAAGAACTATTTATGTTAAATGCATGGATTTTAACCTATAATACTCAGTAATAGTAGCTTTCCATCAGTGAAAAAAGTTTTGGAATCGATTTAGTAGTTACAGAGGTACACATAGAGCGCAATGTAATTCTTATGAGGTACCCCTGTAAAAGATCTGTCTGTGATATATGCATAAAATGTAGCCTATAATGCTCGGGGCCACGCCAGTGGCTTAGAGGTTCTGCTCTCGAAACTGGAAGGAGGGAGATGCCAGGTTCAAACCCCAGTTGCGCCTGTCGACCTAGCCGTTCGGAGTTGTCCGTGGTTTTCTCCGAAACCTCGCGTAAATACAGGATAGGATCCCTTAGAAAGTCCCCCACAGAGGACATTCTACTAGGATTCTAGGCCTCTCATTCTAGGCCTAGGACCCTACTGCATTCAATCGTCTTTAATCCACAAACAAACAATTATACTTAACAATAGTGTCCAATCAGTGAAAAAGTTCTAGAAACGGTTCAGAAGCTGCAAAATGCCCATAGAGCGCAATGTATTAGAATTATTTTGAGGATCTTTATGAAAGAATTATTTATGTTTTATGCATGAAAGGGTGCTTTTATGTTAATCCAGGGTATAAGCTATATTGTTTCCAAATTTTATCTGAATCCGTTCAGCCATTTTTGTGTGATTGAGTCAAAAACATCTAAACACACAAAAGTACAGATTTATATTATTGGTAGGATTTTGAAATGTCTGAACTTTACGAAACACATTTGGACTTTTCTTCTTACGCTTTTTAATTTGGAGTAAAACTAACGTAATTACCAAGCCATTTCATGCTTTTCAAATGCATACGATTCTGCAAATATATTTTATGCTTAATTTCAAAAGTATAAATCCTTTTGTGCTGGCGTAACTCGCGGAGATTGACAACCTAAAAACGGTTTTTTATTAATAGTTAAAAAGTAATTAAATTTTCAAAATTCTGAGCCTCGGGTGCGCATTACCGAAGTCATTGATTATATGCTCAAATTTTTTAAAGCTCTGCTTCCTGTAGATTTCACTTGAGAACATTCATTTTTATTATTATAGATAGATATATTTCGCGTAAAACTGGCATAATTTCCGTGGTATTTCATGTTTTTCAAATGCACTCTATTCTTCATTGTAGTAATAGCATTCCTGTTGGATGAAAATATGAATCATTTTATATGGGCGAAACTGTCCGAAGCATGGCTCTTTAAACGGTTTTTAATTAATAATTAAAAAAGTAATGTGAAAAATCTAAAACTCTAAGTAGTCTAGAACCGTCTTCTATATACCAAATCTCATTATCGATTCAACGGTTTAGGCGTTAAAGCATAACAAACAAACTCACTTTCGCATTTATAATATTAGCTAGGATTCTATGCACAGAAAATAAAAAGTAAAAATTAACATTTTAAATGTGATTATTGTGAATGATATTTTCGATTAATGAGTTCTAAGTGCAGCTGGAATATTATATTAATTGATGAAATATACTATGAATTGATAATATTAAGTTTCATAACTATACTGAATTGTTTCTCAATTTTTTGTTCTATTCAGAGGCAAGGTCTTGAATAGTAATATTTGTATGGCCAGGATACTGGGCTTTCTCTTTATTTATTATGTATTTTAAGCGCTTGCGAATTGTGGAACGATGCAGAGCGATTTCATGTCGTTTTCTTTTAACTTGTTTTTGTTAATGTGGGTTGTGAATATTGTCTTAACTTCTCCGTTATTACATAATTAGATGATAAATCCCTTTGTGGAGACTTTAGCAATGGGCGCTGTGGAAACTTTCGACAAAATATATCTGCACTCAATATATTTTACCTTTGTTCACCTAAAATAAATAAATTCATATTATTTTTGTATTATATACCGAAATTAGAACTGCAGTTTCCTTTTAAAAACTTGCGAAAAGGGGGAAACTCCCCTTTTATATCAATGTTTCATGCAAAGAAAATCATTTCATTTTTTGAAAAAAGCTGAGCCGGGTAATCTAGAAAAACAAATTTAAACGAATTGGAATCGCAGCTTTCCCTTCAAAGCATGATAAGCCTGACTTCAGTATGACGTCATTATCACTAGCGACACCAGTACCACTAGCGACACCGGCATTGTTCCAGTGTCAGTGAGCCAGTGAGTGAGGGATCAGCGTAACTATATAGCAAGATGCGTCAAATAAAACCGTAGGAATATGTCAATTTTTCTCAAATGTTCATATTACGCCACCTCATGGTCCGTAATTAGAATGTGTAAAAATACAAATAATTAAATTTTAATAATATGTTTTTAACTTTTAAGTTTAAATGCGTCCGTTGAATGACAAAAACTTGAATTCATTTCGGTATACATGTAAAATAATATGTGTCTGACCTATTTATCAAAATATTCAGCTATACATACAATAAAATATGTATGTATTCATTAATATGAAGCGAT
The DNA here is from genome assembly GCA_038373885.1 of Cheiracanthium punctorium. NCBI lineage: Eukaryota > Metazoa > Arthropoda > Arachnida > Araneae > Cheiracanthiidae > Cheiracanthium > Cheiracanthium punctorium. Next base: position 185,800 of record JAWZYV010010510.1, on the reverse strand, counting down.
GTTTTATGCAACATTTTCTAATAGATAAAATTTCCAGAAACATGATTTAATTCAATTCTCCGGTATTCTGAAGTAGGCATGTAAACAATACTGCATTCGACAACTGAAATGAAAAACAATGGAGCTCATCCAAAATATAATGCAGTTTTATTCTACTGTTTAAAACATTTTAGCAGATGTTTTGGAAATCTTTAAATATATTTTGACCTCTTTTTCCATAAACATGATTCATATTTGATCTTTTCTTCAAGATCGTGTGAAGAAGATATGTTTCTCATAATTTCTTTCAGTACAATCTTGCTCCAAAAAATTAGAATTTGGAGCTTGTTATCTTGAAGTAATTGATATAAAACTACTAAAATTTTAAATTTCTACTTGTTTATTTATTTTCTTTTTCAGTAAGTAGAGAATCCATTTGAAATATTTAAATGTACGTTTGAGAAAAAATATAAATAGAGTAAAACGACAATTTGTATATATTTAGAAAAAAAGTCTGAAGTGTTTTTTATAGTCTACTACAGCGGTTCTCAACCTTTTAACGTCTTCCGCCCCAATACAAAGACTAACTTACGGTGGCGCCCCCCCTCTCACATTTTTCAGAATACATTCAGTTTTTTAATCTTTAACAATTAACGTTTAGTCGAATTTTCTACAAAAGAATGTTATCAGTAAAGTTTGAATGAACATTTTAAGCGAAAATGGATATATTTTTGTGTAAAAATGAGAATAAATAAGATGATTTTTTAAAAACATGCATCACTACATGCACTTTGGTTTTTCTCGCGCCCCCAGTGCAAACGCTCTGCGCCCCCCCCTCGGGCGGCGTGCCCCACAGGTTGAGAAACGCTGGTATACTAGCTGAAGTACCCTTTCTTTACACGGGAATGAATGGGATTTTTGATATTACGATTTGTTGCGATTCCTATTTATTGCAATAAATAGAAATAGCAAAATGGATATCGCGTTTTATTGTGTTCAATAAATCATGCATACCGAATTTCAAGGCAATCGTTTGTACGGTGCAGAAGGCGATGCGGCGTAGTGCAGTCTACTGGCGAGTTTTAGCGAAACGGATACAGCGAAAATATTCTTTGCATTCAGATATCGATGTATACGAATTGTCCTGAGGATCGGCAGATAGTCCTGAAGTTCATGTGTTGACGCGACATCTAGTGGCAAGTTATAGGAAACAGGATAGCGCTAAACTATTCCCCGTGTTCAAAAATCTATGTATACCTATTTTCATAGCGATCTGTTGCACATTCAAGAAGTGATACGCTGCAACGCCATCTAGTGGTTAATTAAAGTAATGATTCGCTACAGCTCCGTCATGTGGCGAGTCATAGCAAAATGGATATCGCGAAAATATTCTCAGTGTTCAAATATCTATGTATACCGATTTTCATAGCGACCGTTTGAATGGTCAAGAACTTGGAGTGCTGCAGCGTCATCTAGTTGCGAGTTAAAGTAATAATGCATTGCAGTGCTATCTAGTGGTGAGTAACATCAAAAGGAAAAGTTAGAATACACTCTTCGTGCTCAAATGTGTAAGTATAAAAATTTTTATGCCGATAGGTCAAACTGTATAGAAGTTGATGCTTTGTAGAGCCATCTAGCGGCAAGTTACAGCAAAATGGATAGTGAAAAATAGTCTCCGTGTTCAAATATCCGCGTGTACCAAATTTCTTCGAAATGAGTTGGACGATATTCGCTTAGCAAGCGGTTAAACGGAATAGAATTCGACGTTCTGCTGTCGCCACCTAGTGGTAAGTTAGAGGAAAACGGATAGTATAAAAACGTTCTCCGTGATAAAAGACTTAGGTGTACCAAATTTCAAGGTGATCGGTCAAACGGTGCTGGAGTTTTTCAACCACACACACACATACCAACATTCATTTTTATATACTACGATTTTATTCACCCATCCTAATATGCAGAAGTTATGTCTTACTGAAAATTACGTAACGTACCGAAAATTGCGTAATAAAATAAATACTTTGATGTGTAACAGCTCACTATTTTTAATCCAGATATTAATTAGCAGACGATTTTAAATTTTCATGCTTCGGCTGAGCTAATGGATATTTGTTCGTAAAACTTCTTTTTCTGCATTTACCGTTCTTATTCCTATAAATTTTTATAGCCATGGTTCACGAACGCAAAATAAATAAATTCCGAAAATTACCTATTAAAAAACTACTTTAATATGTAACAGCTCACTATTTTTAATCCAGATATTAATTAGCAGACGATTTTAAATTCTCATGCTTTGGCTGAGCTATTGGCTATGTGTTTGTAAAACTTCTTTTACTGCATTCACCGTTCTTATTCATATAAATTTTTATATCCATGGTCAGTCTTTTAATGACTAAGTTTTGGGAGCAATTTCTAACATGTGATATCAAAATGACGTCGCTCAAATTGAGGATTTGAATTCGTAAACACATCTTATGTTCTTAGGTGTTTATTTTTATAGAAAAAAAAGTCAATCTGTGTAATCCAACTAATCGAAAAAACAAAAAAAAATCACAGTTATTTCGTTCGTGACGTGTTTTTTGACATCAAAGTGACGTAGATTTCGCTTGTAAATCTCACCGTGTTTACTACACAATCAGGTATCGGAAAGTTTTCTGCGTGGAGAAGATAATAAATCTTTTAAATTCCGGGAACGGGTGGACTTTTCATTGTTTTAAAGAGGGCTATTATTTATTCTATATTATTTTACATATCTGTGCAAAATTTCAGGCTGATAGGTCCATCCACAAAGTGACAACCATAATTTATTTTTATTTATAAGGATGGATTGGCTAAAGTGACTTCCCTCGATCTTTCCATGCAGAAGGAAGTTATTTTTATTGAAAATATAACCGTTTGTTAACGTACGTGAAACACCTGGTTTCTCTAGAAAAATTATAAGATCATCCATATGTATTTATATTATTCTGATTAAAATTAATGGATTTTTAGTACTTTATTTTAGTAATTGCGTACAGGATAAATTAAATGCACGAGTAATTTGCTGAATTGAAGTGTTTGTACTGCCGAATCATGAAAGCAATGATTCGTATAACATCATACCTTCTAGCACAAATAAATGTTGAGTTAAGTGGGTGTTTAAAATATTGTTTGAAAAATGGTGAAACAATAATGAAAAGTTGTTCATTTGACATTTTTAATCTATTGGTATTAACCAAAGAGAAATTTCTTATTTTCTTATTTATTTGGTTATTTCACTTGCTGATATCTTCTAAATGTTCTGAAAATATTTATTTTAGAATTAAAAAAAAATGTCAAGCTTTGTATATTTGCGGTGCTTTTTAAAATCACACAAATTTTCAGATGAAATAAATTTTGTGACAGAGTTTATCACTTTCCCGCAATTTTTAATTTATGCCTTAAACGTTTTTGACTGCCATAAAAGAAATTCCAGTGAGTTTCCTGATTAATTCATCATCAGGAATATTCCACCAGTTAATTTTCTAAAGCAGTGATAACTGTAGAATAAGAAACATCATCGGATGGCAGTTTGTGCAATTTAGAATATCGTAAGAAACATGATAAACGGTAATGTACAGAGTCTTTGAGTAATTGTTTACTCGTTGGATGAGAATTATTCATTAGGATAAAAAACCTATCTCCATTCTTTACTAGAATAATGAAAAAGTACAAATAAATGAATAGTAATAATGATAAGGATAACAAATGATAATAAAGTGAAGATGAAGTCTGATGTCTGACACATATTAGCTAAAAGTATGACTGACCTAAAAAGAAGTAAAATTTCCGTGGTAAAAAAGATATAATAACACCTCGGTTTTTTTAAACACTTTTTTTTTTCTTTTTTGATTTTATCTAGTTGTTGAAATAAATTATAAAGGACTTAAACTTAATAAAATGAAAATTGCAGATATTATTTTTCTTTTAATTTTAGTTTGTTTTCTTTTTATTAACTTAAGGTGACTATTTTTTCTTTCACATTATAATGTATTTTTACTCTAGAAAAACAATAATTGTTTTTGTCCATTTGTATTACATATAAAATAAATAAAACAATCCAAAAGGATAAAAAATGCTTTTAAATCAAAATATAACATGCTCATTCAGTGGAAAGTTATGTGTTTATTCATTTCAGGTTTGTTCATTCACTTGGATTTGGACGCACCAACAATGGCGATATGTACAGACGTTTTTCGTTTACAAACACATCAAAAATATTTTAGTTTAAGTGCACATTGTGCTGTAGTCAGTTGTAATTAGTGCCCAAGGTTACAAAAAATAATCTTTCATACTTACGTTGAATATTTGTGTAAAGGTAATTTATGCAATTTTTAATTCAAATGGGTACAAATACTTCACAAAAGAAAATGAAATTCAATTAACTTGTTAAATAATCACAGAAATGGAACAGAAAAACTTAATTTAATACATTTTATCACCAACATGCATCATTCATGTTTTATTGCTCCACGACACTAATTAATGATTTTCACAAACGAATTTCTTAGAAGAATAATATAGCTCCTCTTTTAATCAAATTACAAATGTCAGAAAAATCTTTTATCTCTTCATAATAATTAAATAAATACTAAAGTATTCTTATGGGTTTTTCTTTACTTGTCATAAAGGAATTATCTTTATATTTGCGCAACTACGAAATTTTCTATGAACACGCTTGGTGAAAATGTGTATTTAATGGAACTCTTCAACATTTTCGTGCTGAGTTTAAATTTATTCTCCGGAAGAGCTTTTTTTCCTTTTCCTTTTTGCGTTTTATCATCTGAAAAAAATTTAGTTGAAAAGTAAAATTTTGAAGTTTCACTAAACTGGAATATCAACACAAGAACATACTCAGAATATTATTCAAAAGAACACAATTTCTACTTTACAGCATTTTCGAGTCGTTTGAGGAAAGGTCAGGAAAAACATAGAGTTTTTCGATGTGTTTTTGCATTCAAAATAAGTTGTAGACGTGCAAAATGTTGACAATTATTGCAAATGTGTTTTTTTTTTTGTTTCTTCTGTTTCTTGGAACATTTTTAAACGAAAGTCGTGTTTTAACTATATTCTGTATACGTTATGATGTAAGTTGTTTTCTTTTCACATAGTTAGTTATTTGTTTTATGCTGAATTCCTTCCAATAGGAAATAATAACACAAAAAAGAACTTTAAAAAGCCGTCTCTCGCATTTCACTTACATTTCGTGCATAAAATAATCTACAGATACACATGTTCGAGTTAAAGAAGGATTATTCATGAACATTTAGTGCTTGTAAAAGGTAGTGCAGTAGAATCTCCCTATAACGAACTCGCTTGGGTTCCAGTTAAAAAAAATCATTATAGAGAAAACTTCGTTGTACAGATATTAGAGATTTTTGCAGTTATTTCAATGAATATTACAAAATATTTAGTTAATTAGATGTTTGAAGTATTTAATTATGACTATTAATAAATAGTGCTACTTACGTTTGTATTACTTGAAAAATTCATTTGTCATTTCAAATTCATTTGAAAAATCATTTTACATTGCAATGCATTCCGTGAAGTTAAAATTTTCATTAAAAATTTTTTTACACATTTTAAAACTGCGCTGATAATAGAGTCAGGAACATTTTCTTGCATATACAGATTTCTTTTCATGGTTTCGAATTATTTTAATATTTTAGTATGATGTGGTTTTGGCTGTGAAACGTCTTCATTTTCGGAATCAGTTTTACTTTCCTGGCTTTCATTTTTGTTTGTTACTCTCTTCAAAGTCTCCTCATCTGCAGGATGTGGAGCGGTGCAGAGTTCTGAATCCACTTCTAAAAAGTCGGAGAGGTTTATATCGTCTGTTAATCTTCCATTTTCTTTCAGTTTTTTTCCAATTTTCTTTCAATTCGCCCAAGATCACATCTTCATCCTTAAAAATCGATGTCTTGACCAGTAGAAATGTTTCCCTACCAGAAGAAAATCCTTCCCCAGGCTGCGAGGCTATTCTTATTGTTTTCTCTGGAATGACCAGTGCCAGGTGGTTTTAGTGGTGGTCTGTACGAATCGAATAGTCAGAAATTTGAAACTTTCTTCAAAAATCACGAATAATCTCTAAGAGAAGAAGGTACAGAAAGACAAGCAGTTCGTTATATGTGGAATATTTGAAATGCTATTGAAGCCGTACAATTACGTTCCGATTAAAAATTCCGTTATAGGGAGAAATTAGTTGTTGGGAGACTTCGTTATAGGGAGAAACTAGTTGTTGGGAGGCTTCATTATAGGGATATTCTACTGTAATTTTGACCTACAAAATGGTTTAAACGTAAGTGACGCAAAAAGTTGTTTACAAATGCTCTTTAACTTTGAATTTCAAGTGTAATTTTTAAAAGAACGTGATTTATATAAATCTACGTAAGTAAAATGTATATAAAAGTTTTTTGAACTGGTTTTAATTTATTATCTAAATAAGAAAATTCCTGTCCGTTACAATTCCGGGATCGACCGTAATATGAAATCCCGAGTGTGAACAGTGGAGAAAACGGAACTCATTTGTAAACAGAACTAAGATTCATTCCTTGATCCTTTGAAAAAAAATAACGAAACATAGACTCTTAATTACGACTGGCAATGTAGGATAGCAAGGATGGCGTCATGGAAATTGGTGGCAACTTTTCTATTGTAATACCCTGTTCAAGAAGCAAATATTTCAGAAAATGAATTTTAAAGGTGCTCAATTGTGGTGTTTTTGTAAAAATGTATCTTAATGGATTCTGACTTCAAATTTATTGAATCATTCTATTTCGATTGTTTTACCGACATTTGTTTATTTATTTTTTGCAAATCCATAGTCGTATGTTTTATTAATTTAGAATTCTGTTTTCTAAGGATATTGCTTAAAAGAAAGAATTTCTAGAGTTCACAGTTGAGTTTGTGAAAAACAACGCCAATTTTTTTTAAAAATAAAACCATAAACGTAGTCATTACACTGACACAGTTCACACAGGCTCGAAAGCTACCTTACTGATCAACAATTTCCTTAACCCTTTCGCCGTCTTCTCCTATCTGCGAATATTTTTCCTCAGCTGTCCTCTTGTGTTTCGCCGCATGTAGTGTTGTTTTCGCTGTACTTTTTCATCTTTTTCTACTTTCCGACAAGGTTTAAAGGTGTTTTTGATTTCTGTTTGTCTGTCTGTCCGTCCGTCCGTGCTCTAACTTCAAAATTACGCATGGATTCCGACGAAATTTATATATGATATTCATATCTACTGTACCATGTACCCTATTGAAAATAGTCTATGTAGCATTTATAGATTTTTCTACAGGAGAACTCAAAATGCTCCCAATACATCGTGCTCTATGAGAAGTTATTCTTAAACGCTTATATCCTACTGCATAGTTATCTGATCCCTGACTTCAAGATAAAAAAATTTCCGTCATTACTGCAAAAAGATTACAAAGTTACCACAAAAAGCCTAATAATATCTACACCGTTTATGTGATCCGCTAGAAAGTTTTCATAATTATGTAGAAAAATATAGAAAACGATCTGTGCTACTTTAGAAATCTGAAAATCCACCCGTTACCTCACTTTTAAGTGATTTTTCGCTATTTACAGCGCCATTTTATTTCAGAGAATCAAAAATGAATCATTTGCGAGACAAAATTACATATTTCAAGTGAATACGACATCATACAATTGGGGACGTTTGAAATAGGTTTTCCAGATTACATCGTTTATTATTATTAATATGTTTATTTTTTTCTTTTTTTTTACAAATAAATCGTCTGCACGGATATTTGAATGGCTGTGTACAAAAAAAAAAAAAAAAAAAAAAAAAAAAACCGAAATATTTCGACTGCGAAAAGTTTCCGCGTGTTTCCAGAAGAGCATGAAATTCGATTTGGGTATATAATAAAAATTGAATATGAACTTATTTATTTAAGGTGTATGAAAATTAAATATATTGAATATAGACATGTTTTACTCAAAAGTTTTTCTAGCGCCCGCGCCCGTTGTAGTTGTCTCCAAAACGGGCTTTGACTTGTAGTCTTGTAAAAAACACAAAAAAATGAAGACTTTAATGCTAATTATGATTAAGCGTATCCGGTCATAGAACGTAAAAAATTCTACTCATTCGCTATAAATTTGTTCAGTTTCATAGATTCAAAGAAAGATATATTTTATCATATCATCATGATATCAAAAGATATATTTACATTTGTTTAGTTTCAAAGAACAAAAATAATATAATATGAATAGCTCGGGAGAACATAATATTAGTTTTTAATTAATGATTGCATGTAAATAAACAATACTATGAAACCTAACTAGAACAACTATGAAACCTAACTAGAACTGGACAAAATTTATGCAAGTCAGTCAGAAGATGATGCTACAGTGCATGAAAAATAGTTGCTGCTTTTCTTCTTCGACATTCAATCATATTCCTGCAAAATTTTGACTATCCAGAGAAGAAAATAGCGGCTGGTTTCTTGAAGTTATTTTTAGAGGTGAAAGTTCCTCTGACAGTGGTTATTAGATTGACGACATTTCTTACAGATTTAAATTTACAAGTAAAAGGCGTTGTGTATTACTACAGGTACATTAAATTAAAACACTTCAGTAGTAAGAAATGAAGACGCATGGCACTTAAAAAAATGTTTACTTAAAAGGACTATTGCAGAACAAATACATCAAAATTGACGGCTGGTGGTGGCCAGATAAACAATACGCCCTACAACAGCAGTCACATAAAGATGGAATGACTAAAAATAGCATGCCAGCAAAGAACTTCATATTGGCGAGAACAAAAACTTGGCCGAGATACACAACGCCAATTACGGAGCACCCATAAAATTTAAACCAATAAATTAAAATTATGAGACAGCGAACAAGCAATTTTAAAGATGATGCAGGTCATAAAAAAATAATTTACTCCAAAAAGGTGCCAAGAGATGGAGAATCAAAATGCGTTGCGATTGCAAATTTGACATAATATAAATTATTTTTACACTAGAATGACTCCCAATATACGGATACAAGCATAGTAACAGCTATTGAATGGTAAAATAGGAATTACAGATAGAAAGCCAAAGTGAGGGTAAATGAGAACAGAAAAATAATTTAGAATGCATGATTTTAAACAGATTAAATATAAGAGATACAAAGTAAATGAGAATCAATAATTAATATCTGATCTACATCATAGTCATTACAACAAAGAATTAGACGATAATGACAAATATCCTGACTTCAAACTGTCCAATGAAGATTCTAGAGCGAGTGATAAGTCGATAAGATAATTTTTTAAAAATTCAGGTTTACCTTCAGCTAAAAGACTTGTGATTTAAGTATATTTTATGAGATGGAAGATGATGGTGAGCCTCAAAAATCATAGATCAGTTAGTATTCATTTTGATATAATTTCAGATAGAATATTAAACTTTTGCAACCTTTAAACTGTTCTCCTATAAAATTTCTATTTCGTGTCTTAAGCTTATTGCAAGATAATTTTGTAAGAGTTTCTAATTAAAATGTTCTTCGCAAATATGTTCTACTTGTGAAACAGTATTATAGTTAAAATAAGTTTAAATATAATGATCTGCTTCCAACATTCAGCTACAAAATAATGTAAGTTCAATATCACGCTGTTCTTCACACGGTTGTTTTATCAACATATTTCTGTAAACTTCTACATACTATTATTTATTATCGGGTATTATTATTCACTAGCTAGTAAAAATAACGCATGAATGCTAAATCCCTTTCTTTTAGACTATTTCTATTAGACGTTAGAATTTTCCCTAAATCTAAAAAAAGAATCATCTAGTTCTGAAATAAATTCACCCTGAAATAACAAATACTATTACGCTCACCACAATTTCCAATACTTTGAATCAATAAATCATATACTTTTTCATATTGTCTGAAATAGAAACTGAATTTCCAAACTTTAATCAAATTTGTTTAGTTTGTGCAGCAGTCATACAAACAATACTGCATTTGACAACGGATAGGAACAAAACTTAAGATGCCATAAATAACTGAGAATGAAATAGTTGGTTTTGGAAAAGTATTTTTTTTTTCAATGCCTCTGTTAAAAGAATTTATCAAGTGTTGTAGATATTTTATATTTCATCAAAATATGTCATTGCTTAAACAAATACACACACACACATACGCACATATATATATATGTATTGAAAGCAACAACTTCATGGTTTAATAAATATATTTCTTTTACTTAAATACAATTCTGTGAATTTTTATATTGATTACGATCTACGTTGCGAGATACTTGAAGTTTTGTTTCACAAATAAGACGCATGCTGAATGGAACGAAATATTGAAGGAAATAATATGGAACGAAAAAATCTTTACCATAAAAAGTGAAATAAAGAGAATGTAAGTAAAATTATTCCACTGTTAATTTCTATTTTCTCGTTTATTTTCATAAAAATTGTAATTATATTGACTACTTTTTTATGAAAAAAGATTTTTCCAGCTACGTTTACATTTTAGATATTTAATTAGATATCATGCAAATCTAAATTTTGAACATATTTGACCAATGCATAAAGAACTTTTTTGAATGCGGATATACCTATTTTTTTAGTTCGCCATTCTATTTCATTTTATTTTATAAAACATGATATTCCAGTTACATATTTACATAGCCAATCAAATATCTATATATTTTTTATTTATTTATTTATTTATTTGCTACTTTGAGTCACTAATGTTCTGCGTATTATGAACAATAATCGAATTAGACTACTCTAAGCTCAGTAATCAATATTTTAACAAATTAAAACGAACGGCATGCCGTTAAATAATTTTAAACGTATATACTATATATGTCTGGGTGCTGAAAATTAGTTAATTGCTAATAATATAATTTACTGTAGATTAAGTTTAACAACATTTTACTAAGCTAATAATATTAAGACCACAAGATGCCCCTAATATTGATCTTTTAAGAACAGATGCACACGCGAAATATTTTTTAAATAAAATTCACTCTTAGAAATGTAGGGACGTACCCGCATTACACGATATTATTATGATATTAAATAAAAATAAGAAATAAAAATAACTGAAGCATGAATTTTTTTTAAATATGCCAGTTTGCCAAAATTTATTGCACCAAATTAGATTTCCAGATACAGATTTTCTCTCTGCAGTTCTATGCACAAATTCTTTTGTAATTGAGTCCAAATCGACTTTTACAGTGCATGGCTGTTGGATATTAAGGAATAGTTGTCTGAAGTGTTTTTGAGTCATGTTTATTCGCAAATACGTTTTTACTCATGAAAGACCTTTCAGCTCAAGCTACAGTTACAGTTACTAGGGCTATCAATACCACAAGTTTGATCGCATTTCTGTCATGCGCGCTTTAATCGTAATTAACTTAGTCAAGTTCTGACATCTATCAAATGACTAGATAATTTTTAGGCATCAGAAAAAAAGCTTTAACTATGCAGGGAAGTTTCGCCATTGACTGACATGAGAATTCAAAGTTATTTTATCGGAAAATTCTTAAAGGTTCTTTTAGTTGAATTTGAAATGAGGGGAGACTTTACATATTTAGCCCCTTTCTTCTCAAGTGAAAGAGAGCCGAAAAAAAGCCCTCTGTCCCCCCGTCTTGCTGGGACGTGCCTGCAGAAATGGATCAGCTTTATTAGCCACAGTTATTGAGCATTTTGGCGGGTCTAGCCTCTCTGGAAGCCTCCTTCTGAGTTACAGCTTTGGAATCTCGTTTTATATTTCAGTGGGATAAACCAACACCTCCTAGATAAAGAAAGCCTAACAACTCCTACGTCACCAAGCTCTGACGTCATCATTAGGCCTTCAGTTAAAAGTTTTATTTTCACAAAATAAAACTATAAAAAGTGTCTGGTGAATTTACTCATGAATAACAATATTTTAATAATTTGAGATAAAAATATAATTTTATGACAAACGGCAGTTTTTAACCATGACTAATTGGATAATATGATAAGGAAATAGATCGGAATAAATAATTTTGTATGAGAAAGGTATTTTAATTTAAGTTTTTATTAAAGATATTTTCTAATATTTGTAGCATTCACCAGAAATTTTAAATAGTTATACTTTGCGAAAGTAAAACTGTGATGACGTCATTACTTGAAGGCCTAAGGATGACGTCAAAGTTTCAGTTGTTAGGCTTTCTATATGCAGGAGGTATTGGATAAACCCACACCTTCTAGATGTTGAAGGCCTAACAACTGACGCTTTGACGTTATAACTAGATCTTTAATGACGTCATCACAGTTGTATCTTCAAGAAATATGATTATTTAAAATTTCTGGTAGATGCTACAAATGGTAGAAAATATCTTAAATTAAAGATAAAAATTTAAATAACCTTTCTGATACAAAGATATTTGTTGTGATCTACTTTTGTATCATAGTACACAACTAGTGATGCGGAAGTAAAACTGTGATGACGTCATTTATGTAAATCTAGTGATGACCTCAAAGTTTCAGTTGTAAGGCTTTCTATATATAGAGGGTGTTGGATAAATCCAATTTTTAACATTAAAAAAAAGTATGAAATTCTAGTTTTTTGGACTGTTGTAACGGATTCAATTGTTTAAGCAAGCCTTCGAATTTAAGTTTCGAGCAGCACTTTCATGTTTCATGTTTTTTTTTTTTTTTATCGAGTGCTTAAGACTTTTAGGTGAACTAGAAATTTTTGTAATGCGTAGTCATCACGACACTAAATGTACAACACTATAAGACTACAAATTTCGTTCTTTATTTTGCGTTTAACAGGGCATGGAAAATGGTTGTTATGATTTTCCTCAGTGATAATGTTTATGTGATAATATTTCAGAAAAAAAAGGAATATTTTAAATAGTATCAGTTTCTAAAATTTGGTTTATGTTTGCAAATGAATTTTTTTGTTTATAATTATTTTCTCTCTATTAAATCATATGTTTAATTTGCATAACTGTTAGTGACAAACAGCAAGCAATTTATTTTCTAAAATGCGAATAAGGAGCTCTTTTTTAGGAATAAGGAGCCAGAGTAAATATATCTGAATGAAATGAGACTTTTCTACGCACTCATATATTTTACATTTTAATCTACAATTTGGAATACGTAGATTATGTATTATTCCAAAAGCTGTGTTATGAGGGATATATGGGCTTGTTACTTTTTATGGCATATATTGTTAAAGAGCCGTATGTTAAAAAAAGCAAAATAACGTTTTTTTTTTAAATTAGGTTTTAATGACCTTGGATAGAAAACTGTTGTTTGCTTATAAATTAAAGCCCAAGCATTTAACAGACAATTAAACTTATAATAATAATAATAATAATAATAATAATAATAATGATAATAATAAAATAATAATAATAATAATAAAAATAATCAACAATTTAAAATTTCTTGCAGAGTGAATAAAGAAACTTAATATAAATTTTTAATTTTTCAATGTGTGACTATCAGACTGATTACGTTTTACCAAAAGTTTGGTATTACAAATTTACATGCTTTATTTAATTATTAATTTCCTTACTTTACTAACACATAGCTCATAACTAAACATATACGATGTACTACAATACCATTATTAACTAAGTTAATAGATCACTTATATCTTAAAAGGCATCTGTTTGATTAACAGTGTGTTTTAAATATCACTTCTAAAGTTAAACTGCATTGACTCTGCGCTTTCTTAAAAAAATAAAGAAAAGAAAAGGAAGAAAAGAAACATTAAAGTTTTTTTTTCATGTTTCAACACCTTTCAACAGAGACTTATTTAATAAGATTTAAGTTATTTAATTTACCTTTTGAAAATGGTAGCTTGAGTAAATACAGGATTTAGTTTTGTTAAGACCATTGAGTGAATGAACTGCTGGAAATCAGGAAGTGAATTTAACTATTGAATCTAACTATAAAGCAGTGTATATATTTTTTAGTCAGGGTACTTCTAAAAATATAATTTTTTATGTTCATAATGAAACTCATTTTACAAATTTATATTCTTCATGTAATAACTTTAAAAACATATGTATATGTAAATTTTAGATTCATTACACAGCTAAATTATTTTAAAATATTTAACAAAAGATTATATATTCCATTCATAAATTTAAAAACAGATTTATACGTAATCCTGATTTTTATTTTTCTTTATTTTTCGATTTTCCTTTTTTCCGGCTACTATATTTCTAGACATTGATTTTTGTGTTAAATCATGTATAATAAAATTAAATGTATTCGTCCATTCCTCCTCCTCAAAAATAAAATAAATAAATAGATAAACAAAATTTTAAATATTTCTTTTCATTGTTCTTGCACAAAAATGTTTAAATTCCAAATAAAAAGTCATCACGTAATATAAAGGTAAATTTAATGTGTAAAACATCAAAAGAACTTGGTGGTGGTGTTTTACTGACGTCTACTATAAGAGAATGCGTTTTTAAGGAATCATTAATGTCAGCATTTCTTGCAACATTTCACACACAGTTAATGCCACCTTTTTTGATAGTAAAACTTACATAATATCCTAAAATATTTTGTCCACGTTTTAACACCACACGTAATTCAAATTTTGTTTAAAATTAAAATCCATAATTTTAGCAATAAGTGTATATTAAAGCAATTAAACGTGATAATCTTATCATTATTTTAATAGCAGGGATTAATTGTAAAAGGAAATTATATTAACAGAAAATGAAACAGTGATTTTGAAAAGTGTAAGTACATAATCTCTTGTTTATTTATTCCAAATAACTATACGCTCATTTACAATCAAAATAAGATCTATATTTTATTTCGTTAAAACATTTTGTTTAAAAGATTTTGCTTACAGGAAATATTTCAGTACTTTAAAATGCATTAAGAAAACTATCACAAACTGCTTTAATTATGTGTCACTTCAATTAAAAGATATTTGCAAATAGAATACAATAATTAATGCACATGCTTAAACAACTTAAATAAAGTTAATTTACTAGAATATTCAAAGAATGATTTAAAAGTGGTCATGAACTACTGCTTAAAGATGCTGTACTTGAAGAGAAAATAAATAAATGTATTAAACTTTTAGGAAATAGTAGCTATTGAGAACAAATATTTTGCTACGACTTCAAATACACAGTCTGCTCGGTAGAGTTTAGCGGTAAATTACCAGTTCCTTGGAATATTATTTTCAATCTAAAGTTTTCCGCACTTAATGCAACAATCTTTAATTTTAATGAAATTCCATACTTCCGCTTGTTCAAGAGGCCATTTGCTAATTTGAAAATACGTGACGTGTAATTGCTGTTGCGGTAAAATATTTGGTTAAACATGCGGTTGGATTACTTCGGAATTTCAATGCTCCCAGTACAACAACAAAACAAGTGGTTTACAGAATTTAATTACAATAAACTAATTCCGTACTCATATATCAACTGAAATGGCAAATGCTTTACTTATGCTGAAAATTTCGGAGAGTAAATTAATTGAACCTTAAGCAAAACTTGTTTGTGGCGAACGTAAATAATATTTCAGGTTGCGTTTCTCTATCTAAATAAATGTACTCTACGAATTCAGAAAGATTCAAATCTTGTGCTAATCAGCTAACCTTTTTGAAAATACATATCTAAAAAAGACATAATCTCAGTGTTAATATTTTTTTTAAGTATAATGTGCATTTGCATGTATGTTATAATAAATGCAAGACACATTTAATTTCTTTTGTTTTGAAAAAAAAAACTCTTAGCATTAATTTTTAAAATATTTTATGCACGTACAATTGTTTTACAAAATTATACAAAGAAATATTCAACATGTAAGAAAAACTTAATTTCATTTATTATTTTGTTTTGAAATGCAGGTTATAGAAACATTTATATATAAAAATAAAATTTCTGTATTGAGTTTTGTTTATTCTTAGGTCCACTGCAGCCGAGTCCATAGACGTTTTCGCCCTCCCAAGTGCTGGGCAGTCCGGTGTTGTTTAACTTCCTGTTCTTATGCGAAAGGAGCTTAACGACTAGGCCACTACGGGACAAGCAGCATTATTGGCAATGTAATGGATTGTTTTTTTCTTGAAACGAAAAAGAAGAACCAAAAACCAGTCAGAAAAATCTGCTTTTTAAACAATCTTATCGATCCCTAAATATCAACACACTTTCAGGTAGGATAACAAGTTTCTTCTTTTGAAAACAAACATTATAAAAAATACTACAACCTAGCATGGACGTGGGAAGCGTAAAATTTGTTCAATCTCAGTGCAATTCACCTTTTTTTGGTGGAGAGGTGTTAATTTGTTTAAAATTAATGGTAGTAATTATTTGACATTCCCTTGATAGTCCATTCACACGACAACTCTCATAAGATCCATTTTATAATAATAAAAATTTTATCGGCTAAGCTTATGATTTATTATATTTATAAAAGTTAAAATAAAGTATTGAAATTTGTTTTAGTATAAGTTAAATATTTGACACGCAGTATTTTTTACAAAAAGCGTTTCGAAAAATATTTAATGCATGCTAAAATTATGTAGTGGTAGTATTTGCGGAATGATCTACTATTTTGTTGCTTGAATAGAAAATTATTTGTTAACAAATAATGTACCATTTTTTCGTAATTATATCTTGACTGGGATTGGACTATAAATTAAGTTGGATGATATAGACACTTTTTTTAAGTTTTATCGTGGAGAACGACAGCTTTAAGAGTGATGCTGCCTGCCAAACAACCAAACAACCAACCGCGGCACTCTATAAACGCAGTTTGTGGAATTTTGTGAAGTCCAACTTTTTTCTCGGAATCCGCTCTAACGATTTAAAAAAAAATAATATATGAATTTAATCGGTGCTAAAATCGGAGAGAATATTGCCGGTTTATTATCCTTGTTTTTTATAAATTTAATCCGTTTAAAGATGGGACTGTTTAAGTCACGTGTATTAATACTTTATAGCTATATAAATTTTAAATGTGGAACGTAAAGATAATAATATCAAATTCTGAGTGACGCGCTGGTGTGACTTTATAAGATTCGTTTTTCAATTCCATTACAATTGTTTTTGTTTTCTTCTGTCTTCTATTTTTGTTTTCTTTTTCTTTTTGGTTCATTCAAGCAATGCTTTAAATTATCAATAACACTGCGAAATATATCACACTTTCACTGAGCCTATATTATATAGGCATTCAAATGAATCTATTTCAATAATTTAATTTATCTTTTGCGTTGCGCTATCAAAAAGGGCAAGTAGCCTTTACATTTGTAACGTAAACCTTTACATTTGTCATAGTATCCAAACTAAGTGAAATATTCATATACATAGTGTGTTACAAAGAAAACATTTACGGAAATTTTTCTTGCCCTTTTGGATAGCATGGCGCAAAATATTAAATTATTGAAATAAATTCATTTGAATACATAATATAGGCTCAGTGAAAGTGTGAGATATTTGACTGTGTATTTGAGTTTTATTGAATGTGTAAATCCCCTTTATAAAAGAAAGCAAAAATACTTGTAATGTAATTGAAAAACAAATCTTATAATGTCACACCAGGGCATCACTCAAAATTTGGTATCAATATTTTTAAGACCAATATTTAAAATTCATATAGCTATAAAGTAAAATGATTCGTCACAAATTTTTAAACCGTAAAAGGTTTTTGTATGGTAATTAAAATTATTGTAAAAAAGAAGTATGTTTCCGGTACACTTTTCAAATATATGGAGGGTAGTTTATATCACATTTAGTTGAATGGTTATCCCATTTAGGGTTTTTTACATGAGATCTAAGTAAATAGTCATTGGTTATAAGGACTTGAGATATAATTATTTTACTATAACGAAAAAAAACGAATTTTTCTTTTACCGTAATGTTTTATAAAAAAAATGTGTTTTGAAGAATACCTTTTCCATCGTACGAAGTCACATTCACGCTATTCCGATAATTCGTATCGATGCAAAACTTATCTACAAAATATACATCGATTTTTTTTTCATTAATAAAAGATTTTAAAAGCTTGCCCTTAAAATATTCCTATTAGTTTTTGGTTCCTACCAATTCTACATCATATAAATAAGTTGAAACAGTGTTAAACACATATTTAATACGCATTTGAATAAAAAAAAACGTTTAATAATGTATTCGACCAGAAAATATATGTAACTTATTTAGTATATAATAAATAGTTCGTGCAGTTGCTTCTCATATAAACTGAGAAATAGTATTTACATTTCATTTGTGTGAAAACATAATTCAACGAATCAATGTATGCCGGCGTCCAAGTATGACGGCTTCCATAATCTTTTATGTATTTATTCCTTGGCTCATGCATATGTCAATATCTTGTCATATTGCCTTACATTATTTATACATGAGTTTGAGAATCCATAACCTTCAGATATGTCAAATTTCTCGTTTAACAGTAATTATTTTAATTTCGTATGAGGAAATATATTTTTTAGAATTTATTACAGTATTCGAAAAGTAAAATGATTCAGAATGTATCCTAAAATACATTCAAAAAGGCAAGTAATAATGTTTATTATAACCTGATAAGGAGCGTTATTTTATTACTAAATATAAAATTATATTGGTTGGATATATATTGTTATAATGGTAGTTAAAAACCTGTAACGATTAAAGAAAAAAATCATTTGATTTCCAGATTTTATTAGATTAAACTGATGTTATAGATTTTCAGTCCGAAATGTATAATGAAATTTTAATCAACATATCTTCCAGTCAACCCGAAACTTAGCATTCATGTGTGATTTCAATGAAACTCAGTAATGATCATGTTATATATTTTTCATCATTCATTATGGATATTTATTTTTCAAAGTTTTGTCTTAATCGGGAATTTTAAACCATCATGTCACTTGGAAATTCTTCGTCCAATGTAAAAAATAAAATCAGTTTAGATTTTGTACCTTATATTTATATTTTAGTAATTTTGCTGACTTTTTTTAAATGTAGAAAACAAGTATGTTTAGTTTTAAGAAAAATTTATGGATAGCTCTGCAGGTGTCGACTACTTTCCAGTGGTTGCGATTTCTAGTTTTAATAAGGTCAACGCTGTTTTGATTCCGAGTGTTGGAAGTACCATTCTGATTCAAACATTCAATGAAAATGTATTCACTATCAAAAATGCAAAACGAGATCTGTTCAGTTTAATGCTGTCAGAAACAGAAGTCACTTTCTGATTTTTTATTGTTCAATATTACACACAAGAGATAAAACAAAGCATGCAATTTAAAAGAAAAAAGAATGCTAAAAGAAAACATGTGAGTAATCTTGTGATTTACCGTGTGGTGTAATAACAATGCCAGTATTTGTGAGACACCATGTACATTAAAGTAAAACCAAATTTTGGCTTTATAGCTCTCTATTCAATTCAACTGTTTTTTTTTCCTTTATAGTGAATTCGATAATATGTTGATTTAATTTTTTTATATTTAAAAATTAAAGCGTAAAATATACTTACATGGGAAAATAAATTATATGTTTGGTAGAAGTTAATACTAAATTCTAAATATAAAATTATATAAAATTATTGAGTTTATCAAGTTTAATTCAATTTTTTATATAGTAGACTAACTGATTTTTGCAACTAACATGCAGGATTCTGGATGCACAAATGGATATTTTGTTCGCGGGACAACAAAAAGGTGATCGTTTTCGTGATACTTAAATTAGATCAAACATTTTCGATTAGATCGAACATTTCAATTAATGAATGAAATCCTTTCCTTTTTAGTTCATTCAATTTCTAAAATTTATTGAAACCGTTTTTATTTTACAATACAATTCGAAAATTATGCAAGATTAAAATAAAATCCTTTTAGCTTATTTTATTTCTAATCAAAAGTAACTTAAATTAAACTAAGTAATTTTACACAAATTTAATAGTATGGATTTATTCAAATACTTATTCTTTTGTTTATCTAATGCAAACATTTATTGAATTAATATTCTAAAGATTGAGCGTGTAATTTTGAAGTACTTACTTGTGCTAGTGTGACGTAAGGGCATTTACCTGTTTAATCATTAATTAGGTTTTTAAATTTTAATGTTTTTAATGTTACCGTGTTTAAACAAAATAATTGCATCTTGAAAAATGCGGTTTTATAATTTTATTGACTTATGGAACAGTAATCAGAAAAATAATTTGAAACACGGAGAAAGTTTTTGAATTCCGATTCTGTGTATTTTTACTGATACAAATTATTATATTAGCTGAAATTATCCCGTTCAAAATTCTCTACTTCTGTTTTCTTTCCATTGCCTTTAATCTCATATTTCTTAAGCAAATTATTACATAATGCAAAATAAAATTAGAAGATGTGTTCGTAACCGAAAGAGATATTCCAAGAGGATAATCTTAATGTCTAATCACAGTGTTTCTCAAAATGCAGGTTGCAGCTACATTATCGCTGTGTTTTTGGTAAAACATTTTGTGTTATTCTTTGGTCATTCCCATACAACATCACTTCTGGGTTAATACTTTAAAGTGAGGAAGGGGCGAAGTACTAAAATATGTTTTTGGTTAAAGCCTTGAAAAAATTCAAGCAAAAAATTGTGGATTTATTTATACATAACAAATGCATTTTCACAATTATTTTATTACTTTCTTAAATATTAATTTCTCTCATAAGAAGAATTTCGGGCTGACAATGGATAGGGGGTCTGCCTTTTGTTTTTGTTACATCATACTAAAAAAAAGCTATTTTAATACCTATTTCTAATTTCGTGTATACTTTCTTATACAATTACACATTTCAAATATATATCTAATATTAAAGCATGCTTTTAACTTCATAATATCAGTAATGATAACTACAGACGAATAGCCTAACTACTGCGAAATTCTTAAACAGAATTTTAAGAAATTTGGTCTCCTTACAAAAAAAATTATTTCTTGTTTATTCTGTGTTGTATTACATTAACACCGCATTTAACAAACGCAAATTTAACAGAAGTGTGAAGCAAAAGTAAAATCCTTGATTATTTGCTTACTTTACGTGAAAAAAACGACATTTTTTGATAATAAATAAATAAATATTATATACGGATAAATGCGCTACAGAAGTATTTCGTTCCCCGAACAGATGAAACTCAGTTAGCAAAATTTAGATTTTCATTCAAAACAAAAATGTCTTCTTGAAAAATTATGAATTTGTATTTCATGTATTCACAGAATCGATCTTGAAATTCAAGAAATTCTGTATAATTTTAGAGAATCATATGCATATAAATGCGCTTTTTAAAGACGTTTTTGATGTGAATTCAGGAACACTCCATTTTTAATAAATTCAAAATAGCTTTACGACTATTTGGTTGCCTTCAAATTTAAATTTTTAAAATTCAATTTATCTTACTTTAATCATATATTATTGTGAAACCTTTGATGGACATTTGATTGGCAGTGATTATACATTTACAAACTTTCTATTTATAGTATCCATTAAAATGTCTAGACAGAAAACGGAAGACGGTTAAAATCAATCTAGAAATTTGCGGCAGGAACTCTGTGTTAAGGATCGTAATTATAACACAATTTGAATAAAAATTATTTAAATATTTTATAAAATAACATACCTAATTATCTGACCATCACTTGCGCCTATTTTAGACATCATTACTCACGGGCGTTCAGAACAACCCTATCAGCACATTATCTTTTATTGGGAAATTTTTAATTGATTCAATTAGAGAGAGAGAGTGTTCAAATATAGACATTAGTGGTCAATTTTCCTGATTTCGATGATGTGACCAATTATTCTTATATTTTTTTTACATATTCGTCAATATTCCGCTTTATTCTTGGCCCAAAGTCACATGTAGACTCTTGTAAACAAATATAACACAAATGGTAATATTTTTAGGGATGATGTTATACCATACTGTGCATCATATGCGTGTGACACCTTTTTTATATCCTGTATTACTACGAACACTGTTTTACTCCCTTTTTCGTCAATGTTCTATTAAAATTTTATTAGTATTGACATCCTGAAAATGCAACAAATTGTTACAAATCTTAACTTTGATTAACTTTGATTAAACTCAATAATGGAACAGGAAGTGTACAAATTTTACCTGTTTGATCTCTAGTGATTGCGAATAAAAGTTGTGTATCAGTTGTTTAGTTTGAATACGAAACCTATTCTGCTGAAGCCGAGATTTCTTCCATTGTACATGCTTCTTTTTGGGATACAAATCTGGTAATTTATCGTTGAGAAATCTTGTGTCTTCGTTTAAATTTATTCACTCACTTGTGGTCACCAGTTTATTATAGTTTTGTCTCGCTTCTAAAAAAACGATCGTACCTCCAAGAATCAATCATGTGATCTATACTATTAAAAGCTGTGCGCGTCTGTCTGTGTGTGTGTGTGTGTAGCATCATCTCCTCCTAAACGGCTGGGAGTTGAGTTTCGACCGAGGTATCCACGAATTCGGAAAATTTGGAGAAAGAACCTCCGCTAATTTAAATTTCGAAATTCGAATTAGTTTAGGAGATATTGATAAAAACCCCGTCAAAAACGCTAATTTTTCCTCTTTGCAATTCCGCGATTGTAACCCCTGTAGTGAAAATGTGAGAAAAAAGCATCGAGGTTGCCATGTTTGGCTATTTTATTAAGTTATTTAGACTCCTGCAGTAAAAATAAAAGAATAATGATTTTTTTTTCTATTTAGATTATTTACAAAGTTATTTTTTAATTAAAACATTGCGTTCATGTTAAATCAGAGCTGGAATTCAATGTTTTTTATGTGTAAAAGAATAAGGGATTGAGAGATTTCCGAGACTAATATGTATATTTTTTAGTTTGGCCGAAAAAAATGGCTTATTTGGCGATTTTGAGAAAGTAGTAGGTTTTACCGATTTGTGCAGTTTTGGCCTTGGCGCAAATTACTGAGAGCGTAACGAAATAGTATTTTCAATAACAAGTATAAGTTTTACGGCGCTATACTTCGATTTTTCATATAGAAATAATGCAGTTATTAAGGCGATTTTAAACGATCTATAGAATTTTCACGAAAATAAGTAAACTGATTTAAGTTAGAGGAAATCCGCCAAATTTCAGAATATTGAAATTCTCGCATTTTGTACATGGTAGTTAACGGTGATTAAAACCCGTTATAGTTAATAATAATTTAAATAACTGCTACTTATAAATAATATGCCTGCATTAAATTTTGCGATGGAACCTTATAAATGATAGATAACTATTTCCCATTTTGATTGCTGTTAAATCGATGCTTCGAATGATTCCCTGAAAACAAAAAAAAATCTTGCAAAATGGTGTATGTTGGCATTTGGCGATCGAAGTACTGTGTAATAAATAACTGATTCTTATTTGTAAAAGCAGCTCTACGGAAGTTTCTTTTACTAAAAGCTGTTAGAAAGGCGTAATTAATACTGTCTAATATATTTTTTGTTTTACGAATTGAAATGTATGTTGATTCGTACTTTAGTACATTTCTTAGCAAAGTTGGCGAAAAATATTCAAATGTAGTGCAGCTCTGCACGTATTATTAATTGCATTCCACAATTGAGATGAGCCGATGTCACTAGCGTATGCATACATATTTTTTTTTTTAATTCTGCCAAATAAAGTATTGCGTCAAGTTAGTCTCAAATTTAATTTGTGGTTTGAGCTATTGGCCATCGACTGGCGGCGTTAATTTCGCCAATATGGCAGTTCTAGCAAAGTAAACATGAATAACTCATTTCATGTCATATTTTTAACATTCCTATAATTTGCGTAGCAACGGAATCCATTGTTGCCACTTAAGTTGTTAAATTTAACAATTAACTGAAACCAGTCATTTCTACAGCTTTTAAGACTCAGTGTAACAGACTTACACTTTAAAAATAATCGAAGTTTTCATGCAATTCTAGGTATCTTTAATTTTATTTCCTTCGCGTGTGAATGTCATTTTTTAAGTCATTTGTGCTGTTTTGCTGGCAGATTATCCGGAGCAGCACATAACCTCTAATGTATTTGCTCCTCCGGACATAAGCAAGAGCGTATGTCCGGCGTGTATTTGTGTAACCCCACTGTGTTAATCGGATATTCCGATCCTGAAGTATATTGATCACTGATAAATGAAAAAAAAAAGATCTATTATATGCAAGCAGGAATAGCCAAAATTTTCATGGGAATATTACGGGAGTGAAGAATATACATTTTGTATGGCAAAAAACTCCACATGGGGGGTTGTGACCCCCTATCCCCTCCTTTGCTACGCCACTGTACGCAAGCATTAGTTGTCACGTCATGAAAAACCGTCATAGGTGGCAAACTCCGAAGTTGTTCTGAGGGTTATACAAAATTACAAAAATTTCTTTTAGTAAATTTTACGTTTGATACAGTTCGGATATTTGGTTTTAATACATTTCGGCCACCAAGAGAGATGAAATATTACTAAATACGCCAACCCAGAATTTTCTTAACTATTGAATTTGACACTGTGCAACTACAGTAGATTTCCTATAACACGGTAGATACGTTCCGTGTTATAGGAATCCGTGTTGTATGGGTCCTGCGCTATACTCCACCTGGAGTGCGAACTGCGCGGTATAATCGCGGCAAAACTTATTCGCGCTCCGTAAAAATGCAATGATGTTTGGTGTTGCCATTCAAAAGGAAAGTTAATTACAGAACATAAGCGTAAAGTTTTCAAAATTATTGGGGGAGCCGGGCCCCACAACCACATATATTCACGTCAGTGGCGTAGCCAAGGGGGGGGGGTGTTAGGGGGGGCATAACTGCCGATGAGGAGTTTTTTGCCATACAAAATGCATATTCTTCACTCCCTTATCATACACCCGTATACATATATGTGAGTTGCAGAAGTCGTAACCCCCCCCCCCTTCCATGAAAAATTTCAGGTTACGCCACGGATTCACGTACATATAACTTACTCATAGCTGCCAAGTACTACAGAATATAATTAACCACTTTTTCTACATGATTTTCCGGCTTAAAATATATACTGTTTACAAAAAGTGGATAATTATATTCCGTAGTAGTTGGCAGCTATGACTTAAATGTAAATTATTGGAGGCGCTCGAGCTCTATGGATCCATAGAATTCTACACCTGTGTAAGGTAAGTATCCATGTTAGTATCTTCCTACCATCTTATAAGTTAAAAAAAAACAAAGTAAAAAATCCAAAGGAGGGGAAAAAAACATTTTCGATGAGATAGTGCATTTTAGACACATCTGAACTTTTCTTCATTTCATACTTTACATTGCATAATCTGATTTTAATTAACCAGAGCCTGGTGAGGGCAGCTTATTGTAACATTGTGTGTTACGTGGCATCACAATGAATACTAAATCATGATTGAAATCAAAAGAAGTAAATTTTTTAAAGTACAAGTAAAGGTTTTTTTAAACGTTTGTAAATGGTGTGAAATACTTTCTTTTTATGTTAGTATAAATTAGTTTTCTGTATTTAGTGGTAAATTATTGGGAGGGCTCAGCCCCTATTCACAATTTATTGGGGGGGGCTCGAGCCCCACGGGCCCATATAACTCTACGCCTATGTTACAGGAGCTAAGGCGTCATAATATCAGAACATATGTCTCATTTCATCGTGCGGTACGAGTCTCTTTTAACGTTTTGCACGAAAACGATCGTAATGTTTTTGTCGTGTTCTAAGAATTCGTGATGCAGACCCATGTTATAAAGGGGCAACTGTAATCTGTAAAAAATTAAAAAATGAAATTAATTATTTATTTAGTGCGAATTGACAGTGAGATAAACGTCCCTTTTCTGTAACAAGTGTGATACTGCATTAAGAGTTCAATAAGGGTAATAAGCTTTTTCTCAGAAGTTACATCACGAATGTTTTCATTTACAAAAGCGACATGATTTTCACCGGAGCAGGGTGCATTTTTGGCTTTTAAACGTAAATGATGCATCCATTGTTTCATGTAGATTTTTTAATTTAGGTAAAATTTAATAAAGTCTTGTGTAACATAACTGCGCCAATGCATTGTCCACGCTTTGAAAAATGCAAGATAAAATTACTGTCAACATCATGTAATGTTATTTATGTGCTATATACTATATATTAATGCTATAAATTAAACCTCACAAAGAGAATTATATGATGTAGAAATCGGGGATCTTTCGAAAGAGAAAAGTTTTGTCTGCATACCATAAAGTTCTTTCTTTTTTGATCTCCAGTCACTAGTTTTTGTGTCATGTTGCAATCGTTTAAAATTTGCACTCATGACGTCAACTTTGAGTCATGATTCAAGTATTTTTTCACGTTTTGAGATTCCGAATTACTGGGTTTAATTCGAATTATATATGTTTAAGGAAAATATGCGTTTCCTACCGTGCGGAGAACTGGTACGCAGCTAGTATTTATTAAAAATTGTTCTACTCCGTTCGACATTATTTTCCGTTAATTTTAAATTAATTCCCTTATAATTAAATTAATTCCCTTAATTTTAATTTTCACCTTTCTTTTCAAACGACTGCATTAATTTTTTGTAACTTTTCTAGTTTCCATGTAGGGTGCGTGTGGTGAAGTGAAACAGCAGTAAAATATAATTTTGAGACGGTTCCCATGGGAAGACCACACAAGTAGACCGTAAATTAGAAGAGGCGCCAGGCAATGGACAGTCTGGACACTATAGCACAATGAACTGTCAACGTTAAAATATTTATGGCCGAAAATATTTATGGCCGAAAATGATATGCAAATTTGGCGGGGTATAGTCCCGAATGATCCACCTACATGTATGGGATTCGACGAGAGGATGCATTAATTCCCCGAGACGAACAAATCAGAAACTCCAGCCAATGATGTAAGAGGGGGTAAGAAAAGAGGAATCAACCCCGTGGGAGAAGAGAAAAGAGATGACAGAACGAGTGTGCTAGAGAAAAGAAGCAGAGCAGAGTTTGAAAAAAGGTGTGAACGGACTTAAAAAATCAGTGTGTGCTTCGAATCAATATGATCAAGTTGTGTTCAAAAGAAACATGGAATCAGAGGCCAGATGAGGGCTTAAGAAAAAGACAGTGGTTCCAAGAGGACACGCGTCGATCGTGTCTTGTGTAAAGACGGCTACCTCATCAGAATGGTGAATATTAACAGTAATCTATTTATTATTTGCGTCTCAAAACTTTTGTGGATACCCCTTATCCTCCAAAATCACATCTCCCCCAGACATGTTTAAGTTTAAAATTATGTCAATATCGTCTGTTAATTAATATGAGTGGAATGACTAAGAATAAATGGTATTTAGTTGCAATTCATAGAGTCTTTAGTTTTTTTTAGTGTTTTGGTGTATGTCAATCATTTTTCAATTTTTTCAGCGTAATACTAGGAGTACTTGCCAGGCAGGTTATGCGCGGCATAATACCACTGTACGATCATCTTAGGCTTTAGTTTTCCTCAAATTTTAACCACTGCTGCAACAAAACCACCACATAATGGTGCCGTAGAAAAAAGGCAATTTTATGTACTCCTAGTAACTCAAATGATAGTTAAATTAATGATAATAATAATAATAAATATATATAGTAGATTTTTCAAAAATAAAACAAAGTCTGGGAGAGAAATTATGCATCATAATAACGAAGTTACTATCTTGTTTCTCAGTTTCAACAAAAAAAAAAAAAAAAACATGCATTGACATTCTTTGAATATTTTATTTGTAATTTGTAAGTGTTAATATACTGCTGCAAAAAAAAAAAATATATATATATATATATACGAAAGAACTTTGATTTTAAAGGTGACAAAGAAGGTATTTTTGTTAAAACAATTAATTTCTCTAATAGAAAGAATGTTGTGAATAAGATAGTTTGTAGTCATTACAACGTATTGACATATAGAAAAATTAAATTAAATAAAATTAAGTAAATAAATAAAATAAATAAATAAATATTTTATTGATGGAATATTATGCAACAATCAGTAGAACTGAACAATTGAATTAATACTTGCTTAATATGTATGTATTCATGTACAATATTTTTCATTTATGTGTATGTTGAAAGTGTCAAAGTGCATTTTGTATATGTATAAGGTAACGGAACATATAGTGTTAAAATAGGTAAAATAGTATCTGTAAATATTTAAAGTAAAAAAAAAAAAAAAAAAATGGGTCGTCCCAGAGTTAGACAGGAGTCGCCAGAGTCTCTTAGGAATCGAAATACCCAAAGTTCGGCACAAAGCCAGCATAACAAAACGCCAGACACGGGACTAATCCCTCTATTGCCCCGATATTCGGCCGATAGTCTCGAGAACCCAAAGCAATTTTTCAGCGAATTTGAAAACGTAGCTGCTCTCACCGATTGGTCAAATGAGCAGAAAGGCATAATTTTAAAGACATGCCTCAAAGGTAAGGCAAAAGCATTTATACTAGGCCTAAAAGAGACGAAAGACGGAAACAATTACGAATACCTGAAAAAAGCGATTCTCCAAAGATTTAGGGAAATAAAATCAGCTTCGGAAGTGCACGCGGAATTTAATGCAATTAGGCAAACCCCGAAAACATCGATTATACAACTAAGGGACATAATCTCTGAAAAGACTGAAGCATTTTTAGGGATCGATAAGCCGTCAGAGGAAACAGATAAAATAAAGAACCACATCATGCTCGCGAAATTCACGGAAGCGGTACGTCCGGAAATTAGAAGAGAAATTTTAAAAGAAAACGTAAAACACTTTGACGAGGCGGTTGAGTTGGCAATCAGACTGGAGAGAATTTTTAATGAAGAAGAAGACATAAACAATATTGACGTACAAAAATCAGACGTTACTGGTCTATTGAAGGACTTAGAAATCGCGCAGTTAAAAGATAAAATAAAACAGTTTGAGGATAAAATTCAGGCACTCGAGATTTCTCAAGTGAATGAAAAATCCAATCCATTGAAATCATGCTCTTTTTGTAAAAAACAAAATCACACAGACACAGACTGCTGGTTCAATCCCCGAAATAGAAGACAACCAGTTAATCAACATAATAGTAGTTATACACAAGTTGCAATTATCTGCCAAATATGCGGAAAGTCGAACCACTCCGCTCAGACATGCTGGGAAAGAATTCCCACGGACGGTCGACAGCAACCAAATGTCCGCAGAACGAACAACAATGGAAACAGGAACTATAAGAATTTAAACTCATACAGGGGTCCCAGAGGCAACAGATAAATAATAATCAGAGGTTGGGATCCCATAGAACGAAACTCGAGGCTACCAAAGTAAATATTGACCATAAAAACAAGAATAAAAATCAAATGATAGAGGCACAAAATAGTACGAAAGAAATAAATGATAATAAACGCAAACAACAAGAGAACCATAAGTATATAATGTCGGTGAGTGACAACGAGCAAAATGTAATTAAATTACCACTAGTAACGCTTAACATTGGGGATGAAGAATATGCTGCACTCATTGATTCAGGAGCAGGAATTAGTTTAATAAATAACGAAATATTTGAAGAAATAAAAAGTAAAATAAAAATAAACTTTATTTCCAGACAGGTAACAATAAAATCTGTGACACAACAAACTGTACCTTTTCTAAAAGCCGTGAAGTTTTCATTTAAAATAGGGCATAAAAAATGTAATAACACCTTTTTCGTGGCAAACTTCAAAATGAACCCACAATACCCAATCATACTAGGTTACGACTTCATGATTAATAATAAAGTAATTTTAAATACGAAACAAAATAGCATAACAATAAATAATGAAGAAATTCCAATTAATAAATCAGAGACCAAAAATACGGAGCTAAGAGAAGAAAATGATAAGACGGAGGAGATTAATAATTGCATTCGAATAGCACGGAAAGTACTGATTCCGCCCGCGGACACAAAAATAGTAAATTTAAAAACAGATCGACCTATTGAAAAGCAACAAAATGAAAGCAACATTCAAGTGATACCCAAATTCCAAAAGGAACAGATATGCATCATCCAACAAAAAACAGATAAGTCGTTACAAATGATTTTCGAAAATAACACCAACACCACGAAACATTTACAAAAAAACATGAAAGTCGCGAAAATCATAGAACAGCAGAACGTTCGGCAGATACGGGAGTCAGCACAAGGTACAGAAGTAGGAATGAATTATTGTGCACAAACAACTAATGATAGGGACAATATCCTAAACTTGAGAAAAAAGGAATTCGAAGAGGCGACTTTTGATTTAGATCATTTACCGGAAGACCAACAGCGTATATTTAAAAAAATGCTACAAGAAAACTATCAGGTATTCTCTACCTCTTATAAAACATTAGGAGTGACAGACGCTGTGAGACCGCAAATCAAATTAGCCCACAATTACCCTATCCAATGTAGACCGTACCCAATACCGCAAAACATGAAAACGCTCGCAGACCGCGAAATAGACGAGCTATTAGAAGCGGGTATACTCGAACCATCCGACGGGGGTTACGCGTTCCCAATAATCTTCGTTAAAAAACAAACGAGTGAGGAAAATAAAACCCCTAGATACCGAATGGCGACAGATTTTCGATTATTAAATAACATCACTGAACCTTATAAAACATATATCCCGCATATTGAAGATATCTTACAAGAAGTTGCCGGATTCAAATGGTACACGACTATGGATCTTAAATCTGCGTTTTTTCAAATAGCATTACCGGAGGCAGAGCGAGAGAAATGTGCAATAATTACCCACCGAGGAAATTTTAGACACACGAGACTACCCTTTGGCTTGCGTAACAGCGCCAGTTACTTCACCCAACTCATGAATACGGTGCTGGGAGGTATGAGAGAAACGAAGATAAATTTCTACCTAGACGATATAATCATACCAGCTAATTCCCTCGAAGAATTACGAAAAAAAATGACTTTAATATTCCAAAAGCTCAAAGAGTTTAATTTAACATTGGACCCGTCAAAAATCAAAATAGCCCGAAAAAATATCACATGTTTAGGATTCCAAGTGGACGAAGTAGGGATTTCCCCAGACCCAAAAAACATCGTGAAAATCACAAAATTTAAAACACCTAAGTCAGTTAAAGAGATTCAATCATTTTTAGGGATGACAAATTACTTCAGAACGATTATTCCACAATATTCCCAAATTATTGCACCGATTGTGCAGCTCACAAGAAAGACCAAAAAATTTGAATGGTCGGAAGAGTGTCAGACTAGTTTCGCGAACATACAACAGATCATTTTAGAAAAACCAAGAATTACCAAAATTGATTTTGCAAAACCATTCCTGTTAGCAACCGATGCATCCAACACGGCCATTAATGGTATTTTAATGCAGGATCGGCCAGAAGGCAGAACACCAGTCAAATTTTTTAGCAGAATTTTAAAAAATGCGGAAAAACGATACTCATCTCTTAAACTGGAACTAATGGCAATTTATGAAGCGGTGAGACATTTTCGCAATTATTTATGGAACCATGAATTTGTATTAATTAGTGACGCGAAATCATTGAAATACCATTTAGATCTAACGCAGCAATCCGATATCACTGCAAGATGGCTATTATTTTTAAGTGAATTTGCGTTTAAATTTCAACATATAAAGGGTGAGGAAAACCCCGCGGATTATTTGTCCCGATACATCTTACAAGAAGAACAGGTAAATAACATAACGGCACAAATCTTCGAAGGGAAGAAGGATTTAACGACCGAAAAAATTAAACAAGAACAGCAGAACGATGAATTATTGAACAAAATAATACCACACGTCCGCGAAAAGACCCCTAAAAGTCCTAAGTTCAAAAATTACTATCTCGATGCACATGGAATTCTTCGTTATAGGGAAAAAGCCACGCGAGAGAGGGCAGGAATAGATTTAATTGTGATCCCTCAGGCTTTAAAACAGTCCGTGATCAAAATTGCACACGCAACGCATTTCGGCAGACAAAAAACGATCGATTTCATTAAGAAATATTATACTTGGGGCAACTTATTTGATGACGTAAAGACGTTTATCGATAACTGTCACAGATGTGCACAATTCAAAAACAGGCACATTCCCCCTACGGCGAAACAGAAAATGGACCGAGCAATACTGCCCGGAAAGTGTCTACATATAGATATTGTTGGGAAGCTGCCTCGCAGTGTCAGAGGCAATTGCTTTTTTTTTTCCGTAATTGACAGTTTCTCAAGGTATATAGAATTATTTCCATGTAGAAAAATCACTGCGGATCAAATAGTTCAATGTTTACAAAGTTATTTTTCTCGTTTTGGGCTTCCAGATACGATTATATCGGATAACGGACCTCAATTCCGATCAAAGGAATTAAGGAGTTTTTTAAAATCTCTCAATATAGAGAGTCGTTTTTCGTCGATCTACCACCCACAATCGAATGGGACGGTAGAGCGAGCACAAGGCACGCTTCAGCAGTGTATTCGATGCATAGCAGAGAACACTTTTGAATGGGAAGATGCAAGTGTATGGGCGCAGCTCTATTACAACGCCTCTAAACACAGGGCGACGAATTTCCCGCCGGCGTTACTATTTCTGGGTCGTGACATTAAAATACCCCTGGAAAATACAACGGACGGACAGGGACAAAATATTTTCGAATCAAGATGGTCCCAAGAGGAAATACAAATATTTGTGGACAAATTAATTAAGCAGAATTTAAATAACAGACAACAGGCCTGGATATTCCAAGAAAAAGCGGCTAAACCGCAGAACTTAGAAAAACCCGCTAAACATACTCCAATCCACATAGGGGATTTGGTATACATGAGAAATATGCACAAGAAGTGTAAATTTGACCCCATTTTTACCGGCCCTTATAGGGTAATGAAACTTTTGCGAAATAATAATTTGTTACTTAAAGAAGTGAATAAACCTCATGGAGAAGCAAAAAAATTGCACAAAAACCTCATTTTTCGGGTAAAACCCCAGACACAAGAAACAGACTCCGACGAGTCAAAAACCCCCACCCATGGTTATTGGTTACGCAACCGCTCCCGGAAGGGGCGAGAAACAGCACAAACATAAGAAAAGAACAAAAATTCAAAAAAAAAAAAAAAAAAAAAAAAAGGGGTTCTTACCAGCAGCCGAGTTGTGAGGTCCAGAGTGTTCCACGAGTGTGTTCATTCAGAGTGTTTTTCTTTTTCGGTTGCATCAGTAGATGATTAAAAGATTGGAATTTCTGTGAAAGGATAACGAAAACGAGAATTACAAAACTGATAGGAAAAAGAGAAAAACTCGACCTGGAAGGCAATTGAATTTAGCTAATCATAACAGTAATAATAATAAGAATTATAATAATAATGACATGATATATATATAATCAAAAGGGATATCCTGTTTAACCTTGTGCACTGCAGAAAAGCTAAGCTGAAAATGAAGGAAATGTTAACAACCAAAAAAAAAAAAAAAAAAAAAAAAAAAAAAAAAAAAAAAAAAAAGAGACGGACAAAATATAATAATGTTGATAATAATAGCAAGCAATAAGATAACAGGCACACACATACGTAGGTAAAAAATAAAAATAAAATAAAATAAAAATAAATAAATAAATAAATAAATAAATAAAAAAAAAAATAAATAAAAAGTAAAACACAAGTTAGCAAGGCATCAGCTGGTCTTGTCGTTTGGCTTTTTCTGTTGGTAAACAAACCGGCAGGGAGCCATTCGCATGGGGGCGAGTCGTTCGTTCGGATTAGAGTCGTTCGTTCGGATGTCACGCATAGGATGCAAGAGAAGGGCAACATGAAAAGACAAAAATATGCATATAAATAAATACCGGACATACAACTATAGGAGAGACAATTACATAGTACAGTAATTTTACAAAAAATTTTAATTAATACAAGTTAGAATAAAATTATTGAGTTGCGTCACCAGAGTACCTGGGACGGAAAGCTGCAGATTTCCCCTTGTATTTTGGTACTTATCGGGCAATTGCAGGCAATAACCACGATGAGTAAGACGCGCTCTAGAATAATAGAAGACTATTTATTTTAAAGTAAACATAGGGAGTTCACAGAATAATAACCTATCAGACCGCATGGACTCGACATGCAGATCGGCGCTATACAAAATAAAACGTAAGAACAGTAACGTTAAGTTTGTTTCTCTTTACAAAATTACGGTTAATAGGGCGGCTTAAGCTTTCATTAACAAAATAATTAAATAACAATCACTTACCTCTACACGACGTTGACATCCTAAAAAAAAAAAAAAACACAGGCGAAAAAGGTGCCGAGTCACTCCCGGCGCAGGAGATAAACCGGTTGCTTACAGCGCGAGTTGAGTCGTCGAGCTGCAGTTTCCCCCGTTTCCAAACGCGCGGATGTATTATACGCAGTGAAAAACCGGAAATTTCAACCATGAGTTCCGATTGTCAAGCGACAAACAGTTTCGCAGCCGGAAGGATCTGCTTAAAAGGAATACAAGAGGAGAGTTCCAGAACGCACGGGTTTAGCGGTGAAACTCTTTTAATGAATTGAATGAGTAAATAAGAACGCATCGATGATTATGGCTAGATATTTTGAAACAGTGGTACGTGAGGTGTACCGTATAAATAAAAGGGTGTGCAATATAGGAATGAATCCCCTGTCTGAGCAAAAATAATAATAATAATAATAATAATAATAATAATAATAAATTTAAAAAAAAAAAATAAAATAAAAAAAAAAAAAAAAAATAAAAAAAAAAAAAAAAAAAAAAAAAAAGGGAAGGAAGACGAGTATTTTTTATGATATGCAGATAAATATATATGTGTAACCAGTAATAGACACACATGATATTGTATGTTATTCTTAATATATATATAATATAAATATGGTACTCTAATAATATAAATATGGTGCATGTTGGTACAGAATGTGTGATCAAACATAATAATGTGTGTACAATCCCATTGGTGTACAATATATTATTTTGAAGAAATTGAGAAACAAGATACAAAGGTAACTCATTAATGTTATTAATGCAAAGTGGTTCGGAAACATTATCGATACTGCCAGATTTAACAAAATCTGACAAAACAAACCCGCAAAGAAGAACGAAAATGTTCACGTGAAACCACAAAATGCTTGAGACACAACGGGAGAACAAATGTATCACAACTGAGACTTTTGCCATGTGTAGCTACGCGTGACGGACTATATGGACTAAACTCCAACTACTACACTGTAGAACGTAGCACATAATTTGCTACGTATGATGGACTATATCGCATGGACTATACAGGACAAGTGCCAAATTTTAAAACGTAGCACATGTGTAGCTACGTGTAATGAACTAGTAACTGTGGACATTGAATATTTTTTTTTCTTGTTTTTTTATGTACACGGGGGAGAGATGTGGTGAAGTGAAACAGCAGTAAAATATAATTTTGAGACGGTTCCCATGGGAAGACCACACAAGTAGACCGTAAATTAGAAGAGGCGCCAGGCAATGGACAGTCTGGACACTATAGCACAATGAACTGTCAACGTTAAAATATTTATGGCCGAAAATATTTATGGCCGAAAATGATATGCAAATTTGGCGGGGTATAGTCCCGAATGATCCACCTACATGTATGGGATTCGACGAGAGGATGCATTAATTCCCCGAGACGAACAAATCAGAAACTCCAGCCAATGATGTAAGAGGGGGTAAGAAAAGAGGAATCAACCCCGTGGGAGAAGAGAAAAGAGATGACAGAACGAGTGTGCTAGAGAAAAGAAGCAGAGCAGAGTTTGAAAAAAGGTGTGAACGGACTTAAAAAATCAGTGTGTGCTTCGAATCAATATGATCAAGTTGTGTTCAAAAGAAACATGGAATCAGAGGCCAGATGAGGGCTTAAGAAAAAGACAGTGGTTCCAAGAGGACACGCGTCGATCGTGTCTTGTGTAAAGACGGCTACCTCATCAGAATGGTGAATATTAACAGTAATCTATTTATTATTTGCGTCTCAAAACTTTTGTGGATACCCCTTATCCTCCAAAATCACATCTCCCCCAGACATGTTTAAGTTTAAAATTATGTCAATATCGTCTGTTAATTAATATGAGTGGAATGACTAAGAATAAATGGTATTTAGTTGCAATTCATAGAGTCTTTAGTTTTTTTAGTGTTTTGGTGTATGTCAATCATTTTTCAATTTTTTCAGCGTAATACTAGGAGTACTTGCCAGGCAGGTTATGCGCGGCATAATACCACTGTACGATCATCTTAGGCTTTAGTTTTCCTCAAATTTTAACCACTGCTGCAACAAAACCACCACAGTGCGCTTTTGTTGTTTTTAAAACCTTGATTTCATATTCTAGTGGAATATATTCATTCATTTCATAATTTTGTTTCATCTGGTAGGTATTCATCAAATGAGTCGTCTATAACTGAATCGAAATTTTCTTATACCTTATTCTTGAGCATGGATCAATTCTTCATCAGTTATATAATTTTTTTTTTCACTGAACATGTCCAATGTATAATTATACTATTCTGTACCTATCAGAATAGCTTCTTCCGACAATGTATCAGATGTCGTTGCAATTACTAGATTATTTTCGAGCAGTTAACTCTCGTAATATGCTACAAGATCTTTCAGCCACTGCTTCGAAACAGCACTGTACATAGAATTTTCAGATTTTTCATCACAACAAGAACTTGCTTCGATTGATGACGTATTTTTAGCCGTGATGCAGTCGGAAACAAAAGTCACTGTTTGAATAAGTCTATAAGAAAATTTAACAAAATCATAAGGAATTGGAATGGGAATGTAATCTGATATTTTACAGTAGGCAACCAATCAGCAGATGGCAGACGATTAAAATAAAATGCTGTTGCTGTGCTTACGAAAAGGAAAAAATTAGAGTAAAAAAGAAAATTATTGCGATACGATTAGGAGAAAATATAATGTATATTAAATAAATACCAAATTTCTTGAGTGTCATTTGAATGTGTAAAATTCTGATTCTGAAGTAGATTTTGCTACTAGAAATAAAATTTAAATAATAATGTAAAAATGAATAAGAAGGCAGTAAAAAAATCGATAAATGAATAAATAAATAAATGATTTATTTTATACTAAAAAAATAATTAACTATCAGTATTGTTGTATTTAAAAAATAAGCAGAAAATGCATTTTCACCGTTCAATATTCGAACCCGCATCGCCAGAACAGATGTCAGCACCTTGTCAACTACGGCTACGATGCTCTAGCACGAGAACCTGTAACTTAATAATTAAAGTTTCGGTGAAGTGATACGAAAATGGATATCAATTTTATCGGCTATATTTGAGTATTTCGTCTTACAATTTTACACGTAGTACATTCACATGGAATACTCCCAGCAAACACATAACTATCGCAAACCTTACGACTCGATATCCGACTTCTTTGCTATGTCATCAATGCCGAATCGCAAGTAACGATCGGAAAACTTTTAGGTATAGGATCGAAGATATATCATTTCAAGGCATCGAACTTTTGCCAAAAGTACGATGAAAATTATGCACTTTTATTTCTAGCAATTTCTTGTATTCAGAAAGATGCCACATTGCTGACTTGATTAGCGAATTTGGAACTGCATCGAATGGGTTTCGGTTCTCCTCTCAAAAATGATATGCACGAAAAACATAACAAAACAATATCATAGGGAAAATCATGCGCCATACGGCATTATTTTTTAAACCAATAATTATCATTTTGTATTATTATTATGCTTTCAAAGTTCCGATTCTGTGCCCAATCTCTCGGTTTTGATTCGTGGCAAATTGAAATCGTAATCCGCTACTTATAACCGATCGACATCTTTTACCGTGTCCGCTGAGTGTTCACTTTGGCGGACACTTTCGACAGAGATCGGTTACGTTTGCCTGGTGTCCAAACGATATCTGCACTATCTGGCGTATAGTTCAGTTATCGAACTGTGAGTCGTGTGTTTGCTGGGCTACCAATATGCAAAGGATTATTGAAATCGGATTCACTGAAGCCGTGCCCCCTCCTTGTATGAAAATTAATAAAGAAAATCACGTGTCAAAATGTGAAATAGTTAGCGAGAAAATTAATTTTGAAAATGATGACCTACATCAGTTTAACTACTGTGTTTTCATCAGTTTTTCTTTCGAAAAAAATCTTTTCTTTAGGGACACAAATTAAGATCCCATTGCTGGGAAAAGCAATTAAACGCGTAATGTGTGAAATTGACGGGTACAGTTTTACCTAAAATGATGGGTACTGCTTTTTGAAATAAATAATAATTTATTCTTTTAGGGGGAGGAGTGGGTTATCCACCAATTGCATCACGCTTTTAGAGAAGGAATTTTAAAGTGTAAAAGAGAATGACAAAATAATGTTGTAGTTACTATGGTGTGGCAACTTTCACTAGAAACTACCAAACATGCGTTACAAGAAAATTCTTGCTAAATTAGTATTCAGGAGTCAACGTCAATAAATTAACGTCAGTTGAAATGTAATTACATTTTTCTCACTTTTGAGACACCCCCTTAGTGCTTGACGACAAATGCCAAAATTTTCAAATTGTAGTATCTTGGAAATACTTCCACTTAGAGACACGGGATTTTTTAATTAATTTTCTTAGACAAAGAAGAACATTCTTTAAAGTATAAGTGATAGGTAAAGAGATATGTATAAAAATTAAATTTCTTATTTTAATATGTATTCAGCCTTAAAAAATTGTCTACTCATAATTTGACTAACTTTTCTAATTGGAAGTATGTTTCTATCACTTTCGGTTTAACAGATAATCACTGTAACATCCATTTTGAAACACCTCGTATATGATAGATTTTTTTCCATTAAAAAAAGCGAGCGCCACACCGCAATCTCTTTGCAGCAATATTTTGTTGTCTAAGTTGAACCACGTTCAGCCCGACGCTTCCGAAGTTAGTCTCTGGGCATGCACAGAAATTCGGTGCGGAGTATTGGAGAGAAATCATGAGAAAATGAGAACTTCAGATTACTCATTTTCTTGATTGTTCTCTTGAAATATTCTTGCGCGCGGTGTATCATTTCGTGATGAGATCTTGTTCGTAAGTTTAAATTACGCTTCTAATTTATTCTTATAACTACTCCAACGGAGTATATCCGAACACCACATAAACGTTTATTAAATAATTTACCAGTGTGCAAATAAAGTAATAAGGGACTGTATTTATATTTATCCACATGCTTATTTTTCAGTTTGAATTGTTATTTATATTTAAGCACGTCATGTACTCGTTTATGATGCAAATGTATTTAAAAAAATATGAGTACATTAAAGTGCTAAATTTAAAGTAAATCATTTTGAACAGCAAAGAGTTTTGGAAGTCACTGCATTTTAAGTAATTTAAGCATCAGCTTTAAATTAAATAATAAAGATAAATATATATGGAAATGAAATATCGTATTAAAAATTTTACGTTACTTAAGAAATATCAGAATTTCTTTGAAACATTATCCTTGCTGCGCATCTGCATTTCAGTTGATAAATCGAATCTCGGTATTTTGAAAATTATTCAAATAGTTCTTCTGTTTTTACGCATTTCTCAGACCAAATCCATTAAAGCGTATTACGCTTCTTTAAGCTTCTAACTTAACCATGTGTGTCTTCAAGAGATTTAATTAATTACTTTCTGAAACGGATACTTCCTGTTCCCTCTTGGGTCGATAGGCAAGGTGAATTGATAATTCGAAGACACGCCGAGCTACAAATGGAATGTTTTCTACCAGAAAGAAAAGTTTCTGAATTGCGAATGAGAATCAAGATGATGTAATTGTTAAATCATGCAGTAAAATCCAAAATCATGTTCTGCTCTTAAATTTTGGGAATTGTATATATATCGATTCTTTTTTATCCTTAAAATGTTAATCACAAGAAATATGAAGCTTGCATTTACATTTTTGGGTGCATGCAATGTAAAACTTACCGATTTTTACTTGCTAATTGTATATTGTTTATCACATTGTCTTCTCTAATATAATTAATTTTGCAATATATTACACGGGATAAATAATTATGAGATCAACAAGGCAGGTAACTTGAAAAAAAAGATAATATATACGGTTAATATTTTACATGAAAACAACAAATTTCTTATATAACTAGCAAATTTTGAAGATTTTATTTTTTGATATAGTGGAATTGAACCAAATATCGTTCATTTAAAAAATGAGAATTGAAATTTTCTAATCTTAGATATTTTATGACTGCATATTTAATCATATTTAAGAGTAGAAAAAATTGAAAGTCAGTAAAAAGACATAAAAGAAAAAAATTTCGAATGTATACCACGAATCCGTACACCTTTCTTGAAAAGAAAAAAATATATCTTGCTTTAAAATGTAACAAATATGAATTCTTACTTTAGGCATGGCTCGTTTGTAGTTAAAAATAGTTGAAATTTTATTTTTTTATTTGAATTTAATTTAAAAATCCAACAGAACTTCGGTCCCAATAATATTAAAAACTCTTAAAAGATCTGGTGCAGTGATCATGATAATAATGATAATAATAATAATAATAATAATAATATTTAGGTTGAAAACACATATATACAAAAGTATAATAATACGTATCTTTTGGATTTTCAATAGTGTTCTCCATTTCGTGACTGCACATCAGTTTACATTTTGTTTCATTACAAGAAGCAATATCTTGAATCATGTCATTATTAAAGTCATAAATGTTACTTTTCAAGAAGAGTGTAAGTTTTATAAAATCCGAAACCCACATTACGTATTATTAGTGTATGTAAGCGTTTATAACAAATTAATTTACTTTCAATTTTTCTATATGATACTTGAAAGAACGAAATATTCATAAAACGTGAACAAAAATACACTTTTCAAACACTTATTTAACTTATAGTAAGGAATATTTATGCAAAAGTTCGGTTAGAAATGTTTTGAATGTTGACACGTGGAAAGTAAGTATATTTCTTCGTAAATTTTAAAGGAGAAACTTTCAGCATATTAAGAATTTACCATCAACTAAGTGTTTTAAAGAGCCATTTCAATGTAAGAAAATCAGATTCCACACGTAAAAGAATATGGTGAATAAGTTAGTAAGTGAAGCTCCATGTTTACAAAAATCTCGGGGTGGGGGGAAGCAGAAATTTTGAAAATTAATACTTAGTTAGGGAGAGTTAAAAATTCTCTAAATGACACTCAAATGTAAAACCCACAGATCCTTATTCACTTTAAGTTCTTATTCATTTTGAGTTCTAGTACACATTTAAAAATATAATTTAAGGACAAAATTACTAAGTTTATTTTCTGAATAGTATTTCAATGAAGTATTACAAGTACATTTTAACCCATTTGCAAATAAAAAGATATTTTTCTCGAACTCACGCTGCATTTGAGAGCAGCTTTGCTGTCGATTTTGCTTGATGTACTGCTTGCAATGTGCCTGCGGACATAATTATGCTTTTAATAAACGAAACGATTTTTTGCGTGTTTAGTTCGATTAAGGAAATGTACTATAGCACTGAAGTAACGAGTAATGCTTTATTTGTGGTGTCACGGCAATAATAAAACTTACGGTACAGTAAAATAAAAATTTTAAACTCACTAGTGGAAATTATTCATACATTTTTTTCTTTCCAACTGCGGGCCTCTGCCTTGGAGGCATTGGCCACTAAGGCCGGAGTTGTTGGTCTCTTTATAATGGGGGCACCTAGTAGGTGGACCAATGTCATCCCCTACGAAGGGACTGACACAATGACAGCCCAGTCGGGGATCGATCTACGACCACCGGGAGTTGAACCCGAAACCTAGTACGGTGTTTTATCCACCATACAAGCTGGTCGATTTTTAATAAAACACACTGAATAATTTTGGAACTGTTTACTAAAAACAATATCACAGAAAAAAAAGGTTCCATACATATTATTTTTTCTCAAAAATTAAATTTAGAATACGGAACTTTAGATTCCAATATTTTATGAATAAAATGCACTACATATTGTGAACAGCACATTAGCTTAACTACTAGCAAATTCAAATTACATCATTAATAATTCTGGAGCAAAGAATAGCCCTG
This sequence comes from Cheiracanthium punctorium, assembly GCA_038373885.1. NCBI lineage: Eukaryota > Metazoa > Arthropoda > Arachnida > Araneae > Cheiracanthiidae > Cheiracanthium > Cheiracanthium punctorium. Next base: position 143,860 of record JAWZYV010010510.1, on the reverse strand, counting down.
CCTTCTAGTATTTATTAGATGAGACATTTCTATGAAATTCCATGATGGGTTTCAATTTTTTTCAATTCAGTTATATTCTTTTCTATCAGATGCAGAATTTAAAACTTTTGGAACTCGGAACATAAAGTTTCGGAAAATGAATACCTTAATTTTGAAAGTTTTAATTTTCCGTCAAAAATGAGAATAAACATATGTCCATTTATTACGTGAGAATCCAAAAAATTAAACTGAAATAGTATTTTGTAAAAACTCATATATTTAAACCTCAAAATTTTACTGTATTTTTAAATTAAGCAAGCATTTATTTTCTCAGGTTATATAGAGCCGAAGAAAGTGTTAGAAAATTTTTCAAGGCGTGAAAATACTCCTTGACTTATTTTGAAGAAATGCATTTAGCGGTTTGAAGATAATAGCAAACATAGACTGATGTAAAAATAACTTGTGGAACGAAAATGAAATGAAGGAACAGCTGTGCAGACGAAAATTCCCCCCATCTACACGAATATGGCTTGGCTTCATTGCTGGTAAACGTCACATTCCAATAGGACGGAAAACAGTGGCGTAGCAAGGGCTATTGACACCCGCGGCGGTCTTCCAGTTTGCGCGCCATTCTCTGCCATCCCGCCTTCATTTTTAGCTTGTCGCGTGGGGCGGACCTCCCCACCCCGTCCCTTACTGCTACGCCAATGATTGCAAATAATTTCAATGGGATTGCGAAATACTAAAAGGAGGGGGGGGATTTCGGATTAGAAACATTGCTTATAAGTTTTCGTTTTATTGGGCATGAACAAGGGGGCGGGATATTCGATGTTATCCGAAGCATGGAACACATTTTAAACACTAAATGTATGGTAAATCTTATTTTAAAATGTAGTTCTTGGAAATAGTACGCATTGTTACAATTTTAAGCAGTATCTGTTATTTTTAATGCGCGCAATACGCTTGCATAGGCGTTAAAAATTTATCTGATCAGAACTTATAAATGTTTGACATTTTTTCTTCTTCTTTTCAGAAAAAAAATTAGTTACGTTTTGATCTGTGACTTTATTTAGGAGCATTTTTATAATATATATCTTTATGTGTATATATATATATATATATATATATATGTTTACATTTTACATACATTGCATACATACATATATGTATGTTTACATATATATATATATATATATATATATATATATATATACATACATTACATATACATTTAATATTTGAACATTACTATGCACAGATATTATATGAATTGAAGTAAATTAATATTATATTCATCGGAAAAGATATGTCTAAATTTCTTAATTTAAAGGTATATTATGCATTGAATTTACCTTTATGCATATAGAAAATATAAATAGAAAAAAAGGATATTTCTGTCAAGGAAATGTGATAACGGTCCTAAATTAACATGAAAATAAGTCAGTCACACTTCGGCTGCGTCGTGGGATTAAAATTTGGAATACATTCTTCGTTTAAGAAATTAATTCAAACCTCAGTTTAATATCTGAACTTTATTGAGTTTTTGTATAAGTGATTTTTAGCTTCTTGCCTTAGATAGATTCCTTATAATACAGAACAATATAACATTATAAATAGACAAATATTATATTTTACTTTTAGGAGATAACAATACATCGATAATGTAAATATTAGAATCAAGAGTTAAATGTAATAATAAATTAGCATTAAAATCGTGCAAAATCATATAATCTTATTCAATTTATGTAAAACAAAAAAGTGTGAATGATAAGGGAGTAGAAATAATGCAACTTTAATCATGAAACACATAAAACGATTCATGATGTGATTGTGATATGGTGAATGAACTGGCATATCCCGATTTGTTTATCCAATCATGAAATATATTTTCCTTCAAATTCACTGACGACCTCGCTGTTCCCATTCGTACTGCATACTACGCCCCTTATGGTCATCGTGAGCAGTGAGTCACTGCTTTAATATTATTATATTACCATATATAGTAATGTCCAGTTCTCTATTTCGGAACTGTCTGTACTGGTTTGGACCAGGTGTTTAATGCGATTGAGTATTTCTTTTTATGGATCTTGAGGATCCCTAGGTGGTCCCTGTAGCTTTATTTTAGTGAGATGATTATGAGAGGGAGGATATATGTTGGTTCATTTTCGTTCGACGGTTCAAGACGTCCTAGATGCCATAAACCACATGTTTTCTAACTCTCAAAAGACATATTTAAGTATTTCTGTTTATTAATCAAGTGTATTCAATGAAAACTTTTAAATAAAATATTTATTCATTTAACGTTGCATATTTATGTCTTTATTATAATGCTCATACTTTAAGAAGCTATCGGACATTTATAATTTTGATGAACCTGGGTTTTCCGCTTAGGCTTTAGCACTAACTGTCAGGAGTTGTGTTTTTCTTTCTCTTAAACATTTAAATTTAAAGGACCAGCAATACTTACACTACAACAGTTAAATAAAAAAAATCTCAGACAGTTAATACAGCAGACGTGCTATTTCGGGTTTAGTTTGTTTAACCCAACGATTCTCAAACTGCGGGCGCGCCCTCTAGGTTGACATAATAACCCTCAGTGGGTGGTGGGGCTGCGAGTATATCAAAAATTCTAAAATAAAAGATTATTTAAAAAAAATAATAAGCTGAAAGGGAGCAAAACAAAACACATCCTATCGTATTAAAAAGTAAAATACCTACATACTTAATACTTAAATGTAATACTCATCTTGATGATTTGTACGGCTTATAATTAAGGTCGTATTGTAGCGTTAGCTTCATAGTACATTATTGTTAAGTTCAGTATATTGCTATTGTATGGGGCTGTGATGAAAAGTATGATTGAAAATTGGGTCGTAAATATTGAAAATTTGAGAAGCACTGGTTTAAAGAGTTATTAGCAATTGTGCTGAAAATTTATATTCGGTTAGAATATTTTGAAATTATCATAGATATTAAAAATATGCGTATTTAAAATAAACATTAAAATAAACAGTACATTAAAATAAACAGTTCATCAGTGATTGACATCAGCTAACAATTTTTTAGTGAAAATTTGCTATAACACTTACTGCACTCGGGAAACGCCGGGTTACGCAGATAGTCATGAATAAAATGAGAAAGTAATTTTTCCACTGAAAGGAGTTCCTTAAGATGAACGCTATAAAAGATGGAAAAGAATAAGTGTCTAATTTTTACACCAGTCAATCATTTAAGATTTCAACGTCATTAAATTTAAAAACATCAAAACTTTTCAAAATCCCTGACAGCTTCCACGACTAAATACACTAAAACGTATGTCAGGCGATTCTTCGCATAAACTTTTCGGTAAAGCATTTTTCCCCTTTCTTTCAAGTTTAAAGAGGTTAGGGAGTTTCTATGTAATAAACTGTTCCCAAAACTTGACAATAAAATGTAATGAAAAGGACTGGAAGGAGGGAGACATTAATCTTATTTTTTCCCCAGTCACCTATTTACGGAAAGAAATAACCTAATTTAACACCATCCATCTTAAATGACTGATCTGTTTGAAATAAATCTCGTTCAGTGAAGTTTTGCATATTTCATGACAGAAAGCAATGACTTTTCTAATTACAACTTACGATTGCATTCTTCTAGGGGAATATTTTCCGAGACAAGACTTTTAAATGAAATTCCTGAGAACGAAATCTTTATCGAGGCGGCTCTTTCTATTTTTCTGAAATTTCTGACAGGGACCCAAGAAATCATTTTGTTGTGATAATAAATTGGTCAATTACAGCTTCCAGAATCGAGCGAATACCAGTGGTTTAGAGAGGGGAATACGTAAAAACACCACCAGAAATTATTTAATTTATTTGTTCAAATTTATTTGATTTATTTTGCTGAAATTTAGAGAAAAGGAATGGCGCCTTTTTGTTATTGTTAAAGATTTTTAAATGATTCAATTATTATTTATGAGCCTCAAGACGTGAATGTTCTGCTGCTACACGAAGTCAAACCTCAGCTGTAATGAATGCTAAATCTGGGTCTATCTTATATCAATAGTGATGAAAAATACCTTGTATATATGCGAAGCATTAATTAAAAAATTAACGTTCATCAAATCTCTGCAGAGTTACGAAGTACTCATAAAAAATGCGCATTTATGAAATCTGTATATAATATGCTGGGTTTTAGAAAAAAGACACTTTAATTCTTTATCTATAATAAAATTAATCTTAATGTATAATAATTTGATTTAAAAAATTAGCATTTATCAAATCTCTGCATAATTACGAAAACTCATAAAAATTGCGCATTTATGTAATACTCTATGTATATGCTCCGTTTCCGAAAAAATACGTTTTAATTCTTTATCCATTAGAGATTATTAGGTAGTGTAAATTGAAAATATAAAGTTCAAAATAATGTAGGAAAAGAGACTACGCTAAAAAATATCCCTGTCGTTAATATTCAAAAAATGAAGTTTTTAAACTTTATATGGCACCCCATACAAAAAAAATCCCAATTAGTAAAATGTGCCTCATACACTAATGAGTTGATGGACAAAATTTTAGAATTAAATCCTAAAAATATCAGAGATATGAACATAAATTTACTCGGAATTAAGCCCCTTTTCAATGACTCTGGAAGGAAAAAAATCACGTCGGGCGATCGCGTTTCAGGGGTCGTACAGAAATTATAAAATAAAATAATATTTTGCACTCTAGCAATAGTCAGCTCATTAGTGTATGAGACGCATTTTTAGTACGTGGATTTTTTTTTTCAGCGGAGGACTTAAAAAAATTTAAAGATTTTCACTTTTTAAAAAAATTAACAATAAATTCTTTTCTTAACGTACTCTTTTTTCCTAACTTATTTTTTTCAATTTGTATTACGCACTTAACACTAATGGACAGAGTTGAAGAAACGGTTACCATTTGGGGGGGATATTTAAAAAATGTGCAAAGCGATATCCTAAGTAAATTCAAATAAGAAAAATACGGCGTCTGATTAATAATTTAAAAAGTACGACAAATATTCGTATCTGAATAAATGGCTGCTACACTACAAAAATGTGTTTAATTAGTAAAGCCCAAATGCATGCGATTGATATTTCCAAATTCAATTTATAACACTATAATAGTTGTATGATAAATGAAACATCATATTAGCAATTCATAAAAATGCATGATACTCAAAAAGCAGGTGAATTAAATTCCTTTAAATATACGCATTCAATATTCATTTGTATATCATTCTTATAAGGGAATAAACTGATATGCTTTTCCTCGAATGTTTTCATACATGATACTATTACAAATAAAACGTATAGATAACGTATTAGTTTGCCATTCAAATTAAATTTCGTCGGCAATTTTTTATGTTTATTAGTTTTTTTCAGATTTTGTGAAAACTGTGCAAAATTTTCCGAAGGCATGATATTGAAATACCTACAGGGGAATCAAAAAATTTAGTTGAAGGTGAGCAATGACCTCCTTATTTTAAAATATTATTCTACTAAAATAAAATCTTCATTTTCAAAACAAAATGTTTTCTCTGTCGATAATTTCACTCGGCACTAAGCTACTCTTTAACCTGTAATCATTTAATAATACACTTCTATACTTTCGCCAATATGTTACTCCCATTCTTTGTACACTTTCACTGTTGAAAAAAATTCAGACTTTTTGCAATCTGCATTGCATACTAACCCGTCAAACACGGGTATTTCAGTTAGCCGACAATACCAACGAAAGCAAGATAACTGAGGTATGCAAAAGACAGATGAAACAGAATGTTGCCATTAGGAAGAAAGAAAAATATACGTGCAGTTCTCTTTCATTTTCACGTTTAAAAAACATATTTACAAAGTAACCAACTGCTCCGGAATATAATTAACCACTTTTTGTAAACAGTTATTTTTTTTTCAAAGCGGTAATGAGCCGCATTTTTAGCATCGAAATTTTCCAATAATTTAAGCCAAAAATTACTGTTTAAAGAAAGTACTTAATTATATTCCGGAGCAGTTGGCAACTCTGTATTTAGTTATTTTTAAAGTAATTTGAGCCGTCAATTTTTAAGTGTATTTTATATGCTAACAGTAAGTTATATTCAGATAAATACTTTCCGAAATTTATTTTAAACGTTAAAAAACTCGAAAGCACAGCTATTTGAAAATGCATTTTGCAAATAATTACGTCAGTGAAATGTGTAACGTAGACGGTAGCTAAAAGTACTCCAACGTGCGACGCATTGTTTTAAAGCAACTAGCATTTGCGAAAAATTATCATAATTAACTACACCAACACAAATGAAAATCTAACTCATGTAAAATATTTATCATTCAAAGCTGTCCTGAATATTTCATGACAAGTTGCAATGAGATTTCTAATTACCTTATTTCATACCATGACAACGCTCGTTTATATATTTGCTGATGAAAACATCCATTAAAGACAGTGGACGTTGTAAATGAATTATCACACTAATATGTATCAAGGAAATTTCTCTCCATTTTCAGTATGGGAATGATTTATGTTGTTAATATCAATTACACTAGGACATCACATGCAATATTCCTAACCATAAGAAATTTTAAATTTATGTAGATTTTATTAGCTGTATTTTATTTTACATATTATAATATAGTTCATGAAGAAAAGGAATATAAACTCAAAGGGTGTCTCCGGTTTTTATCGACGTAGAAAATAAAAATCCAGGAAATACATCATAATAATTAGATAATACTCAGTTTTACTTAAAGTAATCTACATTTTTAAAAGTCACATCATTTTTGAAAGCTCAATGTTGACTATGTATTCATATTTTATGTGTCAATTTCAGTGTATCCAAAAAATCATGAAATTAACGATCAACGTACAGCAAATCAGTCTAAAAGCACTGATATATGTGTAAGCTGTTGTTACAGAAATCATTCAACGATTAATCACAAATCTCAAGGTATCTGTACTGTTTCATTACCTTTGCATTCAAAATATATTTTAGAAATTGACAAAGTCACCGATGAAACTGTTTTAGAAAGTGTCACCATAATAATCAACCAACACAGCTAGGAATGAAAGATTTAGCACTACATCGTTTATATTATGGATGCAAATATTGTCGTCGTTCTCGGGAAATGTAAAAGTGGTTTTTTTTACATTCTTGGATAGGAAACGCCTCGAAAACTTCGTTTCAATCTCATCAATACCCGGCAGTATTTTTTATATTCCTACGATGTATTTCACACTACTTTTGCCTTTTGCCCAAGATTTTAACCAGGATACGATCATCGATCACAAGCTCACTGATGTTAGAATTTAATATGATCATCAGTATTAAATAAATTATAGGTAGGCTTATATAATTTAACGAGATATGCAATTTATTTATTCACGTGTTATTGCAGCTCATCAGTTATATTACAGTTAGCTAGATGATGAAGGATATGTTTCATTATATTCAAAAGACTGCACGTTCTAATTTGTATAAAAATTTTTCATTATGTATTAACTATTATTTCGCATATGAAAAATGCATTTTATTTAAACTGTTTCCTGTGATAATTATTCTTTTTTTAATAAAAATGTTTTCTGTAGAGTGGTATATCACATCGTAACAACCAACCTCTGCTCCCTGGGAAAATTTGCCTTCATTACACTTATTTATTTATTTATTACGTAGAATTAAGAAACACTGTATGTGTTCAAAAATTAACCCAATATTAACAAGAAAACAAACTGAAAAACAGTATACAATTTTTTTGAATACGAGTGTATTCTAAAAACTTAAAATGAAAATGAAACTTTTTACGTAAATAAACGCTAATTTAAAATATCGTCTACCTTCGCAATCTCAGATGGTTGTTTTGATACTAAGGTAGTGATTTCGACTGTATATTTATCAATGTATATTGCTAAAAATACATGTAGCAACCTACCTGATCTTTCCCTATTCATGAATTTTTCTGTCATTTGAACATAAAACAAAAAAAAAATATATTTAAAGCAAGTTTGAAATTACAAATCGTAGACGTAGAATCAGAACGTAGTTTTATCTATACGGAAAAATTTGCAAACTTAAACTTAATTTTTGCAGTAGTGTAATGATATTTATATCGGATATAAACGAGAAATAAAAATTTGGTCGAACAAGTGTAACACAATGCTTTACTTTCAGTATTTTTTTTAAGTGAAAGAGGAAAATGCACATTTAGATTTCCCTTCAGGCTTATATCCAAAGTGACCTACAATTAAACTACAACTTTTAATTGAAATAGCACTTTAAATGTTAAGAAATATTTTCGTGATGAACTTCGACAATCACTTGATGGTGTTAGATATTGCAATTTCTATCTTACATCATGGAATGTCTTACATAGTTTTAAATAGTATTTTTTAAAGAAGTAAAGCGAGGCATTTAGTAATTTTACTGATTTATAAATTAAGATTTTCCAAAATAAATAAAAGTAAAAATTGTGAATTTTATTGAAAATAGTGTTAGGTTTAATATGGTGAAGAAACTATATCTTCTTCTATATCTTCTGTATCTTCTGCGTAAAAGTTTGCGTAATCAAAAAATTTCTATACATGAACGTAAACATTTCTAGTCATGAACGTCTAGAGACATGAACGTCGACATGAGGACGGTCTCTCATATCCTCATGTCTCTAGACATAAGGATATGAGAGACCGTACTGCTTCACAGAGTTCGAAATCAACGAACTGCCATTCCTGATTGTCTCCGACCGGAGAAGGTTTTATTTCCTTTTTCTAAATGCCTTATTTTATCAAAGCAAGCCTAATATTTCATGGTTTGATAGGCGAGACCTTAATATTTAAAGGCACAATTAGCAATTGTTGAAGCAGCAGAGCATTTTAGTTTATTATTTATAGTGATAGAAGTTACTAATGCTATTATATAATTATTAATAGAGATAGGAATTTAATTAAAGGGACGACTACGATGTCTGCTTTACACTTACCATGACTGACTGTCTAAGTGGACTCCTCTTTAGAATTGATGTATTCCCCGACTGTTTCTGTAACCTTTGCTGAGATCATATGGTTATGAATGGAGAGCATATTCTTTACAGCAGAGCACTCCATAGGGCTTCCTCCGCTGAGCTCTATTGAAAGACTAGAAACCAAATGAGAAAATGATTTTTTCGTCTTCTTTGTTCTGTTCTCTTTGAATTCTTTATTAATGTTTTTAGGAATTTTTAAAAAAGTGGCAAACAATGCAAAAAAGAACATTTTATTTTGTGTTTGCAACGAGCACATGAATGTTCTTTTTTTCTCTTAGCATTTGTTTAATATACATTGCAAAATATCCTAGCATTGAGTTTTATTGAAGGAAAAAATAAAAACTGAATAGAGCGAAGTTTTTTTTTTTTTTTTTTTTTCAAACTATTCAGTTAATTCTAAACATTTTCAGTTAACTAGTTGTAGTTGTTTCTTATGACCTCTGGAAACCGCGAAGCGATGCCAGACCTTCTATATAGAACGGCGATGGGCGAAAGGGGACGGCATCAATTTTAAGGAGCCCCAGTGGGAGGAAGGCCGACTTTGGGGTCTCCTAATTTTGAAGGGGAAAAAAAAACTCCAGATGAGATGAGACTTAGCACCTGAAATTAGTATCCTCAGAGGTATTGTTTGAATATGGAGGATGTTGGAGCTACTTGCAGATTTTGAATCAGCAGATTTGAGTTTTCAGCCTCCCGGACACTGGAGGCTGAAAACCACTCATGTGCTGCTTCACTTTCCGTGTTCTTATGGGACGGAGCTTAGATTCGCTAAGCTCCGTTCCTATAAGACATTGAAAATCATTTCCCTAGTTTGACCCATTAGCTGGCGGCAATTTTCATCAGGTTTTTCGATTAATATGAATGAAAGAAGTGATAAATAAATTGAAGACCTTTGTAGAGCATGAAGAATGAATTTATTTTTTCTAAAAATATGAATGAAACAGTGAGCAATTCACATTTTCCATTATTATCACCAAGAATTTTTGAGAAATCAAATTTAATATACTACAATTTAATATCAGAAAATTAATTAATCTTATGTATTTTTACGACAGTCCTAAAAATCAGGACGGTGGGCGACAGAGGGTTAAAACACATACCCAACATTTATTTTACAAATGTTCTACCATCTGTGTTTATATGGTCTTTTTAGTAGATATTTAATCTTTTAAATTGAAGCAGCAATGATTTTCTGCCAGAAAAAGTGATTGCCATTTTCTATTGACAAATTCATTATCACGTAACCTGGAAATTACGGAAGTTTGCGTTATTTACATTCACATATTTTTCTCCCCTCACACAAATTGAAAATCAGGAGAATAAAAAACATTTTTAAAGCTATTTCACGGCATAATGCTATTATCATGTTTGTTAAATAATGTTAGACGATCACGTAAAACGCTCTTTATTCTAGTTGTTTTGCTTTCCATATTATTAAAAATTATCTTTCGGCACCATTTCTGTTTCTTGTCAACAAAACACAAAAAAATGAAGAAAAACATGTAAAATTTTCCATCGAATGAATAATTAAAATGTACAGGAAATTGTGACAATTAAGCCAGTGCATTATTTATAACTGATATCTACCTGCACATTACATGCACATTAAGTTTACTGAAACTGAGTTTTGAAATCAATCCTACTAAATACATTTAGTTAAACAAATTTGGTACTACCATGGGCACTGTGAGCTGAGCTTTCAGTACCATGTGCTGTAACCAATGGTCTCAGACAGAATGTCGTACAAAGGTGCTGAATGTGCGTATTTGATAGAAGGTGTTCGAGAAAAGACAAGTAGCATGTTGGACAGACGGGTCTCTGTTACACTCCGATTTACAGGAATAGTCTCAATATTTGTTTATAGGTGGCGCTGCATAAATATGAAGTTTTAAATAGTACTCAAACAGAAAGTTAATTTGTCAGTCTGTTTCATTGCTGAGTTTAATTGAATTAGTTATTAGAAGTTTAAAACCATTATTCAGTATTATAACGAAATTTTACCGCAATTTGTTGCAAATTTTCAAGCTCTAGTAGAGAATTAATGGAATTAATGGAATATGCAGGATGGGGCCTGATCAAACAGTACTATTCCAGTGTTTGAATTCTTTAAGGAATATTTCAGTGATTGAAATACTGATCTGAATTATTCCCAAATGACCAGAATTGGTATATCTTGCTGTCTATGCTCATGTAACATATTCTTGCGGGGCTACTTGAAAGATAATGTTTAATCTGAGAACTTTAAACGTTTAAACAATTCAGCAGTTACTCCGTGTGGCATGTGCATTCGTTTGAGTAAATACATTGCAACAAGTGACATCGGACTTTAAGCTTCGGTTAAGTCATGCTATTGAAGGTAGTCATATTGGAATCATTATAATGTGATTTGGAATGTGTTCACGAAACGAACTTTTATATACTATCTAAAATATATTGCTCTTTGATTGCTATGCCCTGTGTTGTCCGAAAATATTTTCACAGTGGAGTATAGCAGATTCCGAATCTGTCTTTCCAATTTACCACTTTCTTTACCTTTATCTGTCTCTCACAGTTTCGTAGTGATGCTTTTTTCAGGTTCGAAAGTCCTTCCTGAAACAATCTATATTATTATTTAAATCTTAATTTCGTGAATATTTTTTTCATTTCTTACATAGAATGCATTTATATGTTCCAATTTTTATTATTTTGAATCATTTCTAATAATGGATGTGATTATTTGCATTTATTTAAAAACAGATAAATTAATGTAAATTAGTGGACTTTTTATGAAATTATTTCCATATGCATTACAACAATATATTTTATACATTTTAATTTCTGCTAATAATATTGATTCGAATAATAATGCAGGATATTGAGAACGTTATTTTAAAACAAAGTTTCTGTATATTACAAACAACGAAATCAATGTTCTTTATCAGATTTACATAGACATTTTCCTTGAATTAGAAATACATATAGATAGAAGACATTAAAAATAAAAATAGAAAGTGTTTGTCGAGCTGCAACATTAAAAAAAATAGTTTAGTTCTTCCGGTGATTTTCTATAATTTGTAACAGCCGTTAAAATAATAATAATAATAATAATAATAATAACAATTACTTAACTTTACGTACGAACACTTTCTTTTAAAATTGAATGTTAAATCATTTCTCACTTTCTTTTCTAGAAGCGTTTCATATTTCAAAATATATATATTCCATGGTATTAAAAATCATTTTTTTATAATTAAATTATTTTAAGATCAATATTCTAGTGAGTTTTAAGAATGCAACTATGATTCGCTATCTCTCTCTCATTTTTTTGTAAACATTGAGTTCAATAAATTCTTAAATAGTATGTACCAATATAAAAAATTAAATATATATACATTTTTTTTTCATTTGCTGCCTACTAAAGCTGCGCAAGCTGCTGCTTATTTAATCTAACAATAAGTATAACACATGTAAAGACTATAACAACTAGTATGAATAATTGGCGATTCTGGGAAAAAATAGTTTCGTATTCTGGATGATACGTAGTGCGGTACCTTTGGCTGAAATACGTACACATAACCATTTTATGACAATAGTAAAACTCTTGATTCGACGAAAATTACTAAAAATTTTGGGAAAATTTTTAGTTATTTGATATTTTATTATTTAGTTATTTGATATTTTATTATTTATTAAATATCAAATAACTAAATAATAAAATATCAAATAACATAAATAACTAAATAATAAAATATCAATAATATTTTATTATTTAGTTATTTGATATTTTATTATTTTGATATTTTAAAGAAAGGTTCATAAAGTCGTACCTACTTTATATTTTCGTATTTACTTGGAAAGATGATATAGGGTTTTCAAGACTTGATTTTCCATTTTTTGATGCTATGCATTTTAAGTTAGATTTGTTTTTTAATATGAAATAAGCCGTGAGAAACATTTGTTTTGATCTCAACTTTGCTTTCGCATTCAAAATTAATGTCAAACGAGTTAATTTTTCTTAAATCTGCTTACGTACACCTATATCACAAAATGTTTTTACTCAGAATACTCTATACCATTTTCAAACAGCACAATTCTTCTTATAATTCATTTTAATAAGATTGTTAATTGAACGTTCCCTGATTTCCCTTTTTTATGCTTGCAATTATCTTACTTTCCTAAAAATCCATTTGTCACATATTTAAAACAAAAACTGTTTTATTTCCTGCAATAGCAGTTCCACATCATATGAACTTCTATGAAGGAATACTATATTTATGCACTAAGGTACCATTCTAAAACTACAAGAAATATTTGCAAAAAAACCGTTTCTGGTTAAAAAAAATACTTATTCATTAGTATAATTATGCATTTTACAGAATAATTTTTAAACTTATTCCAATTCGAGACCATACGATAACTACGGCATAAAAATGTCCTTTGCAATTTCTTAGACACGCGTATTCGATAAAATAAAACATTGAAACATTGAATGGAAAAAAAATATTCCTTTTGTTTCAGACAAAATTAATTTGTCATCGCAATCTCAAATAAATCGAACATGAAACTTCAGACTCTAGAAAAATTCAAAAGAGCATAAACTGTTCAGTAAGCCTAAGTTTCTGTTCCCAACTTCCATTGTTTCCCCAAATACTAAAATTGAATTCACAAAGAAGCTTCGTTACTGCTATTTACCATAATACACGAGCTAAAAAGAAAAAAGAATTTTAACTTCGGGATAAAATGTTGGCAAGTTCCTAGCAAGCCGTGGAGTAGAAGTTCTGCTTCAAAAAACAATTTATTCGCTTGAACTGGTAAACTTAAAGTTTTTGGAAATCCAGTTTTAAGTTCTTTATGTTTCGTATTATGATTTTCTTTAAGCGAACAACGCGTTAAACTCGGAGTTATTTTTCTATTTACTTCTTAAAGAATTTAGTTTAACTCTCGAGGTCACAAAATAAAAATTTTAGTGCTGGAGAGATTTTCTAGATTTTCGAGGAACATTTTCTTTCTTTTAATTTACACACGGCTGAGTACATGATGCATTTTTCAAAAAGTAGTTAAGAGTGCAATATATATATTACAGTATTATTTTAATCCTCTCATCGTTGCAACTACATATCATTCCATGATATTTTTTATTCACATTTATATTAAAGCATTTTAAAAATTTTAATTTATAGTATAAACTTATGCAAAACCCCCTCAAGCATTTTTCATGAGATATTTAAATTTATGTTGTCTTTCTTAATTTAATATTTTACTTAAGTTTTCATAATTTACAAGAGAAAAAAGCATTTATGGATACATGACTATTTCATTTTTTTTTAATAATTTTTACATCGTGAATGATGTTGAAATACACTGGTAAAATTATCAGAAATCTTAAAAAACAAATATCTGATAAAATTGTTATTACCCTGACTACGAAAATGTTGTTATTTTACGCAGAATCGGAAATGTACAATTAATTTTAGACATGAGAATTTCCTAAAGCTATTTTATTTACACATATATATATATATATATGTAATAAGAAAATAGCCCTTGACAATTTAATCTAATTTAAAGTCATCTGAAGAACCATCTTTGTGTAACAGAGTACTTTCACTGTAAGGTTTGTTTCTCGGCCAGACAAATATTACTTTCAAAGACAATTTTTGAGAGAATTTAACAATCAAAAGCGCGAATTAAGCTAAATTTGCCTGCGTTTGAGGTTTCCTGTGGCCGAACCTAAATTTCTTGAGCTAAGTAAGTAAATGACATCACTTTAAAGAACCAATTAGAGAAAGGGTAACGCCCATTGCGCTTAGCGACAATTTTGGAAACTAGGGAGTATGTAGGCCTAGATATTTGCGGGGGACTTTCGATATTGCAACTACCTAGAAAACACGCTAGGAATTTGTCGATAAGTCGCCGGTCCTTCTCCAGCAATGTATGAGAAATAAAAAACTCCAGTTTAACTGCAACCAGCCTCGGCTGCCATTCTATCGGAAAACACGAAGTAATGTCGATATTCACAGGTGAATGTCTACATATACCAAATACGTCTGTGAAAGACCGAGTATTTGATTATATTCTTGTACATTCAAACCGTCACCGGTGTATGTTGGCAATCATAGATATACTGTGGTGGAGGTTGAAAACAACAATAAATGAGATTTCAATAACATAATAAAGTAAGTTTTTTATTGGTATTATTTTATTTTCTCATTTATTATGTGCTGTTTAAGTTCAAAAGTTTATTTACATGTTTAGTTACTTAAGCTTTTTTTCTATTTTGACATATACGGTATAAATGCATAGATAAAAAAAAGTTCTTTATTGGCTAAATTTAAAACTAAATGCTTAACATTTATCCAAGCACAACTGCTCTTATTATTAAGGAGGCAAGTAACATCGAGTATCTCTTCTCACGTTAGAATCTAAAGCTAAATGTCCGGCAGTGAAAACGCCTTTAAAGAGTGACGAACACCTCTCCTCACCGTACGCCTCTCAGTAAGATAGACGAAAAAGTTACGTCACCCTTGTGGAATTTTATCGCTCCTAAAATACGGAGAACAAAATGCAAATCTCCGACATATTCAACATTCACCATTAGTGCAGGATGAATGTCGACATTCGCCGCTATAAGTCAGAAATAAGGATATTTGGCAAATATTTCGGACATACACCAAGCGACTAAGTGAATGTTGACATTCACCGGTGAATAACGGCATTCTCCAATTTTCGTACTTTCACGGTAATATATATATATATATATATATATATATATATATATATATATATATATACTGCGGGATTCATACAAGATGGGCAAAATTTTAAGAAGTGATTCTAGACACTCTAACAAACAACTTTTATGAGAGAATGCATGGTCGAAAACAAAACGCAAAGGTGCTGGCATGTTTAGAAACTCGTTACATGGAAACGTGAAAACTGCATTCCTCTTAGGAATAACCGCGCAGCAAGAAATTAGTATTTGCATGTTATAAGAAGAAGATCAAGTATGCAAATGTTCGTCACGGGTCATTATCAATCACGGTAGTAACGCATCTGAAGATGTTCCCCTACTCTACTTAGGAAAAAGCCGATATGCATTTCGTTTACGGATATGCAAATGGAAATAGCCTAGAGACTCAACAGTTGTACGCAGCAGCCCAATCGGAAAACATTTGAGTGCTCGCACCGACAGTTGTGTGAGACAGGTTCATTTCTTTCATCCCGGTCGGATGCAGGTTGTGCAAGGACGGATGCAATGGTGGAGGAAGCCATTTTGGATACGGTGGCTGATCAGTCAAGTACAAGTACACGAGCAGTGGTGAGTAGACAATTACATGTATCGCAATCCAGAACATGGCGAGTGCTCAATAATGAACGCTTGCACCCTAATCATGCTCTATGAGTCCAGTCACTGACGAAAAGCGATTAACCTAGTCTTGTGGAATTCGCCCGATGATTGCTGTAAATCCAAATTTTCTTTCAACTGTTCTTTTCACGGATGAATGTATCTTCACGCGTAATGGTACATTTAACATCCACGGCTAGCATGTATGGGCAGAAATAAATCCACATGCAACTTATCCACATTCGAATCAGCGATGTTTTTCTATCAATGTTTGGGCAGGAATAATCGGCGACCACTTACTCGACCCTTATCTTCTGCCAAAACGCCTTGACGGGAATAAATACCTTACGTTTCTGCAACAGGTGCTGCCAGACATGTTGAACGACGTTCCTTCCCACATCCAGTGGAAATGTGATTTCAGCAGGACGGAGCACCAGCTCATTACGCAAGGAGTGCGAAACTATCTGGACTTCATATTTCCAAACAAATGGATTGGGCGAGTTGGTCCTGTAGCCTGGCGCCGCGCTCGCCAGATCTTCCATCTCACGATTTCTTTTTCTGGGGACAGCTGAAGGCTCTTATGTATGAGAT
Source organism: Cheiracanthium punctorium (assembly GCA_038373885.1). NCBI lineage: Eukaryota > Metazoa > Arthropoda > Arachnida > Araneae > Cheiracanthiidae > Cheiracanthium > Cheiracanthium punctorium. The sequence continues at coordinate 126,959 of JAWZYV010010510.1, read as the reverse complement.
TCTCATAGAAACTGCAGAGGAAATTCTCGCCAAGCTTTAGGCCGCTGCAAGGAAATTCGCGATATGCCTGGTTTGTTTCATAATATTCGTCAATGGGTTCTTCGACGTTTTACTGTGTGCATAGCAGCTGCCGGTAAATGTTATGAACAACTCTTGTAATCAAATGCCATGAAATTTGATTTTATAACTTAATCGTTCCTTGTATGTTTTTCCCTCGCATAAGACATAAATTTTGGCGCTCTCTAACATTTTTACTGTATATATATATATATACATGTCTGTGTGTGTGTGTGTGTGTGTATATATATATATTAATGAATTTCGTACGATAATGTATATATATATTTAGTGTACATGCAGAGTAAAAGTTAAAAATTCTCATATTTAATATTATTTATATATTTTATATTTATTTCATATATTGTAAAAAGTTTGAGTTTACAGAAAGCCGTTTGAAAGACTTTAATCAAATAGATTTTAGCAAGTTTTATTAATGAATTTTCTAAAAAGACAAATTTAAATGTATTAACACAAAAATCTGCATTTTACAGAATACATGCCTAATTGTACAAATAATAAAGTGCTATTTGTTCAGCTTTAAGGCGGTTTTCAGAAATGCATAGTAACTAAACTGATAAATACAAAGTTTTACTGAAACTAGTTTAAAAATCTTTGTTTATTGTCTTAAACATTGTAGTAATAAAAAAAAATAAAAACGAATAAAACAGGCTAGTTTTAGTCGAAACCAGCACCATGCAGAAACACAATTTACGCCTCATATTTTAAGTGGTCGTAAATTGAAAGAATTAATCTTTTATGGGATTTCCGAACATGCCCGAAAAAAGTTAAACAGGCCAATACCCTTGTTTGGGATGTAAGAGAACATTTTTATGAGTAATAAATCTTTTGAACAAACTTGTCGTTTTCCCCAAAAAATAATTTTGTAAATCCATCATTTTAGTCTAAAGAAATTTGTGATCAATTAAACTATGGGTAAAGGACTTTAAATATTGTAGTGAGCTTCTTTGAGTTTAAGTAAAGGGACAACACATTTAAACTCTCACTAACAATTCTATTAATGTGCATTTGTGGATTTCCTTTTATTTAAGTGCAATACATACGTGCTGAAAAAGAATACGCAGATAAAAGGGAACATTTTATTCCTTATTACTATTATTATTATTATTATCGTTATTTTGACGGGAAAAAACGAATTGCTGATGCTGTTTCTGGAGTATTTTTATTTGTCTCATTTTTTAATACTTCACTCGTTGTAGATGAAAAGGCTTAAAACTTTAAATTTAGTAGGTATCATGGGGTAGACCAGACAAAGTTTCTTTTTTAGGAGTAATTCACTGTTTTTGAAATCGCTGCAGGGAAGATAGAAAAAGCCGAATGTTAACAGGTATTTTCAACTTTTTCGAAAGGTTTCTTTGTGCGTTTGTAGTTCAAAGACTGACCATTAATACAAATTACTGGGATATGAATATTTATTAAGCGTTCACCCAACTAATCTAAATTAAAATGTATGTTTGTAGCACAATGGATAGACTTAGGATACCATTGCAAGAATATGAATACTTAACAGCCGCTCACACATGTAATGTAAATAAATATAAGATTCTATAATTTCAAGGTACAGTTTAGGACAGAGGTAAATGAAAATTTTGCATTTCGTATGGCTATGATTAAAAAAAAAAAAAAAAAAAAAAAAAAACAGAAAATTCGAGTGACCGTACCCATGTTTTCTTGCAGTAAAATAATAACAAGAACAAATATAAACGGATAAATTTATAAATAAAATGTTTTTATTTGATTTCAGTTAATATGGCATTAAATTTCTTGGACATAAAATCTACTTCTATTATTTCATTTAAAATTAAATCAAATAGTATTGAAGATAATGTAGTGCACTTGAATCAGTATACACATAATCATGCCGAAAGAACAAATAAGTTTAAAAAGCAATACTGCTTTCTAAAAATACCCTTTAAGTGTTACAAAAGATTTTTTAAATGTGAGAAAAAAAATTAGAAAACTATATTATTTTACTTAAATCCATTTTTATACGGCATGTCCAAGTACATTAAGATATCTATCCGTCAAACGAGTGATTTAACTGTAAAAGAAACTGGTGGAATAAAATACCCATATTTTTCAGTAAAAAAATAGATTTTATTCAGCAACCAACTTACATTTCTTTCACAAATTTACAGATGGATTCGACATAGCAACTTTGAAATAAATTATTCAAGCTCTGAATTCCCATGACACTAAAAAGTCGTTCCATCATTCCGGTTCGGTGAAACAGGGGTATTAAATGCTTAATCCTTCCATTAAGGCAAAAATTGCAGTTGCTAACGCCTGAGTTTTGGCATATTTCCATGTTCAAAATATGTAGTTGTGGATCATGTGATTTTTTCCCTCTCTTTCTCCAGGTATATTAACTTGCTTTTCTACGTGCTGGGAATGAAGTGAAGTATTTCCGACACATTGTTTCGTTATGAAATATTAAGATAACACCTCTCGTCTGAAAGTACTTCCTTTCTGCATAAAGTACTTCTCCTCGTAATGAAAACATATGCATGCATATTCATGTTTCAGACTAAGTTTAAAACTGCTAAATAAATACGAGCTATGAAACTTAAAGTTTATTCTTTTAAAAAACAGTGTATTTTACCACAATCATGTCTTGACACATAAGCGGCCAGATGGTTATACCACATTCTCCAATTTGCGTTATTGCCATAAACGATGAATAAATTTCCGACATTTGTGGGTTATGAAGAATTGATTAATTTTTATACGAACATTAATAAAACAGTGAAATATTACCGATTTAATTTATTATCTGCGTATTTTTAGGAAATCAAATTTCTGTTTCGAGAAATTAAAATAGGAAAATAACACATGTATACTTTTGCGATTTTGCGACAGTCCTGAAAAAGTTGGACATTTTTGCGACAGTCCTGAAAAAAGGACCCCTTGCCTGTGACGCCCGAACTCAGTTAGGTCAACGCAAACGCGCCAGTTTTGGAAAGCCGGACCTGAGTTAATTAATTAAAACTAATTAAAGAGAACATTTTGGCACGTTTTTCTGAAATATATTCCACAGGCAAGGGGTTAATGTCTTAACTCAGTACTTTGTGCAATATCAAAATCAGACATTTTTATGTGAATGTAGCGTTTGCTCTATGAAATGTAAAACGTTGCAGTTCTCCACAATCCTATCTCAAGAATAATTCTAAATTGTTTTGAATGGTTGCATTTAATTAGTATAATTAAAATGAAAACTAATTAGAAATACCTGAGAATATCTTATCCGCTGAGGAGTACAGTTCGGATGAGCTTTTCTATTTACGCAACTGCTAACTCCAGCCTTCGTCTCGAGTTTCAGTTGGCGTATTTGCAGTTCAATACGGTCTTATTTGCATCGCAACTTCGCAGAACAGTCACGCATATGTTAGAACATTTAACGGCGGTTGCCAACAATAAAAATTCAATTTTACTTAAATATCTTCTATTGATACATTTTTTTTAAAATTGGCGCATATAGTAACTCTTGCTTGAAGTCGTTTAAAAGTTTAAACGAATTTATGTTAATTAGAAGAACCTTCTTCACAATTGCATTTCTCCTCAAATTTGACAAATTTCGTCGAGGCTGTCATTGTTATCTAACACAATGGGCTCAACACAGTTTCCCCCAAAAACGTGCAGAGAACACCGCACGTGCACATAATGATACTCAAGAACTAATACAAAAATGTTGACACTTCCAACATAGGGAGAGGAAAAAATGTTTTCAGTTAATAGTATTTTGCTCTACTTTGAAAAGTTATAACAATTTTGGATTGACTTTTAATTAACAATTTGGCAGTTTTGATTTTCTGCCATACTGTGTCTAAAAATCACGTAAATAAATAAACAGTTTCATAGAATATTTATGCACAGTACACCAAAGAATAGAAATAATTCATTGAAAAATGTATTTATTCCTTTTTGCTGCTACTTGTTTTTACAGATAAATGAGAATTGCATTTTGACTTTCTTCTTTCTCCCCCCACCCCCCATCATCCACATGTACTGGAAATAACACTTCAGTTATGCGGCAATCCGAAAACAATCTTATAACCTATAAAATTAAAAAAGAATGAGCAAAAAAAAGGAAAAAAAAGAGAGAACAACGAGCAAATCTGTGGATTGACCAAGCAAAATATTTTACAAAACGGCCATCGGGCAAATACCAAAACTACACTTCCGCATCATCCAAGTGAAATTCGGACAAAACAGTTAAACGATTAATTAAAAATAGGAATAATTTTTAATATATTCTAACTCCGCCATTTTCAAAATAAGTTATCGGAATACATTACCAGTTTCAAACTTGAAACGGAAAAATAAGTACAATAATTAAAACTATACAGTTTTTTATACCTCAAAATACGGCCCATGCGAATTATTGAAAAATCTTTTATGGCAAAAGAAATAGTTCAAAAATATTCATGACCTATAAAAAGAACAACACTGTAACGCGAAATATGCTATACACATAAAACAGATTTAAGGTTATTTTGAGCCTGCATTAATACAAATAAACAAACAAAAAAAATCTTCTGGAAACACCGCTGTTTTCTTTACTTAAGTGTGTTTCCCAGGTTCTGAATCTGTTTCCGATACCGTTATTTTTAGGGCAATCTTTCGCTGTATCTGAGAAAAATAAATCGATTATCTTTCTACATCACAAGCATTAATCACAGAGCTAGTTTTTAAAAAAAGGTGAAATGTTACGAAACATTCATTTTATTTCCCTACATTCTTTTATATTATTTTCGCCGATTGACGAGAGGTTATGTATGTGTATAAACATTGTAACAAACGTGGGCATTATTAATAACATATGGAGGTTGCACATATTATCAATAGATATTTTAGTGATTGTTAATGCAACACCGTAAATACAGCCAAACTCTCTTAATGGAGTATCGGTTAAATGAATATCCCTCTTAATGTAATAAATTTTCAATTAGCCAAACCGTTACAGATTTTCAAAGTTATACCGTATAATGGAATATCCTGCTTATTAAAATATTTTCTTATGGCAAATCGGGCTATTCCATTATGCGGGCTCGACAGTACCTTATCTACTGTTTAGAATTTTATATTTCATCAAAGTGAGTCAATTAAAAGTTCTAAAGATTTAAAAAAATAAAACTACGTCAACATGAGTTATATGTGGATTTAAACTTAGAATTTTTTTTTTAAATTAGCATACCGGGCATTCACAAATGAACTCTAAAATTAAAATAATAATGATTTTAACATCAGTGGTGGAGCGAGCATACCCTGAAATTAAAAAATGATAACGTTAGCAAAATTTTCTACAATTGAACATGAGGAATTTTTATAGAAATTTTTACATAATAGCAATTGAAAAATATATTTAACCTTCTTTTATCATAAAAGTTGAAGCATCAATCAGATTTAGAGTTTAACCAGAAGAGAACAAAATACTCTTACCTTGAATAAATAAAATGCTAAATACAATTCTGTGCAGTAGTTTTACAGTGAAAATAGTTGTTTAACTTACGCAATATATTCACAAAGCATGCATGTAAAATGATTTATTTTAATTGAAAAAAAATGGATTTCACTTGTTACCATTTTGAAATTATCTGTTCAAAATCGCAATAATAAACAGATGAAGGTGTATTCTTTCAAGTAAAAATTGCAATTGCGCAAAACTAAAATAAAACTAAAAATGCTTAAGTGCTATAGATTTTTAGAGCAGGATACATTCGTGCATGTATATGAATCAAGAGTTGAAAATGATTAATAGGAAGCACATTTGCAAAGAACATTTGCATGATCAAAACTTCAGTGTTCCAAATATATCTTAAGAAAAACAAAAACAGCAATGGAGTGAGTAATTTGTTTGTTTTCTATTTGATAAGATAATAAGAATGCTAAAAGCATATCAACAACAGATTTGTAATAAGTTTATTTCGGAGCTTTTCGACCGACGCATTTAATATATCTTAGTCTGCACGAACGCAGCAAGATTAATGGAATCAGCTACTAAAACTGGATTCCGTTCCGTCATTTTCTTTTACCAATAGCGTGTCAGCTTGTCTGAACGAATTGCTAACATTATATATTTTTTCCTTGTTCCTGTCTTAATGTGCGTGCTATGCGTGAGTTGCAAAGCAAAATCTTGAAGCAAAGTGCGTTTTATTTCATTTGACACGTCATTATCTTATATGCTGTCAAGTGTCATGTTTAGTAACTAACTTGGTTTCTCAATTCATTTGTTAGTTACATTTTACATACATAGGTTATGTTTGTTCATTGTTTGGCAGTTGTTTTCAGTTTTAAAAAATAGTGTTTACCGATGTGAGGAGATGCTATATTGCATCAAGATGGGTAAATAATTTAAGTAGAAAAAAAAAGTTGCAAAATTTTAATGACAAGTTATATTTGGATTCCTGAAGAATCCTTCTTATGACATTAAAACTAATTATCATTGTACACAAGAGTAGTCGTTGGCTTTGTAAAAATCGACAAGGTAACTTAATTTATTTCTGAAAAATGCGTTTAATTAATACTGTTTGCTATTTTATTTTCCGAAGCTACAAAAAAAAAATCTACATCTGAATCTACTTGAAGCCAAATGCTTTATTATATTTCAAGCATCGCTCACATGTTTAGCAAAGAGTCACGATCACCATCCGGGACAGATTTAATGTATCAAGTTTACATCTATCATAATTATATGTATGATATAGGTAGTTCTTCGGGTGGAATAATAAATTATAGATATATAAGTATAGATATATTGTGTCTGAGCATAAATAATAAAAAGCCTTTAATTTGTTTCAAATAGCCGACGGCAATTTTCATGGAATTTCTATTATTATGATACGAAAAAGGACACTAATTTTATTGAAAAATTAAATTTAAAAAGACAAAATTGAATTTCATGTGAAATACCTTTGTGAGTTACAAACAGCAAAAATATATAAAAGAATTTAAAATATAAAAAAAAATAATTTAATTGAAAATTTTACAAAGAAGTGCATCGATAACATTTCATATTTAATAAATAAAAATATTTACTATTAGTTTTAAAATAAGTTTTCACATTACCCAGGGCATGGAGTGCCATATAAATGATGACGCTTCCATTCTTTCATTCCTTTTGATTAAAAACAGTTCTCTTCTAGGTCTCTGTCTTCTTCCTACTACTAATTTTTTGTTTGTTTGATTTTCTCATATTCTATACATATGTTTAGAAAACTTATTTATCTTTTCTCATTTAATTACTGCCTTACTATTTCATATTTCGGTATTTCTGCTCATTTATATACACGGTCATATTTTTATTCTTTAACTTAACCCTTAAAAGCCTGAATTTTAAACAAATTCGCTGCCCATCCACGAGGGTAAGCTAAATTTCCTACATCAGTTTTGTGAATAACTAAATAATTTTTCCTAAAGCATGTATTTAAAAAGAAATATATGAAATTTTTATTATACACATGAATCATTTATTATTAAAAGTTATATTTCATATGTGAAATTGACATAATTTGCCTTGTGCTCTAATCCCACAGTGAAAATTCGGTATCAAATTTGAAATTCCGGCAGTTAAATGCCAATCCTTTCGCTGAAGTCATCTCTCACATTCCTTCTTTCTTTCTACTTTCTCTGTGTCAGATTCATTTCTTGCAGATGGAACCTTCCTTTTGACCAAACTTTTCATTTGATTTGCCTGCTTGGAAATTACAACTATTTTGCAGCCTTTGTACCACTAGAAAACATAATGGGCTTAATTTTTGTACGTATATTACGTACAGAGTTATTTAATTTTATTTGGCTATTACCATGAAACCTTTTTTCTTCTACTATGTTCTTTCTGTTCTCAAATCGCTACTTTAAGCTGGTTTTCCCACAACACACGGGCTTTTCCGCGACTTTTCTACTCCCTGTCCAAACCTCATCCTCGGTTTAAGGTCGAGTCTAAATTTATTTTTGCTTTGCAATCAGCGAATGGAGTTGACATGTTTCTTCTCAGGTGATCATCTGTCAATCAAAGAGTATGGTCCTCTGATGCCAAAAGGACTCGGGCATTTTTATTGCTGTAAGCTTAAGAACGAGACACGTTAATTAGCCCTGGAGAGTGTGTTCCGAATGTATTTCCGTCATTCTTGTATGTTTACTTTATTGGACAGTAAATAAAATTAGTTTTAGTCCAACGGGCCTCGTCAATATTAAAATGTAGCGAAAACGTGACACACACACACACAATCTGTATATAGATATAGATATATATAGATATAGATATCTTTTATATATATTATGGATAAACACTGCTTATTGTTCTTATGTTACGATCAAGTGGTGTACAATCCAGAAAGTAAGTTTTTTTCGTCTCATGACGTCTCACTTTCGAAGAATTTCAGTTTTTGCATGTCTTTTGATCGTTGTTGTATTTCTCATATAAATATCTGTGTTGATGAAAATATGTATTTTTTTGCTAAAATATTTATCTCTGCCTATATCCAAAAAACAACATATGTAAATGATCTCAGAAACAAATATTTCTTTAGAAAGATATTTTTGATTTTATAAACTTAATGCTTCCTTAATGCTTGATATATTTTATGGAGGAGATATTAATTAAGAGACATCAAATATGCAACGCATGGTACGCTCATCGGAATATTTATTATGTCTACTTTCAGGAGCACTACATACGCATTTCAACCACTAGTTTGATTTTCAGACTTATTTCAGGTGAAATTTCCGTTCACAGTAAGTAAGATGTTATTTTTTTCATACTCGTCTGGTGACGTAATTTTTTTTATGTCAGAAATATTTGGATCTCTGAACGGATTTCATTAGTAGACATGCAAAAAGGGGAAGGTAACCATCTTACTTGAGAAAAAAAAATATCTGTAAAATTTTTGCTTAAAAATGTAATAGATATGACTCTTATGCTTAGACACAGATTGTCTGTAATTAAAAAGTTGTTGCAAACTTTTTTGTTGGAAGTTTATGTAAAAATACACGAAATTATTGTCGAATTTAATTAGAGCTTGGAGAAATATAACGCATTCATTCTAAGTCTGCAATGTACAAAATTCAATTCATATGAAGTTTCCTCTTCGAAAGGTTTATGACTTCTTAATTATATATATATATATATATATATATATATATACATATATATACATATATAGAGCTTATTTTGACAGACATTTAAGAATTGAAATGATACAAGACTTTTCATTTGAGAAATAAAAAAAAATGGTCATTTATAAGATACCCTTTATGTTTCAAAGTACAGAGGATGCGGAATTTCCTTAAATCATAAAATGTTTAAAAAGCCACTCAAAAGATATACTTCAGAATTTACAGCATTAAATTAAAAATATTATGAAATATTATGAAAAATTATGAAAATTATGAAAATATGATTTTATATTATGAAATTATATTATGAAAAATAAATTATGAAAAGATCTTTAGGAATTTTGGAATTCATATTTAGAAGTTTCAAGAAAAATAAGTGGTAAATACCTTTATTTCATTTGCTAATGTTCATTATGACTACGATTAAAGCTACGTCTGAAAATGGCGTTATAATAAAAAAGAGTATATGTGGTACATTTCTAATACTCGTCTTGAACTAAATACATAATAATTTAAAATAACTGAAACGAAACATTGTCGCATTTGGTGCTTATTGGTATCATAATGTTAGAAGATCATGTCCGAACTCCTAAACACTTCGAATTTAACCTTTATATTTTGTGACAAGCGGAAAATGTTTATGTTTATCTGCAGCAACATATAAAAATATAGTTTTTGCCCTCTAACAGTTACTTATTATTTTTTGTTATTTAATTCTTAAAGATACTTATTATTTACTTTTGAATTTCGTTTTACCTAAAAGTTAAATTGATAATATTTTTGCTAATATTACACTTAATTAGTGTTCATTTTTTTATTTTATGAAGTTAGATTTTATGATTTTTTTACCCACGATTTGCGAAGCCCGTTCATTATGCATTCCAAGCAGATTTCTTGAATAATTATACTACGATACAATGTACTACACCAACTGAATTTAAATGAATATGGACTTTGAATGTCTTCTACATTTATAAAAAACAAAATAGAAAAGCATACTTGCATAAATACAGTCTAGAAAGATGCTCCATATATGTGATATTAGTAGTGTGAACTTTTTAAAGCTATATATTGTACCTCTTAATTTTACAATAGCTTAAAATATAGTGTTAAATTTATTATATATATACATAAATTTAATATTTTATTTTAAACTACTCTAAAATTAATAGTTACAGCATATAACTTTATATACTACATTTATATATATAATAATTAACAATGCAAAAATGGCATATACATTCAAATCAAGCATCCATAATTGAGTATTGAGAAGATATCCTATTTGTAACGCGCAAATACAACTATGACAAACAGAATAGAATATAACTAATTCGTAAAACACAATACATACTGCAAATAAGACACACCTCTCACATTTATTATTTCACTTTATTTCGCTCAGCTTTTATTAATTATTATCATTATTTTCTTTTAAATTGTGGTTTCTAATTCTTGCTTCTAGCTGTTATATTTTTAATGCGAGGTATGTCTTATTTGCAGTATATATTGTGTTTTACTTATTAGTTACACACACACACACACACACACACATATATATATCTTATAAATAAAAATGAAATTCTGTTTGTTTGTTTGTTTGTGGATTTGATTCGTATACAAATCCACAAAAATGGACCTATCGGCCTGAAATTTAGCACAGATATGTAAAATAATATAGAATAAATCATAGTCCACTTTAAAACTTTGAAAGTCCACCCGTTCCCGGAATTTAAGAGAATTTTTATGCTCTTCACGCAAAAATCTTTCCGTAATTGTAACCCCTGTAGTGAAAAAAGTGTGAAATAAGGATCGTGGTTGCCATGTGTGGCGATTTTGCCGAATAAAATGTCGTTCGTATACAAATCCACAAAAATGGACCTATCGGCCTGAAATTTAGCACAGATATGTAAAATAATATAGAATAAATCGTAGTCCACTTTAAAACTTTGAAAGTCCACCCGTTCCCGGAATTTAAGAGATTTTTTATGCTCTTCACGCAAAAATCTTTCCGTAATTGTAACCCCTGTAGTGAAAAAAGTGTGAAATAAGGATCGTGGTTGCCATGTGTGGCGATTTTGCCGAATAAAATGTCGTCCGTATACAAATCCACAAAAATGAACCTATCGGCCTGAAATTTAGCACAGATATGTAAAATAATATAGAATAAATCGTAGTCCACTTTAAAACTTTGAAAGTCCACCCGTTCCCGGAATTTAAACGATTTTTTATGCTTTTCACGCAAAAAGCTTTCCGTAATAGTAACCCCTGTTGTGAAAAAAGTTTGAAATAAGGATCGTGGTTGCCATGTGTGGCGATTTTGCCGAATAAAATGTTTTAAATTCTCAAAGTAAAAATAAAAGAATAATAATGATTTTTTTTTGTTAGTTTATATTCGTAAGGTTATTTTTTTTTTAAATTATAATATCCTGTGCATGAGAAATCAGAGCAGGAATGTAATGCTTTACACGCAAAACAATAAGAATTGAAGATTTCCGAGGCTAATGTGTAAATTTTTTTAGTTTGGCGAAAAAATAAAACAGCTGATATATGGATTTTCAGTAAGTGAGTTCTAGCGGTTTGCACCGTTTTCGGCTTGGCGCAATTTATTGAGAGCTTAAGGAAATAGATTTTTGAAAACAAGTGCAAAGGTTTTATTAGAATACAGCGTTAAATTTTAATGATCCGTGAAGAAATAATGAAGTTATTAAGGGATTTCAAGCGATCTAACTTCAGAATTCTCGCCAATTGAGTACATTGATTTAAGTTTGGGGAATTCCGCCAAATTTCAGAAAATTGAAATCTTCTCATTTAGTACATCGGAGTAACGATGAATAAAACACATTATAGTTGATAATTTAAAAAAAAATCGGCTGTATTAAGGGATTCCAATTTTCAAATAAATGCGTGCTACTCTTTGGCGGTCGAACCATTTCCCATATTGATTGCTGCTAAGTCAATGCTTCGAATGATTCCCTGAAAAAACTCTTGCAAAATGGCGTATGTTGGCACTTTGGCGAGGCTTAGATTTGAAACTGGATTTTATTTGAGACTGGTATATATAATAACACTGGTTATAGATAAAAATGAATGTTGGTATGTGTTTATGAGGTTGAAAAACTCCAGCACCGTTGAGCACCGTTGCACGATGAAATTTGGTTCACCTAAGTCTTTTATGATGGAGAAGGTTTTTTTGCTATCCGTTTTCCTTAACTTGCCACTTGGTGCCGCAGCACAACGTCGAATTCTATTCCGTTTAGCCGTTTGCTATGCGAATATCGTCCAACCGATTTCGATGAAATTTGGTACACGCGAATATTAGAACACGGAGAATATTTTTCACTATCCATTTTGCTGTAACTTGCCGCTAAATGGCGCTGCAAAGCATCAACTTCTATACCGTTCGATCGATCGGCATAAAATTTTTTATACTTACACATTTGAGCACGAAGAATATATTCTAACTGCGTTCCTTTTGATGTTACTCACCACTAGATGACACTGCAATGCATTATTATTTTAACTCGCCACTAGATGACGCTGCAGCAGGCCAAATTCTTGACCATTCAAACGGTCGCTATGAAAATCAGTATACATAGCTATATGAACAATGAGAATATTTTGGCGTTATCCATTTTGCTATAACTCGCCACTTGACGGCGCTGTAGCAAATCATTACTTTAATTAACTACTAGATGGCCCTGCAGTGTATCACTTCTTGACTGTGCAAATGATCGTTATGAAAATTGGTATACATAGATAGTTGAACACGGTCGCTATGAAAATCAGTATACATAGCTATTTGAACAATGAGAATATTTTGGCGTTATCCATTTTGCTATAACTCGCCACTTGACGGCGCTGTAGCAAATCATTACTTTATTGAACCACTAGATGGCCCTGCAGTGTATCACTTCTTGACTGTGCAAATGATCGCTATGAAAATAGGTATACATAGATATTTGAAAACGGGGAAGAGTTTGGCGCTATCCATTTTCCTATAACTTGCCACTAGATGTCGCGTCAACACATGAACTTCAGGACTGTCCAGCCGATAGTCATGAAAATTCGTATACATCGATATCTGAATGCGAAAAATATTTTCGCCGTATCCGTTTTGCTAAAACTCGCCACTAGATTGCGCTACGCCGCATGGCCTTCTGCACCGTACAAACGATTGCCTTGCAATTCGGTATGCATGATTATTGGACACAATATAACGCGATATCCACTTTGCTATATATGTTTATTACAATGAATAGTAATCACCACAAATCGTAATATCAAAAAGTCCATTCATTCCCGTGCGAAGAACGGGTACTTCAGCTAGTATATATATATATATATATATATTAGTTAGTTTCACTTTTTCGTTTTATGTGACTGAGTTTTCCTTGCAATGCGTTTGTGACTGTGATTAAGAGTAATATTTTATCCCTTTTATTATCACTGACAGTTATATTATTGTGTACTCTTATAATAATTGGGCGTACTCCTCTTTTAAGCTACTTGCATGGAAAAAAAATATTTACTAATTAATATTACGGTAACACTTTTCTAAAGTAAGAGATAGTTGCTTGCGTTGCATGCTATAACATAGCAAACAACGCAAATATGCGCATAAATATTTTTTTTACAAATGTTTTACAAATCAGTCATTAAAAAATTTCTGTCCTATTAGGTTACTATCGAAATTGTATGCTTTGCATTATTGATTTTTCCGAGAAAATTTGTTAATGAAAGAACGTTTAAAGGCATGTATTATTGATTAACTTGTCTCAAAACAAATAGTTATGAAATTCTATTAGATTATAAAAGGAATTTAGATAGTTTTATATACTATGATATATTACGTAATACATACAGATACAGAAATATAAACTTTCTCCTTAGAAAGGTAATATCAATGACTAACGTCTCTAGAAAAATAGGAAACGAGCACTGTTAAGATTATAGTAAAAAATACGAACTGCAATCTTGCCAATGTTATTGTACAACAATTATAGTATCCAGTCTCCAAACATAAGTAAATGTTCAGGATGTTAACTTCATTTAGTCAGTTCTCTTTGTGTTTGAAAATATATGACATACATACAAAGATTTTGTTTCTAGGGCGAATTTTAGTTTTAACAATTATAAAAACTGAAAGCATATGTAATGGTAAACTTTATTTGATGTTCGTGCTTAATTAATAATTCAAGTTAACCGCCACTAACAGGAGGAACGAGACCGGGGTAAGTAACCGTAGTACTCATAATTCGCTTGTTTGTGGACAGATAGTGAATCTGGTCACAAAGGAACTTTCTTCCAAGAATAATAGACCTTCCTGCTTTTTAATATGCTTTAGACTGGCACTTCCTACAAGCTCATTTGTATGGGCTGTAAAAAAATGGAAGAATGGTAAAAAAATTACACAGCGGTAGTCATGCAGACCTATAAACACAAAAGTATTGAAAACATACAGAAAATTGGGTTAAAAACTTGAAATGCATAAAGCCAGCACATTCGATTTTATATTTGTGATACTTGCAAATGTTGCTGGACCGTCAAGATAAAAACCAAAAGCAATCTTCACATTATTGACTTCCAATTACTCTTATATTTAGTTCTCTAGGGAGAAAAGAACATTGAATTATAAAATATATATATGTAGCATCTTCGCCAACGGGGAGTCTTCGCTGGCCGGCGGACGCCGGGGGATCCTTGGGCACGTTACGGCTGCCGGTGAAGAATGTGTCGGAGTCCCAACTACGATTACATTATTTTATTGGTCTTTCCTTGGCAGTTGCTGTCACGCCCAAGTCCTTCTTCCGGGCTGCGCAAGCTGCTTTATTAGCTTTTGAGGTCGTACAACATGATCCATGCACATTGCAATCCCAAAATCTGGGCAGCGGTTTTTCAAGGTTTGTTGTGACTTTTAAGAAGCCAGATTGACTGGGCGCGGGGACCATCTACAAAATCACAAAGGATTTGAATGGACTGTGCATTAGTTGCGGTTTTTGAAAGCGAATTCCTTTGTTCCCAACTGAATTAAAGCTGCGCATTTCTAGAAATTTAGGATTTTAGTAGGCTTTTGATTTGTTATGCTATATATATATATATATATATATATATATAACTAAATTAATGGCCGTATACAGGGGCATAGCCAGAAATTTTTCATGGGGGGGGTTACGACTACTACAACTCATATATATGTATACGTGGGTGTGACAATGTAGTGAAGAATATACATTTTGTAGGGCAAAAAATTCCTCATGGGGGTTATGACCCCCCTAACCCCCCCCTTGGCTACGCCCCTGGCCGTATACCATTAGGACTAATTCTGCTAGTCCAGTATCGGTTTTATCCTTTGGCTCAGTACCTTTCCGACATCGCCTTCAAATCATGCTAACCCTAAAAAATATGCGATATCGAACTGTTGAGTGTCCAGAACCCGCTTTCTTTTGATAACTCCAGCTTCGTTTACCGTTGCAGAACAGATATCGCTCGAATTATTACCATCAATTCCGACGCTGATCCGTTATAGCCAATGTCGGCCAGTCATTTACCCGATAGGTCTGAGTTTGATGGGATGTGCCAAATTACATCGAAGATATCCGTAACTTGTACAGCGTTGGAGCAAGTCGGTACACATTTCTTTTTTTTTTACTCCAAGCTTCCTTTGAACAAAAACTACAAACATCACAAACACAGAACTCCAGGGCATTGGGCAATGGTACAGTTCATTTTGTTGAAAAACTTGAGCAAGTACTACTAAAAATTATTAACTCAAAAATTTGCGTACTAATCACGGTCTTCCCTATGCAAAATAAATTGTAAAACAAAACTCTTTATTTAATGTGTGATTGGAATTATTAAGAAACCTAACTTAAAATTTAAGTGCAGACATTTCTTGCGACAAGGAAAGCTGTGTGACATATTTAATACTCTAAGCATTGAAAATCTCCAAAGAATTATTTTTTTACATGCATCGCGTGTTAAAGTAACATTAAATGCGCATTAAGTAAAGAGTGATCTGTAGTTAAACGCATAATTTATTTTTCAGTGGTGATATTGGGATCATTAAGTTTCATTTAACCCCAGTTAAATTTTTTATGTTCTATTAAAGATAGAAACCGGAAGCTCCTTATTTTACTGACGTGATAAAAGAGTATGTACGGTATAAAATTATTCGAAGACTAAAAAATGCCCTTTTTTATTTTCTTACTAGGTAAAATCTAAAAGGTTTTTGGTAAAAAAAATAAATATTATATGCTATTAGAAATAAAAAGTAAAAATACCTGTAACTTTTCCAAAAATACTCACCATGCGTACGTGTTAATTTCCTACTTTTTTAATGATTCTTGTAATCTTCCACACTGCTTTTAAGCAACCTAAAATTGTTTGCTGTGCATACCTGTGAGCGTATTATTATCGTTTGGTATGAAGTTTTAATCTATAATTCGGTATCTTCAAACTTTTCGGCTGTTCTGGATGCTGTTTATCTTTTACATCAAAATTATCGTCTTTTACATCCTCTACATTCTACATGTTATGATCGATGAAGCTTTTACAATGTTGCTTCAAATTTGAAGAATGTGATACGCTTCAGAATCTGTTTTCTTCAATATAAATTGAATAGAAATCAATAGAAAATTCCCTTAGGTGCATTTTTTTTTCTTTTGGAAGATATTGAAATTCTAAAAGTAGTAAAAATATGGATTTATATATACAATAAAATGTTCTACAGATTTACACTTTAAGATGAATTATTCAACATAAGTTATTTTTGTATTAACATTTAAAATGTGAAGCAGGCTGTTAGAAAATTTTGTACAATTTTCAGCTTACTGTATGTTCAAAACCAAAGCAAAAGAATCCAGAACACAACATGAGGAGGTGATTGCATAGTACAATGTGTACCGCTCGGTTTTCCCTCAACATAATGTTTTATTAACCATGATTTGCCTTTTTTAGGAAACATAATCTTTCTTTAAAGACTATTTTTTTACTGTAGTTTTACTCTGTCGAAAGCATTTATTATTATTTTATAACTACATATGTTCATGTCTATTTCTATCAATATTATAATCATTTTTTCCACAGACTGCGCGTGACTTGGAAAGCAAACTGCTTCTTCCTGTATACTACACGTCCTAAGAAATACTCAGTAAAATAGATTTAGCCCTGAAAACATGTTCATTAGTGAGTAAATTTTTAATTTTTTATTATGTATATTTTAAGGTAGATGAAAAAATCATGTAAACATCAAATTAAGAATAAGGGTTTAGTGAGAACAGTGTCGAAAATTACAGAAAGAAGATCTACAACTCCTATAAATGTGGAATACCTAAAAGCAAAGGAGTGGGCGAACTATCACAGCTTTCGAAAAATTTTCTTTGCATGCAGAGTAGCATTAGCTGTGAATTGCCACGTTCTCAAAAAAGAAAAAAAAAACACTGTGGCATTGATTTAAATTAAGGTCATCCCATGACAGAAAAGATAATGTTTTGAATAATTGATCTTCTCTGTGATTAACAAAATAATAATAATAGTAATGATAAATAAACCTCATTTTTATGTCTAGGGATGAACGTGAGACGAAAAATTGACCTGTGTCGTATCGCAAAACAATTGCAAAGCGTCCACGTTCCTCGGAAAATCCCATTATAATAATCTTGAATATTCCTTCTCGTCTCGCGTAATAAATGTAAATCATTGTCTCGCCTCGTCTCGTTTTGCAATTATATCTATTGTCTTCTCTTTTTATTTAGCTTGTAGTAAATAAAAAGTCATGCAGAGATGCATTTCGTCGTCAGATCTTTTTTATGAAGTTCAAGAGCTGTGATGTTATTAAGGTACTGGTTATTTGTTCTTATGTGTTAAGGATAGAAAGACTGAGAAGAACAAAATTTCATTGCTATACCACAGTGAACTTATTTTATATTTATATAATATAGCAAACAAGTTCAATAAACATAAAACGTGTTAAAGTTAGTTTAAACATGAACATACATAAACTTATAAATGGGAGAAAAATAAACCAATTGCAATCCTGCCACATACTTCATTCCCAGACTCAAAGATTTGAGTATGTTTCCTATCGTTAACTCAAGAACCAAACAGGGTTAAACACCTAAATTCAATGTGGTTTTCATTGATAAAGTACACTGCTGGCCATCGTAAATGCAACACCCTGAAGGAAGCATGCAAATAATATGAAATTTACAACATGCATTAGCTGAGGTGAGATATGCAAATGATTAGAATTTCAGCGCAGACGCACATCAAGCGCGCCTGTGGCGCCACCTCAAAGCGCTATTTAAGGCTTGGAGATTTCGACGGTTTCAAGTACAGCAATTGTGTTTTTCTTGCTTTTTTTTCAAAAAAACGATAAATTATGCCTCGTAGGAAACAACGATCATCTTTTGATCAAGTATCCGAGTTTGACAGAGGAAGGATAGTGGCATACCGAGATTGTGGGTTATCTTTCAGGGAAATCGGTCGTCGTATTGGACGAAACCAAACAACTGTGATGCGGATATGTGATCGTTGGGTGCAGGAGGGTACGACGGACAGACGTGATCGA
This sequence comes from Cheiracanthium punctorium, assembly GCA_038373885.1. Taxonomy (NCBI): domain Eukaryota; kingdom Metazoa; phylum Arthropoda; class Arachnida; order Araneae; family Cheiracanthiidae; genus Cheiracanthium; species Cheiracanthium punctorium. The sequence goes on along the minus strand of JAWZYV010010510.1, from coordinate 108,196 downwards.
CCGCATCGACCTCAGTGCACCACGTCACGTGATGACAGGCAGATTGTACGCATGGCAGTGACGGACCGCTCAGTCACATCACGAACCATATCACAGCAGATTCAGTCTGTAACGCATCATCCAGTGTCTGCGCGTACCATTCGACGTCGTTTACAGCAGAATGGTCTGTCCGCAAGACGTCCGTTGCTTTGTCTACCTCTGACGCGGAACCACAGACGTCTCCGCCGCCAATGGTGCGATGAAAGAAGGATGTGGACGACAGAATGGAATGAAATTCTCTTTACTGACGAGTCACGCTTCTGTATGCAACACCACGACGGTCGGATTCGAGTCTGGAGACACCGTGGAGAGAGGATGCTGAACAGCTGCATTATGCACCGTCACACTGGTCCTGCACCGGGTATTATGGTATGGGGCGGTATCGGATATCTCTCTCGCACTCCTCTAGTACGCATTGCCGGTACTTTAACCAGCCAGCGCTACATCTCCGAGGTGTTGGAGCCAGTTGTCCTTTCTTACCTTCAGGGCTTGCCAACAGCCATATTTCAGCAGGATAATGCACGGCCACACGTGGCACGCATTGTCCAAGGGTTCTTCGTCAATCACCAGATTGAATTGCTTCCCTGGCCGGCGCGCTCTCCGGATCTTTCGCCGATAGAAAACATGTGGTCCATGGTTGCTCAACGACTGACCCAGAGTTCATCCCCAGCTGTCACACCAGATCAACTTTGGCAACGTGTGGAAGCTGCTTGGTCTGCTGTACCCCAAGAACACATTCAAAGTCTCTTTGAATCAATGCCGAGGCGTGTGGCAGCTGTGATCTCCAACAACGGCGGCTACTCTGGGTACTGATTTTGGCAGGAACCACGCTTCATAGAATGCTGTAAATTTAATCATTTGTTACTTGGTCAACATGTTATCTACACAATAAATTTTGTTGTGATATCTCTTGTTTTTCTTGGTGTTGCAATTTGGGTGGCCAGCAGTGTATTTTCTAATAGAACACTTTAAGTACTAAGTAATTTCTGTACGACTAAATGAATATATATTTAAATAATTTATTTTAATAGAAGTCATCTAGCGGTATTACTACTACATTTAGGGTTAAAACCAATGCTCACACTTCAAATTGCAATAAGAATATAAAAATACATTTAATTATTCTTAATTGTTATTTATTGATTTATTTAATATAAATTACCATTTTGCATCTTCAGGAAGTGAGGAATTTAATAAGTGAAGCTTTTAGAGTTGATGGAATTATGTAATGCAAGCCCAGGAAATATGTTAGTGAAATAATGCATCTACAAGAAAAAGTAAAACCGAAGTAATACACCAGTAGGAAATATTGGAATGAAACGATTGTATCGTAAATAAATTTTTCAATAAGATAGCCAATCGGCTGAAATTATGTGAAATAAACATATACTTCTTTTTGAAATAGGTAAATGATAGTAATTATAAAAGTGCAGATTACTCAAGTTACAACATTGAGTATTTAAAGTTTATTTCATCAAAATGTTCGCTAACTAAAATCAAAATCCTTAATAAAGCACCAATATTACTTACCTTCATTCGAAATACTTTTCGAATGAAGGTTTGTTAGCTAAGTAACTCCCAAACGCGACAAGGAAGCAGCGGGGGCTTTACTGCTAATGTATATACGCTTAGCAACTTCTGACTTCGGTCCGCCGTTGAATACGACCTACGAAGTTAATCACGGCACTTTTAACTAATTTTTTAAAAATCTAATTACGCTGCAAAGTCAAAAGAATTTAAAATGTATTTTCTCAAGCTGTTCTATTAATTTCTATGAATGGTTAAAATATAGGAAGAAAATGGTTAGGGAGATGGCCATAGTTCTTTTTAAAGTTAAACAAAATAAAAATACATATTATGTAATTAAACCTTTATTCTTATTATAATTATCCATAGCCATTGAGTATAAGACCAAAATCAGATAAATGTATTTTATGTGAGAAAGAAACTATAAAATGTTCTTAAAATAGAAATAGCATAGGCCTTCTCACCTGTCGCATTAGCGTACGTTGGCCGTAGAGGTTCGAGACAGACAAACAGTGCTAGATTTGCCTTCTTTTTTACATTTTCGCATTCAAGCAATAATGCTGGACCTATTGGCTGTTTCCTAGCATTTTTCAAGGCATGTTACGGAAGTTTGATTCTTTGTATAAACACATTACCACGTTTTGCATGCAATAGACAACAGATTTCGGTTTATGATTTGTAACAAAAATAATCAAGAATTAATTACATTTAAAATAACATGAACCCTATATTAGCCTGAGTTCATATGGTCATCTCTTCTTTTTTAATTCATCAGATAAGCATACTTGAAATCGAAGTAAGTAGTACAAAGCAAATCGGCCGCCATTTTAATGTTGCAATAAGCATAGAAATGTAAATTATTCTATGAACACGCGGAAACACAAATAATTAAAATAAAATACAGCGATTCCGGATGATGTATGAGGCTTGCTATAAAATTTAAGCAATGCTATGTAAAATCCAATCTTTTTTTTTAAACTTTTTATTAAATTTCCCCACATGTTTCTGTTCATTCATCACTCCCGAGTGTTATATTAAGTGAAATAACCGCAATAAAGCTCCAACTAGTGGATGTGTCTAAAATTATTTCGACTAGCCATCTCTAACGTTTAGATATCTTTAACTAATTCGCCCTAAAACTTATAGTTAAAAGTTACAGTTTAGCAAAAATCCTATTTATACGGTATTTTGATACATTTCTTTTTGGATTTTGTTTGGGAGAAATTCGCAAAGAAATTTCCACGAAACATAAACAAATGTTTTTTTCAAGTGATTAAAATTATTGGATGTTTTACAAATCTTTAAGAAAGCTTTCTGTCTGAAGCTTTATAAAAGCACAGCACTAGGCAAAGATACGGGCTCTTGGACAAAATTGTCCGCTTTAATTATATAGCTTTTTAATAAGCACGCTAAGTTTTATATTTTAATAAGCAATACTTCAGATATACTAAAATACTTATCTGAAATAAAGCTCAAATTGTAAATAATTAACATATTCAAAAATTTCTATAAGGATTAACAAATAAACACGCATTAAATAATTATTCGATGGCATTCGAAATAGAGAGTCTCTTTGAATTACGAGGAACATGGCTAATTAATTCCGATTACCCATTACTGATAGACGAATCCCACTTGTTTGAAATTCCCGTTACAAGGTGGCTTAGGATGATAAGTAAATTAAGTTTCCAGAATTGGTCATTAAAGATACCGGATACGACTGAATGTCCGTACAAGCATTTCCTATCGTGCAAAGGAATGGATTTATACCATATGTTGGCTTAGGAGTTTCAGGATAAACGTGTAGAATGTAACCTAATGAGTAATGAGTCGTTAGAGAAAATACATCTGATGCTAAAAGGCTTTTTTATTACTCATTTCGCTTAATGAAGTACATTGGGAGTAGAGTTGAGAGTTAATTTTCGAAGTGATTATTTGCATTCATTTATGAAAACATTGGTGTTATACGAAGTTGTGTAATTGAAGGTTAAAAATGTTCTCTCACTAGGGAAGCATTTTTGATTGCCGATTCTCATTTATAAACAATTAATGACTTACCGATTGTACATAGATAGCAGAATATTGTTTTGTAGTGCAACATAAATTTTGTTGTTTAATGAATTATGAGTACGTGAATATGTTGACGGTAAACACCTAATAATTAGGTTCAACGGGGGTATAATGAAGTTATATAAGTTAAATTGGATTAAGTTATATTACTAAAATAAAATAAGCTAATATTCCGAGAATAGACGCCTGAAAAACTGAATGCCATAAAATGAAATTTTGTAATATTTACTCACATGAAACTACATATTGACATAACTGACAATGAAGCAATTCATTGTGATAAATTAATAATTTCAATATAAAAGGTAGCTTAATTTAAAACAGTAAAAAATTAATTTTAACAAACTGAAAAAGCTACTGAACATTTGAACTTTCCATTTTCACATGTGCACACGCACAGAGAAAAAAAAAAACTATAACGGACGATCGCACTCCTATTTTTTTTTTTTTTTTTTGATTTGCTTTTTTTGCAGTAAAATTAGTTGAATATAATTAATCATAATTTTATTTCAAAGACACATTTCAAATTTCAAATCGCTTTGTTATACTCAAAACAGTAAGTTACTGAAATAATACAAATCCTGCAATGCATTGGAAATGCTGAATATTTAAAAAAAAGTTTCGCGAAACTAGCATCCAATTATCCCTGTGCTTGTGCTTAACATCCCTGTCCTTGTACTTGCACACGGGCTCTTTACCGAACTCGCACTTTTTTCAGTTGGTGACTGTCTCGGATTATTTTGTGGAGGAAAGGAAACAATATCCTTAAATGAATTTTAAAAATCGCAAGTAGTCACAAAACGAATGAAGGCTTGTACCACCAATGTAATAGAAATGTATATTAATAATAGCATAACTTAAACTCAAGTGGCCAATTGGGAACTTTAAGACTAGTTAGGATTTTACTGGCTTTTAAACTGATTTATTTAACCTCTTGAAGCATGCTTTTGAATTAGTTAATAAACAAGCAGTACTCTAAAAATAAAAACTGAAATACTTAAAAATTAAGAACAGCCATTATCTAACTTGATGATGAATACGTTTGCACTTCAACGACGCAACAGATTATAAGTCTTAAACAATTTACTTAACGACGTTAGAAAATACAAAATTTATTCAGTTTATTTAACACATTAAAACGCATCATTTCGGAAAATGTGGCTTAGAATATGTGTAACATAGCCAAATAAAAGGCTCGTAAATTTACATCAAAGATTTTCATTTTATTTTATTTTATTTATTTATTCATTGAAACTTTGAACACAGTCACTAAACTATCACACATACATGCCGTAACCACGCATGCCGTAACATCAAACCACGTAAGTCTGCCCTTTTCGCGTGCTTCCATCAAGGGTTACCTCCTTTGTATTTTCAACCACACTACTTCGTAGACCAATTTCAATCTCATACCATCAGTGTCGGGAAGACCCTAGTTACAAAAATAAGATGGTTTCAAGATAAAAACCTAAAAAAAGATACAAATTATTTTCGTCCTATATTAATTCTGAATAGCTTCTAGATATATTTTCCATTGTCAAAACATGGAGAGAAAAAAATGTAAGAAAACCTGAAACACTTTCAGATATTAAATACGCACTAAATTTTATGCGTATCATAATCCATACGTCGTCCCTATTTTCTTTCCTTATTCCATTAAGTTGGAAAATGTACCATTAATCATGAGTGTGATTAAACAAAATAAAAACTGATATTTCTAACATACTTTTCTGGATGTAATACAACAGAAATAGAATGGGAAAAGGCTGCGCAGAAGAATGCCCCATTCGAGTTTCAAAAACTAATTAAGGTGTATTCTTTATCCAATTTAGGCGTAGAGACGGTGAAATGACGTTAAACGCACGATTACAGAGCATCAGTCACGGGATATAGTGGGTTTCTTACAAATTTATATTAAATGCTGTAGATCTACTTGAAGTTTGCGCCATCTGTCGACTGCTCTGTAAAATAATAACTCAATTATATTCTCTTTTTTTTTGATAAAATATAGTTATTTTGGCTATTATAGGAACAGTGTTTTTTTGTTTTGTCGCGCGATAAAAAGTAGCCTATATGTTAATCCAGGACTTTAACTATCTTTATTCGAAATTTCATCCAAATCCGTCCAAATATAACACTTTAGTCTACTGTTCGCAGCCCAAAAACTCAAAATAATACATGAATGTAACATGTGCTAAAGAAAATCATAAATAAGCCTAAGAATACCGCTGTTCATATCACAGAGTCAACCGCGCTGCTTCCAGGTCTATCACTGAACTGTCTCCGCGGAGAGAAACAAGCGTTTTTATAGAGGTAATGACGTCATCAGAATATTCTGGAAAAATCTTCCCTCATTAACACAGGGTCTCGAGACATGAATTATCTAGAAGCCACCACTTGTCGCCAACTTTGCCAAGTCCGTCGCCAAGTTGCCAAGACGATCGCCAAGACTACGGGGTTACTTTCACGGGTTCACCTTTATCTTAGGACGTCACTATTATGCCTGTAAAACTAGTTTCACGACGAAGCATGCAATACAAGAGCAAATTACGTTACTATTTCTTAACAATATTTTTGGATATTATTCCATTTTTTGATATTCTAAATGATGCAAATATTTCAGTTATTGCACACTTCGGTCTCTCATTCGTGTCATTCATTTCAGGTGCTTCAATCATTAAGTTAAAACATCATGCACCTAGGCATAACATTGAATTCACGTTTTGCTCCGTATACTAGTTCAATCAATGGGTATATTTATTTTTGCTGTCATAGATCGACTGAATGAATTAGTTATTGTTACTGATATTTTAGTGGTTTACTACAACCACAGTGCTCTTGAAATAGATTATATCGGACATTTCCAATATTGTAAGAAATAGCTGTAATTTTACCATATATTGTTGTAAAATAATACAGCACAAGTGCTGCAGATTTGGTGTACAGCAATGTGTGTTGTAAATCCACTCACGAAATGGCGCAATGACGTTGATAAGCCAATATCGAAGAACATTGTACAACAAACTGACACAGTCTTTACACTATAACGTTTTGTCGTTACGTTTACACACGCAGTGTGCTAAAATCTAGGAAACATTTCTTTCAGTGAACGACTGAACAATATATTTACCATACAAATTTCCAGAAATATTAGAATAAGCAGATTAAGTTATACTATTCTCAAGGCGTAAAACTAAAGTGTAAAATTAAAGAGTTCGACAGTTCGTGCCACTTGAAACTATCGCACTGTTCTTTTTTTTCAAATCTGTATTAAATACAAAGTTCTTTATCAAAATTTCACTTGTAAACACCGCATTTCTTTGTTTTTCTTTTACCGCTGTTGTTTTTCAATAGGCAGGCAGCCTGCCTGATGAAGAAATTTCTTACAATCACCAAAGCAATATCATGGAATTTCTCTATCAGATCCTACCAGTGATCTAAAGCCAAGTTATTGATTAAGGTTGAACGTGATCGAGAAAACAAATAGCTTAGAGTTACCCATCACTAGATAATTCCATATTACTGTCTTTAATGAAAACAGAATTTAAGTTTGGTAATGCAATTAGATAAGTCGGTAATGCAATTTCTCTACTACATATCGCAAACAAATTATACAGCTATTTTAGGAGATAGAAAAATGTGTTTGAAAAGCAAATATATATAGACTTTGTAAAACAAATCAAATGCATTTTCTCTCTTTATTCATTTAGATTTATTAATTTTTTTTTAATCTACCTGATTTTTTTTTGTTTGTGTGTGTCCTAATTTATTCCTTCCTCCCACCGTTTTTTTATTCTCCGATTTATTGCATTTTCCTTCCTTGGAGCAGCAACTTGCACGGTATTCTGTTTACCTTTAAAGTTCTCATATTCGGTTTTTGTAGCAGGTATACCCTTTTTGCTGTTCATGAAGGGTGAACATTTTTAACACGAAACGTTCATCGCGAACGATAAGCGAGTTTTATTTGTGTGTTTTGTGAAAGTTTTCATCATTTTCATTGTAACACTGTAATATTTCTCCAAACCCATCATCCATTTCCAAAATTTTACACTTTTTATTGTTATATGTATATATATATGTATATATATATATATATATATATATATATATATATATATATATATATATATATATATATATATATATATATATATATATATATATAGTAAAAGAAGGCATAAGTTACGAATCAGCGTAGCATCCGCATGGCAGATACAAAATTCTAAATATCCATGGAATGTGAGAAGAGCAAAACAATGAACTCAACATTGTATGTAAAACAGGAATGAGTAGATACATCCTGTAAATAGAAATCCAAACAATGGTAAAACAGAAAATTAAAATGGAATTGAATGGAGTAAAACAATAGGTAGCAAGCATCGGTTATACTCGTCAGGCCCCACGAACCGAATACTTACTACAAAGATAAAAAACAAAATAACAGGATTTCAATGCTGTTACTTAGCACAAAGAAAGCTAAATATGTAACTACCGGGGATATCCTGTTAAAAAGCAAGACTGAAAGTAAAAAAAAATAAAATATAAGAAATGAAGTAAACATGGCCAGTTTTCCTTTAGCCTAAAAACATGGCTCATCCAGGGGGCTGTTGCCAATTGTAGAGTGAAAAATGCATGCTGCCAGTATGTTAAGTTAAATGTTGAACAGAAGTTAAAAGTAAATAAATAAAAGATGAGTAAGTAGTAAAAATTAAGCATAAATAAAGTTGAGAGTAAAATATACTAGAAGTATTTTGGGTTTTATAATAATTTAAGCGGAATATATCTCACTACTTACATAATATGCCAATAAATATGTAGAAATTAAAAATTAATTTAAAGAATAGCATTAAGAATAGTACCAGTGATCATTAGTTCTTTTTTTATATAATAGACAAGTTTAAATTTAAACTCATATATATATATATATATATATATTGTGAAATTTAAGAGAGAACAATAAACTTGTACTAATTTGAAGCAAGATTTTACTGAACCCCCCATTCTTTTTTTAAATATATTTTTAATTATATAAGCAAGCCAGCAACCAAACCCCAACCTCTCCAACCAATAATTCCCAATAAGGACACACGTTTAGAGTAGGTCTAATTACAACTAGGAAATAGAATGGAATGTAGAAACTTTTTAGGGTAATTGTAATTCAAAGCAGTATAATACAGAGAAGATATATTCGCTGACTTTTAATTACTAGTACAAAGAGACAGTACTCTGTATAGATGATTAGCTATTATATTTCTAAATACAAATATATATAGAACATGATGTAAAATCTGTGAAACTAATTACAGTAAAAGTAAACTCATCTCTTTTATTGTATATATTAAAAGTGACTTGCTTGTCGCTATTAATTAGTAATTTTAGATCAAGAAAATTTATACTGTTATTAGGTAGAAGATTTTAAATTCTAAATTATCAGGATAAGTAATAGGCAATATATCTGTGTACGTATATTTATCTGTAGCTATAACTATAATATCATCTATGTACCTATATATTATAAGAGAGGAATTATCATAATGTTGCTCATAATTAAAAAGATAAAAATCAGCTAAATAACTAGAAGTAGATCCACCTTGTGTAATACCTAACACCTGTATATAAAGTTTATTGTTGTGTAGTAAGTAGTTATTGTATATTATAAACTTAAGTAGATATTTGAAATAAGTAGAAGAATATTGTAATGGTAAATTTAATCTATGCTATTATTAAAGACATCAAGTATTGTATTATAGAGATCATCTAAATGTATGTTATTAAATAAATCTTTAAAGTCATAAGTAGATATAGAAGATATAGAGTGTAAATCTTTTATTTTATTTTTTAGCTCATAACTGTTATTAATTGATATGGAATTGCTATTAGCCTTAATATATAAATTATGCATAGAAGTTAGTACTTTAAGTAGTGATTTGCTAGCTATATTATTGTAACATCCAATAGTTACAGTTCTAAACTTAATAGGAGTTTTGTGAAATTTAGGAATTAGTACTAAGTAAGGATAATTAAGATTATCATGTTTAAGGTTAAGTAGTTTATGGTAGGCTAGTATCTTTTTATTAAATATAGAAGCAGAGGTATTTGTAAGTTGGAATTGTTGTTAATGGAATTGGATAAAAGTCTATGGTATAACTTTTTACAAGTAATTGCATAATTATTAAAGGATTTATCGACATAAGTAATAACAAAGTTTTGTTGCAAGAGTTTAATCTGATCAGAAAGATAGAGTTTATCAGATGTGAAGGTTTTTGCTTGAGTATTATTTAAAGAAGACAATATGTTGATTTTCCACATCCTAAAAAAGGCAGTAGGAATATTGAATTTTAAAGGTGTTATATATATATATATATATATATATATATATATATATATATATATATATATATATATATATATATATATATATATATATATTATTTATATAATAACCTGATTTATAAAAGAAGAATATTACAAAATATTTTTCAATTACTATATTTAATTTAGCTTAAAATAGGCATATTTTTTAATGATCTTTATGCATCAAAATATTTCTTTTCATTATACTTCACGAAAAGTTTCAAGAGGGGATGCAACAACTGAAAAAAGTGTATATTTTCTAAAAATCAATGTGAGAGTACCGTTTAATTAACGTGTTATTTTATACTTTATCCAAATTTTTTGTGTAATTTACATAAATTCTTATTTATAACATTTAAAAAGTTAAAACATGTTTCAATATTTTAGGGATATCATGAATTTGTAAAACATTTTTTCTTCCTCTCTCTCCAATCCAAATAATTTAATTTGAACTTAGAAAAAAAATGCAGAAAAAAAAATTTGGGGGCTAGAATAAAATAACGATTTGCTTCAATGGTTTGTACATCAAGACGCAGAACCCTTCTTTCTAATAAGCTTATTTAGAGATATTTGCTTATGATTAAACTGCTTCATTCTGCCCGGAGTTCAATTTCATGTCTGGAATGATAGCGAGAGTTTACTTCGAAGATAATCAGAAGTGTAACGGCAAAATAACTTTTTTCTTTTATGAAAAATTAGAATACAGTGATTTGAAATAAGTAAAACTACAAATGATTTCCTACAAATATTAATAATAATAATAAAGATAAATAAATAAAAATCTTGCATTCCTACACCTAGATAGTATTTGTCAAAGTAAATGTTCTAAGTAAATTGTTTTAAAGGAAATTTTAAGATAATTTTAATTTTAAATCATATATCTTTAACAAACGCATAATTTAGCCATCTTTACTAAAAATCAGTTAGTATAAATTGGAAAACATTTTTAACTACATTATTTCTTAAACAGCAGGTTTTTATTACGTAAATGTCTACTAATATTAAATATTTTTACATTAATTATTATAGGATCTCTTCCCAATTGTTTCTTCTCTTGCCAATTAACTGACACATTAATTTAATTTTTTTGCTTAATGCAAATAATTATTTTTCAACAGACTTTTCGAATCCACATTTAATATGTATAATCCATAAAAATCACCGCTTAATATATCTTAATTGCCATATAATACTGTTTCAAAATATAGTTTATTAAAGGCAATATGAGTAATTAGTAGAAATTTACACTCATTACACCATGGTATATTTTATTCTTATAGATTTTTATTTTGTATACCATTATGTAAGTTCCCAATAATCTGATTCTCTGAAAAATGAAATCATTAAAAATATATATAAAATCTATTACCGTCATTAAAAATAAAAAATTTTCTGAAGAAATATATTTAAAAGAACTTTTAAAATGTTCTCATTTCTTTTTTCTTAAATGAATGAAAAGTGAAAAATATGCAATTTACAAATATCCTCTAAGTGAATGAGCAAAGAAATTACTAAGCGAAAAAGAAAAAAAAAACATTCGTAGGACATTACATTGTAAAAAAGCAACGATTGATTAATTATTTTTAACTGCAAAACTTGATTGATGATCCCGAAAGCATTTATAGGTTTAGGCATGCTTTGAAGTAAAAAAGGTTTGTTTTTATATATTTTTGTTTTAAACCATTCTTTACGGAGAAAAATGTGTATATATTTCTCAGTGTCATATATTTTTTTTCTTTCTATATTTGTGTTGTGAGTATCTAAAGATAAAATTTGAATGAATCTCTTCAAGAGAAGTATAAAAAAGCATAGTACATGAATTTATATTTTTTAAATAATAAATATTTAGTTTTTACAAGGAATTCAACAGTAAAACAATTATACATAACTTTTGTATACGCCATTTGCTATTCTTTTTTTTAACTTGTTCTTTCTATAAAACGAGGATCTATATATATAATGTATTATACGTTTTATAAACAGTTAAATGTAATTTTTAGAATAACCACATTTTTTGCAACGCTATTTCAGCAAAAATGAAATAAAGAACTGAAAATGTAATAGTTTACACAACTACCGTGGATTCACTTGAGAAAGATGAAATTCAGTTTTAAATACGATGTTATGACGGAGAAAGTGAAAAACAAACATTAAAATTTTTATCCAGAAATTCTTATTTTTAGAAATCACCCATTCTAATGAAATTTAACATTTCCTCGTTCACAGTGGTTAAAAGGATATTTGTAAAAAAAGGAAGGCAGTATTAAAATTAATTTTTCCTTTGCTTATTTTCCTTAGAACTCTTGTAGTTGAATCATCTGTTTGACATATTTTCTTGCTCGCAAGCAAAGTAATATCTTGATTAAAAGTTAATATTATTTCGTTCTTTTTTTCGAAATGTATGCTTTAATGTGAATATCATTTCTCTGTATTTTCATGTAAATATGTTTATTGGATGTTTTATAGCCTAAAAGAAAAAAAAGACGTAAGTTTGTAGGTACTATTCTAATATTTGATATTGTGCACAAGTGTTGACAATTTACATGTGTGCATTAATATATAACTTTCCCCTTGAATTAAATATACATGAGTTTATTCTTTTTCATATAGAATTTTGCATATGAGGTTTAAAGTGCAGATTACCCTTCTGTCAGGCAATAATTTACTTCCAAAGTTGATTATTTTGTATAAACTAGATTCGCTCGACAATCAAGTAATACAGTCTCTTTTAACTTGTAAAATGCAATGTATTTTTGATTACATCATGTGTTACTATTTGAAATGATATCGTTCAATCAATTCCCAATGACCAGAAATGTATACGGAAAGTTGGAGTAGAATGAAACAAAATTTACTAATTTTTTCCTGTTCACAAAAGAAATTTGCACGTAGAAAAATAAAATTAATATACACTTTTAACCTCCTAATTTCTACATCTAAATTAATTTTTTTGATTTTGTAAGTTGCTTCTTCATATTTAAACAATTAACAAAGGTAAATGCCCTTGAGTGTTTCATTGTACCCCAAATAGGCGGGGTACAATGAAACACTTTAAAACACTTCACAAACACTCAAAGAGTAAAAATCCATATTTCAGCATATATGTTTTATGTACAGCTGCGGAAAAGAAAACAGACCACTTGCTCTTTTTTCTCAATGGCAACACTCTATACCGACTTTATTTGGCCGTCGTTCGTCGTACAGCAAAGTTATATATATCATTCGTTTGCAAATAACATATACTTTAATTTACCAATAATTTAATTTGCATTAGGGGGCGTCTTCATATTTAGTTCTGCAACAACTTGGTTTTTCTCAATGGCAACACTCTATTCCGACTTTTTTGAACGAAAGAAAACCTTCAAATTACCCTAAATATAAATTTTCACGGATTTTCTGTGATAATTTCATGAGACATTGTGAATTATTTTTCGCGTGATTTTAAGGGATTTTCTGCAAATTGAAAAACGCTATTGGTAGGTTCCGAACTTTTCGCCTTTCATTAATTTCACTCGTTAAAACAAATAAATACTTTTTACAAGGAAAATACTGTTTTAGTCTTAAAGTTTTTCTACTGAGATTATCAGAGATAGAAATTAGAATATTTAGTCAGTGGTCCAAATGAACCGTGACTTCAAAACTTCCTTGGTCTGTATACGTGATTTATAGAAAAAATGCAAAACGACTGCTTACGATTTTGAAAATCTTTCTAATTTTGAAAATGTTATTGAGTATGTAAAGTTTCTCTTACACAGGCAATGTGTTCCCACGAGTGATAATCTGTTCTCTGATCTTCTGAGTACAAGCATGAATGTTACTCAGCTACGGTCGAAATTGAAGAATGGTTTCATGATTGCAAATTTATTTGTTTGAATTTCATGTAAAAACTCAATTACTCTTTTGCCGATCCAATATTATCAATGTATTAATTATTTCGCAAATTTCAGAATCAGAACGCAATTTTCAGAAAAAAAATGTCGCTTAATAAATTTATATATGGTCCCTTAACTCATGAAAATATCAAATTTTATTTAATATAAATTAAACTACTGAACGTAAAAATTTGAAATTTTGCACAGCCATATAATATTACTTTCTGCATCTATTTTCATCGAAATTTGGCTAAGCCGCTATTCATAGTTACTTGAATATTAATTTAATAATCCATAATTAACATTAATATTTTATTAAAAATTATAATAATAGTAAATTGTGCTTGGGTCATTTAGTTCTAAAACTGCGAATAAAAACCAGCTTCTTATTATCAATATTATATGAGATATGAATTAAAGGATGAAAAAAAATTAACATAGGGTGAGGGGGATTTCGGAAGCTCATAACTCACTCATTTTAACTTCAAATTTATTGAAAATAGGTACCTGTGGTTAAAATGAGCTAAATTTTTGAAATATGAAGTGAAGTCTAGGGATTGCTATAGGGGAAAAAAAGTTCATGCAAATTTTAATTTGGAGATGACCCCTTATTCAATTTTTATGCATAGAAAATTAAAATGCACGTTAATCGTAAACAATTGGTTTATGCAACTTTTCAGTACGACGGACGACGGCCGAATAAAGTACAAGTGCGCAGGGGTTTTTTTCCGCAGCTGTACATTTATAATAAACATTAGTGAGATACAAATATGAAATTTAAATGGATAAAACAAATTTAATTAAACTGTTATAGCTTAAGATGGAAACATAATACTTTTATTAGAGGTTAGATTATAGTTTTTCGTTTTATATTAAATTTAATCAAATCAAATTCAAAAATTAGCATTTCTGCTTTCCTTTCCATACCACCTTAAGGAACAGGAGGTGGTAGTTTTGATACAATTTGAATTTTTCAAAAATGTATGCTTCAGAAGAAGGCACAAATTTGAGGTTTCGACTTAACGTCGGTTGAGGTTTTCGTCGTTTGACGTACAGAACTTCACATTCCGTTTGATTTAAGTTTATTATATCCCGAACAGACTACATTTCTTTAAATTTAAGTTCACCTTCCTTGATTAAAACATAATCATTTAGAGCGATAGCTCTGGTGTCATACATGTTATGCGAGAATAGCTCATAATCTGTACTGTTTGGATTGTTAGTGGAAAGACAACCTCACCATCCTCAGAGTCGGAAGAAGATAAAGTACGATTTAAAAACAATTCCTTGTTACATTTATATGCTCTATAGAGATCTGAACTTAAATATTTAATAGTAATATCTTTATTTTAAGTGAATGCTATCACCTGGATTACAATGAAACATTGTACTCCATCTACAAGTATTTTATTGTACCGCAAATAGAGGCTACATGCTAAATGAATTTTTACTAATTCCTAATATTTTTTTTAAATTCCCCCTTTTAAAGTATGAATACCACACAATAGTGATAACAATATTTGAAAAATAAATAATTATACATATGAAAACAAGGAGGTAAAACAAAATTACATTTAGTCACAAAATTTACTTTCAGTGGGGAAAATCCAATAATTTTTTATATATCTTGTAAAAATCCGATTGTCTCCAAATCATATCAATATATGGAACATATATTTGTATAATATCTGTGCGAGTTTCAACTTTCTGTGACAAATCTTACTGATTTTAGATAGCATGTTTCATTGCACCACATATTTCATTATAACCCAACTTCCCCTACCCTGGAGCATATGATGACGTTATCTCCACAATTTCTCACCCAGAGATGTTATGAGTTCAAACAAAATAACATAGTCTATTCTTTTCTAGAAACGATACTCTCTAGAAAAAAATGAAAGCTTAATTAATGTTTTTACTGTATAAATTCATAACTGAAAGCTCCAAAATGAAAAAATACATAGTATTGCTTCGTTTAAAAAAAGTATATTAAATTTTAAGTAAACAAATAGATTTTTGAATAACGTGCCAAAATTTGAAAACCAACTGTATAACATTGTTTTTCAGCTTGTGCAGTTTATGAAGTGCTTTTCGTGTTCCGCATGAGACAAAAATCTAAATATAAAGTGTATTTTGCTTTCTGACACACTTTAATACTTGAACTCAAACAACAGACAAGCTGAACTTAAACAAATCAAACAACAATCACATTAAAATGAAAGAAGGTTCTTTTTTGTTATTTTTATTTATCATACGAAGTACGGAAAATAGAGTGGTTCAGAATGTTTTCTTTTCCATTCACTATACGGTGCAAAAGTTTTCTTGAGCTGTGGTATAAAGATGTTTATTTATTTATCTATGTATTTATTTTTTGCAATCGTACGAAAATCTTCCGATAGGAATGCATTTTAACATTTGAAAAAAATTAACAAAAATGATTAAACAAAAGATATTTTGCAGTAAAAAAATATATATTTTTTCCCATTCTCTTACTTGAAATCATAAGGAATGACATTTTAAGAAATTACGAAAAAAAAAAAAAAGAAAAGAAAAAATTAAGACAAATGCATAAGTTATAAAACACTATCCAACACAATGCATTCGTGTCTAACTTTGCGAAGTTTTGGGAATAACGTCAGAAGAGCTGTATATCATTATTAATCTACACAACTAGCCATTACAATTGCTACAGCAGGAATAAGTGTAGATAACAAAATGATACTTATTGGACAAATATATTATACTGGCAACAAAAAGTGATTAAATTTTCAAGAAATTCGGGTTCATAGAACCTGAGAAATTAGTACCCAGAACAACTACCTCTGGCAGTAATAACAGCACTTATAGGGCTGGGCATTGAGTCAAAAAGAGATTAGATGGCATGCACAGGTACAGATGCCCATGCAGCTTCTACGCGATTTCGCAGTTCATCAACCGTAGTGACTGGCTTATGATGACGAGCAAGTCGCTCGGCAACAATTGACCAGGGTTTTTCTATTAGTGAGAGATCTAAATAACGTGCTGGCCAGGGCAACAGCCGAACATTTTTCGTATCAAGGAAGGTCCGTGCAATCTTGGGAACATGCGATCGTACATTATCTTGCTGAAACGTACGGTTTCGCAGGGCTCGGATAAAGGGTAGAGCCATGGGTCGTAACACATCAGAAATGTAACGTCCACTGGCCAAAGCGCCGTCAATGCGAACAAGAGTTGACCGAGACGTGTATCCAATAGGACACCATAACCTCACGCCATGGCCAGTACGACGATGACGAATGTACGCTTTCAATGTGCGTTTATCACGATGACGCAAACACGGCTGCGAATATCATGATGCAATAAACAGAACCTGGATTCATCTTAAAAATGACACCTCGAAATTCGTGCGCCCAGGTTCGTCGTTGGTCACACCATTGAAGACGCTCCTGTCTATGACGCAGCGTCAAGGGTAGCCATGGTCTCCGAACTGACAGTCCATGCTGCTGGAAACGTCGTCGAACTGTTCCTGCAGACACTTGTTGTCTTGCAAACGACCCCTTTTCTTGACTCAGGGTTCGTGACGTGGCTGCACGATCAATTAAGGCCATGCGAGTAACATGTCTGTCTTCTCGGCTGCTAGCGATAGCGGACCGTTGAGATCCAGCACGGCGTTCCTTATTACCGTCCTGGAAACATCGATTTCATTTTCTACTAACAGTCATTGGATCTCGGTCGACTTGAGCAGTAATACTGCGATAGGATAAACCGCAATCCCGGTAGGCAGCAATTCGACCTTTATCAAAGTCAGAAACGTGCTGATACGCATTTCTCCTTCTTACACGAGACATCACAACTGTGCACCAGGCAACAACGCTTAAATTCAATCTGTGTATGAGAAACCGGCTGCACAATTTCCTCTTTTAAACACATGGTAGGTTTCGCTACCGGCACCTGCTTTGTCTAAATACGCTGAAAAGCTAATCATGTGCATATTGCAGCATCTTTTTCCTGTCGTTTGGATTTCACGTCTGCAGCACGTCACATTCTTAGTGTGGCAATTTTAATGGCCACTAGTATAATTTTGCGAGAGACCTGTAAAAGAGCTTTAATTATATTTCACATTCTCAAAATGACAAAAAAAACTGTTAGAACCATTTTTATAGTTATTGAATTGTTATTGATACGGTATAATGTCGCTAAAACGCTATAGACCGCAATACATTGGAATTATTTTAAATGCGTCTGTAGAGGAGAAATGAAGTAAACGGACAGTATTTTCGGTGGAGAGCTTTATTTTGCAAACCCCAATAGCAAACATCAATTTGTTTTGTTTGAAATGGCTGAATATCTATAAATTGGGCTTTAATAGAATGACTACCCTCAGAACGTAATGTATTGGAATTATTTTGGGTGTTCCCTGAAAAAAAAGAGATAAAGAAAAAAAAAACAGTATTAAATGCTACATACACTATTTTCGATACAGAGCTTTATTTTGTAACCCTGAATAACATGCACTAATTTTTTTCTCTAATTGATATATCTCTAAAATAGCAGTTCCCAACCGGCTGGTCACGCCCCCTTGGAGGTCGCAGAGAGCTTGAATGGAGAGGGGGGGGGGAGGAGGACGCCAGAAAAAGCCAAGGAACAAATTGTAATGCATGTTTAAAAAATCCTCTTCTTTATTGTTATTTTTACTTTATGACATCTATTTCCGCTTAAAATATTTATTCAAACTTCACCGACGTCATTACTTATTGGAAAAGCCGATTCAATGCTCATTGTTGAAAAACAAAAATCTGTATGTTTCCTGAGGAATCTAAGGGAGGGGCGTCATTCCAAAATATCGTTTGTTGGGGGAGGGGGTGGTGCAATGTAAAAAGGTTGTGAGCCGCTGATCTAAGATACGCTTTAAAGAATGACTGCTCATCAGGGTGCTGCGAAAAACAATTTTTTCTGAAATTCGAAAAGTCACCATGTGTAATGTCGCCTCCTCCCCCTTTTCTAGAAAAAGAAATTAATGTAAAACATCAAATTTTACTTCCATAAAATGGATGTATATGTCAATCTTCTAACTAACTGCCCCCACCGATGAACTAACCGCCCTCCCCCCGGAAAACTTCCATTAATATGCCACTGTCTGGTCACAAGATCATAGCTTTCTTTTTTGACGGAAGAAGTGATGAAACTTACAATTATGAAAATGGATTATAGCAAGTGACATAAGAGAAAAGTATTGGAGGAGCATATTACACTAATTGAAGAACCCGGTTCTGTCAATTTGGGACATTTTGCACCGAAGAGCAAGAGTTAAATGGGCAGTTTCGATGGTTTACAGCTTATTAAATGAGAAAACTTTTGATTTATCAGAATTAGCCTTTATTGGAAGTGATGGGGAAGTAACTGATACTGGTGTAAATGCAGGTGTAATTAAACGCCTTGAAAAAAAGCTCAATTCTCCCATGCATTGAACAAATATTTCAATTTCATTTTAACAAACTGCCTGTATGCCAAATTACAGAAGCAGTCGACGGGAAAACATCAAGACCGAGCATATTCAGTGGATTGATTTGAAAGTCCCTGAAAACGTACACTAACCTTCCTATCATTAAGTTCCAGGAAATTTAATTTCGTTTGAGTCCGATATTGACTTTGGAGATCTTAGCACTGATGAACGTTATTTGTGGGAAATTTGTAAGGCTGTTGCCTCTGGTTATTGCCCACAAGATCTAGCAAATGGAGACCTTGGAAAACTTTGCCATTCTCGCTGGCTATCGTTCGCATATCACATTTTGCGTTTGTATTTTGGAACATCTTATCCAACACAACAACTTATTGTATTAGCCACATTCGTAATGAAAGTATACGCTCCAACATGGTTTATAATCAAGTCTAACAGTGCCTTTCAGGATGGCCCGAACAATTTGCAATATTTTATATCTCGATTTTAGTATCTCCCAGATAATTTTAAGGGTATAATAAAAAACGTTGTTCAAAACAACGCGCATTTTGCTCATGCAGAAAATGTACTCGCTGTGATGTTATTCGAGGACAGAATATCTGTCCATCAGCTTGCTATTCAGCGTTTCATAAAGGCCCGAAAATCTGCAGAACAAACAAACAGCATGAGAAGGTTTTAGATTCCAAAGGTGAATTTCGAAAGAAACGACTGCATTGACCTTATCCATTGGCAACTCAGCATCCCATCACAAAGAAATGGACAAATAGTGTGTTACAGGAATTACTGAAATCGGATAAGCATCCAAGTTCTTTCGATAAATTTCTAAAAATATCCTCCTATACCCAAGCAGTTGATAGGATAATTAGGATTGTGACAGAATCTGCTCTTCATGCGTGTGGGCTCAATGCAAGAGATGGATTCATCCAAGTAAGAACATTCGATAGGAAGCTAATGCCATGTTTTGAAAAAAAGTCTGATTTCCGAGTGAAATAACCTACTTCTTACATGAGAAGCTATGACTAGTATCTTCTCTATTTACATATCTTTGCGTACCATTTTCAGTGAAAAACGTTCAACTTCAAGAAATTTAGGGAGGCCTAAGAATTAATTTTACATCGGCTAGTTTTTACAAATGTTAATTTACTCAAAAGTGCAAATAAATAATCTGGTGACATTTCATATTTATATTTTTTTTTTAATGAAAAGAGCAGTTGATTTTAAAGCTTTTTTTTTTCCTGTAATTTCCAAAATTTGTGTATCTTGAGTAGGCCTAAGATGTTAAACAATTTTATCCAATTTCAGGGTTTAATTTTACTTTCAAAATCGCAACTATTGCACATGGTGACGTTTCAAATTTAAAAAGAAATTGTTGTTCGTGAAAAACAATTTTTTTTTATACAAATAAGCATGTACAAATAAAAAACTGTAAAAAAATATGCATATGCCATTTTTAATAACATGATACAATTAATAGAAATAACATACATAAGTTTCGTAATAATCGATACATATTTACGATAGTTAGAGCTCTGACGGTAGTGGAGACCAATAATCCGAAATCATTAACTCTTCTTAACCTTGTTGAAACGTTTTAAATATGAATTAAACAAACAATATTTTCCGACTGCGCATGCTCTGGCTATTTAAATAATAAACGAGATTTCTACTGGTTATTTTTTCAATTTCCGGTAAATCCCTTACATTTATGTACTTGTAGCCGTTCTGCTTAATTTTCTAGAGCCAAACCTCAACATTAGTAACAGTTTTTAAAATGCTCTAGGTATATATAAGGTGTACCGTAAACTTATGTCACTTTTGCGTATGCCAATATTTTGCCTAGACAAAACTACTAAAGCTAATAATACGAAATTTCACACGTATGCAAATTTTTTAGCGAAGGTGCTACGTTAGAGGACAATTTTCCTAAATACTTAATTTATAGGGAATAGGGGGGCAATTTTTTTTTTCACATGTCCTACGTGATCTCAAATAAGATCTCTACGTGAATGCGATAACTGTAAAATTCCTGTAGACTACAGCATTCACTAACACCTAAAAATGATATCAGAACATTTCGGATTTATACCTACTAATTTTATATAAAAAAGGACATTAATTTCCTATATACCTAATATATTTTAAAATTATACTACATTTAATATATATATATGAATGAAGAAAATGACACGTTTTCTAGCCCCGTGCCAGGGAAGGAAAATAAAAATTTTGGAGCGTCTAGGAAAAAATGTTATGCATGTGATAGTTATTCACACAAAATTGCTGAATGTAAATATAGGCTTAGGAACGATGATTTTGATCGTACAGGTGAAGGTAAACAAAAAATTGTTAATCAAATGGTTGTAGAAAAGCCAGGCAAAACCGAAAGCAAAAATAGATTCCGACATGAAAGATATGATCGAGCAAAGTATAGTTATAGAAATAAAGCTGAATCGGTGGTAGAGAACAAAATTGTGAAATCATCTAGTAATAAAATTGAGAAGTATGTTAATATTTTTAATCTTGATGTGAAAGCAGTAATTGATACTGGTTCTGAAGTGACTTTGATTGACCAGGATATTTATGAAAAGATGGGATCTCCTGTTTTATCCGGTACCGATATTCATTTGTGTGGTATCGATTCTGAAAGAGTTTCACCCATTGGTTTCTTTAATTCTAAAATAGTGATTGACAGTTGTACAGTATATACTAATGTTTATGTTATGAAGCACATGCACTTTAATGCAGTCATTGGATTTAATTTTGTGCAAGGGAATGTTAACGTAAAAAAAGCAGCCATGATTGATGTAGTGTATCCTACCAAACGAGTTACTAATTTAGGTAAATACCTTTATTCAACACCTAATTTCGAAACAGATGTGCTTCCGGTTATATGTAAACAACAGTCTCTCGAGTTTCGAGAAGATAAACACTGCGAATTGTTAAAGAAAAAAAATGCACAATATAAAAGAGAAATCGGAGGGCATTAAAGAAACGGCTGATGAAGCACAATCATCCCCTCAAGAGGAAGTTTGCCGCAGCGAAAAGGTTGAAAGTAAAGTAGCAACATTGAATAGAAAAAATTCAGTTGCTGGAAGACGATCTAGAAAGATCAGAAGAAAAATTAAAAATTGTTATCCAAAGGTTAGAGGAAACATCACAAGCTACAGATGAAAATGAACGCATTCATAAATCTCTTGAAATTCGGTTAGGACAGGTTCGAACAATTACTGAGGAATCTGACAGAAAATATGAAGAACTAGCATGTCGAATCGCCATGATAGCAGAGGACTCGAAAGGCGCTGAAAAACGAGCAACCGTAGGTGAAAGTAGAACCGTAGAATTAGAAGAATTAAGAGTGGTTAGTAATAATACGAAATCCCTTGAAGTCAGCGAAGAAAAGGCTCCGCAGAAAGGAGAAACATATGATATAACTATACATCAATTATCACAGAAGTTTCGAGAAGCAGATCCTCGGGTTGAATTTGCTGAAAAATCTGTAGAAAAGCATCAACCAGAAATGTATAAATTGGAAGTTGAAACGCTTGCAAAGAAAGAAAAAAATCATATACTAGTGCAAGAAGAAAATAAGAAGAGTTATAAGAAAAGAAAGAAAGCAAGAAAAAAGTGAAGGATTCTCGAATCCTATCCCGAAAGATGTACCTATGAGTACATATCAAATGGACTTCGTCAGACTGTAAAACTTTTCATAATTCTGAATGACCTGTAAGTAATATATTTTTCTTTTCTTTTTTTTAAGTGTTTTATTTCAGATATCCTTATGGTCCTGTGCGGTGAGGACACCGCAGGTCAGATGGCCGAGCTTGTAGAATCCGAAGTTTCAATCAGAGCGCAGCTGTTTCACCCCTCCCTTTGAGACCCCCCCCTGACGTGGGAGGTCACGTGATGTTTTGTTTTTCGTGGCTGGGAATTCGGAGAAGCAAGCAGTTAGAGAGAGTGAGGTTGACGGAGACGGAGAGAGTTTTGAACTAATATAGAACCTTTGCTTGCATGCCTGGGTGGCTTAATATTTGTGTTCTTTTTCAAGCAGTGAATCCTGTGTGGATGTTTTGTCTTCTTACCTAAGTGGTACCATAGTTCTGAGATACTTTTGTAAATAGAATAACTATTAAATGTGTGTGTCCAAGTAACTTAGCCTCGTCATTGCGTACATGTCCTGCTTTTAATTAGAAGCACATAATATTAATTCGTTAATTCATAGGGTCAGTGCGACCCTATATATATATATATATGTATGTATTTTATTCCTTTTATTTAGATGTTATATAAATTGGCTGAAAAACTGAAAAATAAAGAAAATAACCTTGAAATATATCTGATACCTTCTACTTAAAAAAAAATAAAAAAATAATGGATACTTTTTCTGACGAAACTTTATTCATTGTATATAAAATTATAGAAAATACTAGCTGAAGTCCCGTCCTTGACGGGTTAGTGAATGCAAATTTCCAAAAAGCAAGAACTTTCGTCAGCATTGTAGGAGTACACAGAATGGATGTAGTATGTTGCCAAAGTAAAGAAAGTGAAGTTATAATTTTTATGTATTGTTAAAATATTACAGGTTAAAGAGTAACTAAGTAATATCATTTCATTCGCTTTATGCCGGTATCTCACTAAAGGGAAAATCCGAGCAACTCCGAGCTGGACCAACTTTCCAGACGGACTTGAAGGCGTGGTTATCTTTAAGGGTTGCAAAAGTAAACAAACTGTCTCCGACGCCAATTATTCATCGCATCGCTGATTTGGCATGAAGGTTATTATTTTACTTACCGTGACTCAGAATTTCGCGTCTACTTTTTAATTTACCAGTAACTGCTTTTAATAGGCGTAATTTAATTATGTCCTTCCCAAATGACATTATTGGGATGGATATGCACTTACGTGTGTGTTTATACAGGGTGTCCAGCCTTAATGTGACCCAATAGCTAATTCCCGAACCGTTCGGTTTAGATATGCACTTCCAATTTGAAAAATGTTTTAAAAAAGGTAAAGAATGTCCTTCCTCTCTGCGCAACTGCCCAGGAGGGTTTTTGTTGGCGGACACACCCAAAAAAACTCGGGTGGGTTTTACTGGGCTGGGTCCACTTTGTTAACCCCAATTAGTTCACGCTATGTTAATTCTTTAGAAGCAAAGTGTGTTTCAGTTTTGAGAGTTGGGATACATATATTATTAATGGAGAGCTATTTCATTTAATCTGGTATACTTTATTTTAAAAGCCGATATCGCTAAAATTAAACATTAACTATCAAAATGAGAGGTGAAAAAATTTGGATATGCAAAGGCTCACTAACTTCAACTATATAACTGTTCAATATAAAAACAAAGCATTTGAACGATTTTGTTTTCTGTACACAGCCCCTCTTATATCAATGCTTCAAGCAAGTGATCATTTTAAAAATTATATTTTTTGCTAGAGTTACAGTTCACAGTATTACCAAAACAACAAAGCCTAATAATATTATTAACTTTACAAATAACTATTATTTAAAACACACATTAATAAATAGTGCAGAATGGGCATTTTGAGTGATTGTGATTGTGTTTGATTAAGGCAAACCTGCGCGAGGGATATCTGCCTAAGATGGGGGATGCCTTGGTAGGAGGACTTTCTAAAGGGTTCTAACGCGTATTCACGTTACAACTGGAGAAAACCTACCAAAACTCCAGACCGTTAGATCGACGACCGCGCGATGGGACCCGAACCCGGGACCTTCACACTTTGGCCGTCTACCATTTTGAGTGGTACAAAGCATCGAGTCTTCAGCTGCAAAGATTCTAAACGAATACTGAAGATAAAGTGAAATTTTCCTGCAAATCACTTGGAATCGTTGCAGCTCAAGAAGAATACAGTCATTCTACCAAATATTTAATATCTGTTCTTCGCAGGGAAGTTAATTAGGTTAATTTGTGAGAACGTGAGAATTTATCTGCAAAATCAAGTAGATCTTAACTTTGCATATCCCCCATTCTTGATTTTAAAAAGCGAAAATTGTTTATTCACTTATGTTGTTTTTTTCAGTTAAAAATAAAGGACTATTTAATAATATATATGTATATATAAAAATTATGTGTTAGCTTTAAATCAACATGTTATATAAAAACAAAACATAACAATTTGTATCCTTCTTTATAATATAAATGTCATATAGAAGACAACTTCTAAAAAAATAAATTATGAGACTAGTATATAATTTTTAATTATTCTATGACTTTCCATTACAAAATTAGTTTTAAAACAAAAGTTAATTTCACATTCTGTAAGGAAAGCAGTAATAAGATATCATGATTTTATTACTTCTTTCATAAAGTATATTTAATTTTTTTACAAGTATATATCATCTGTTTCTGTCCAAAATTCCCATTTAACAAAAGGGGGGAGGTGGTTTAACTTTGAAAATCTGTGTTTTTATAGAATGACCCAGATCAGTTGCAACACAAATGGGCACATTTCAACATGATAATATAAAATAATTGGATATAATTTTGTAATATAACCAACTGATTTCAAACAAAGCCAATTTTTATTTGAGTGAGAACACAAGAAAAATTTATGTTTTTTAATCTTAACATAAGGTTTTCTTGTGTTCTCACTCAATTCTTATTGAAATTGCTTGTCGAGGATTCCGTATGAGAGGGAACTTTTTAATTTCTTCGATGAAATCCATTTCTAAATCCAAACTCCACTTGAATGCCGCCATAATATCATTTGCACGTGCGTGATTGCGATTCTATTCTGATATCGAGCCAAGCTGCCAAGCTTCGAACACAGAAGTGGTCGCCATTACTCGCCATTGCTTATGACGTAGCAGGAAGAAGTACTCTGATTGGCCGCAATTTCGGCCAACTCGGATTTTTTCGTTCCGAAAGGTAAAAGTTGGAGATCGTTGTCGTCAAGGCAACGACGGGAGAAAATCCGCTGAAGAGTTGACTGCCGGAAAGTTGGTCGGACGGATCTTAGTGTGATACCCCTATTAGTCGTAATTATGTGATGCGCGAACGAATATTTACGCATATTGAAATAATTTTCGCAAAATCTCAAAATCTAATCAACATTTTTGAAACATTTGAAGCCTAGAATTTAAGTTGAGTGACAACCTATCATGTCACCCAATTTCGTTTCATTCCCTGCAGTCTTTATTTCGTGATGCTGGAACAAAATTTCAGCATTTTAAAACGATTTTCGCAAAATCTCAAAATGTAATCAAAATATTTTAAAAATTCAACGCCTATAAATTAAGATTATCAACTACCTATCATATCACTAAATTTTGTATCATTCATATTAGTCGTTATTACGTGATGTTTGAAGAAATATAAACGTATTTTGAGAGAATTTTCACAAAATCTCAAAATCTAATAAAAATGTTTAAAAAACTGGACACCTATAGTTTATGTTGAGCAACCATCTATCATGTGACCAAATTTAATATCATTTGCTTTAGCCGTTATTACGTAATGCGGGAACAAAGATTCACACAGTTTTAAACTATTTTCACAAAATCTCGAAATCTGATCGATTTTTTTAATTAGATGCTTATAGTTTAAGGTGAGTGACCACCTATCATTTCACCAAATATCATTTTTTCACCTTTGCAGTTATTACGTCATGCGCGAATACAAATTTACGTAGTTTGAAATTTTTTCGCAAAATCTCAAAATCCAATCAAGATTTTTTAAAAATTGGACGCCTATGTTTTAAGTTGAGTGACCACCTATCACGACACCCAATTTCATATCATTCGCTTCAGTCGTTTTTACGTGATGCTTGAACACAAATTTACGCAGTTTGAAACGATTTTCGCAAAATCTGAAAATCTAATCAAGATTTTTTTAAAATTCGACGTCTATGTTTTAAGTTGAGTGATGACCTATCACGACACCCAATTTCATATCATTCGCTTCAGTGGTTTTTACGTGATGCTTGAACACAAATTTACGCAGTTTGAAACAATTTTCGCAAAATCTCAAAATCCAATCAAGATTTTTTTAAAAATTCGATGCCTATGTTTTAAGTTGAGTGACCACCTATCATGACACCCAATTTCCTATCATTCGCTTCAGTCGCTTTTACGTGATGCTTGAACACAAATTTACGCAGTTTGAAAGGATTTTCGCAAAATCTCAAAATCCAATCAAGATTTTTGAAAAATTCGAGGCCTATGTTTTAAGTTGAGTGACCACCTATCACGACAACCAATTTCATATCATTCGCTTCAGTCGTTTTTACGTGATGCTTGAACACAAATTTACGCAGTTTGAAACGATTTTCGCAAAATCTGAAAATCTAATCAAGATTTTTTTAAAATTCGACGTCTACGTTTTAAGTTGAGTGATGACCTATCACGACACCCAATTTCATATCATTCGCTTCAGTGGTTTTTACGTGATGCTTGAACACAAATTTACGCAGTTTGAAACAATTTTCGCAAAATCTCAAAATCCAATCAAGATTTTTTAAAAATTCGATGCCTATGTTTTAAGTTGAGTGACCACCTATCATGACACCCAATTTCCTATCATTCGCTTCAGTCGCTTTTACGTGATGCTTGAACACAAATTTACGCAGTTTGAAAGGATTTTCGCAAAATCTCAAAATCCAATCAAGATTTTTGAAAAATTCGGGGCCTATGTTTAAGTTGAGTGACACCCTATCATGACACCCAATTTCATATCATCCGCTTAAGCCGTTTTTACGTGATGCTTAAACAGAAAAAAGCGTCACGGACAGAATGACAGAACGACAGACAGACAAACTTTTTTTTTGAGGGTCGCATCGGATTCCCGGGTGCTTGAAACGGATAGAAACGCAAAATTTTTGAATTCCAAGAAATGTACAGACAAAAGTCTAATTTTATTTATATAGATGTTTTATGAAAAATATATTGAAAAGCTGATCAATTATTTCCGATGCTTTAAATTTGTTCACAAAAATTCAAAATAAACAAACATACTTTTCTAAATATAACTGCAATTTGTATTATACATCAAAAGGTAACTCTTACATCTACATACAAGTTTAAACTTTTAAAAATGGCACTGTTCTTTGCTGCAATGTTAATCAATAAATAAACATGACAAATGAAACTGTAAAAGTGATATTTTAAGCAGTTAATGTCATAATAGAGCATATACACGTTTACCATAACAACACCAATTATTTTTCTGGCACAAAACTTTGTAATAGAAAGAAACATGATTAATGCTGGCGACTTTGCATTCATTTTCAAAATCACTATGACCAGGAAATTCGTAACATTTCTTCGTTCATCAAGAGTATATTAAAATTAATGGAACATTGTATTAAAACTAAGCGTTCCAACAGTACGCAGTTTCCTCAATAGCGTGTCGAGTCTTGTAAACAGACTTGTAAAGAATTTTTTCGGTCCCGTTTCGTGCAGTGCTGTGCGTGAGATGCGAAGTAAAATCTTGATGCAAAGTGCATTTTATTTTATGTGACACTTTATTACTTTGGCGCTGTCAACAGTCATGCTTTAATATGAAAATCGTTTTTCAGCTCATTTTCTTGTGCAGTTGTTGCTCGGATATGTTATGCCTTCGTACATACGGCTGTAGCAATATTAATGTTATTAATGAACGATAAAATAGTTAAAAAGTGTTAAAACATTTCATTACTATATAGATATTTATTTCTTTTTTATTAAGACGTATGCTAGATTAATTTTGCTCCGGGCTCGTTGCCAGAGCGTTTCAGTATTTTTAGACATGTGCTTTAATGTTTTTCTTTCGAAGACAAGATTGGGATTTTAAAGTAAATGGAAATATTAAAAAATAAAATGTATCATTAAGGAGTATAATTGCATTGTTTTAAAATTCTGATTATTGAAACTAAAACTATTGTAACTTGCATTAATTAGTATTTTGAATTTAAAAGTTTAGGGTACATTGATTTTATAAATATGTTGCAAAAGAATTTACAAGTAAAATTAGCTCAATTTTAAGTGATACAATTCAAAATACTAGAAATCCTAAACAGTCGATAAAAAATATTCTGATATAACCTCTTTGTTCAATCGGCCCCCTTACGTGGACCTTTATATTTCCACTGTTAACACGATTCTTTAAAAATATATTTGCTATTCT
Source organism: Cheiracanthium punctorium (assembly GCA_038373885.1). Classification (NCBI taxonomy): domain Eukaryota; kingdom Metazoa; phylum Arthropoda; class Arachnida; order Araneae; family Cheiracanthiidae; genus Cheiracanthium; species Cheiracanthium punctorium. The sequence continues at coordinate 78,777 of JAWZYV010010510.1, read as the reverse complement.
GGCCTGAAGTAACCATTCTTGGATGTTTTAATTCTGAATAAATGACTTGAGCACATTTGAATGTGTAAATTCTGCCCACAGACACACACACACATTTTATTTTTGTTTGCCTTTACAGAAAACAATATTTGAAATGTTTTTGAAATTTCCTAAGTTGAATTTGAGAATATATTATTTTCAAAATTCCTACACCAGAAAATACCCTGTAGGACATCATTTATTTGTAAAAGTGTCTTGAAGAGTTGTGCTCATGGATGACAACAACTTTTTACTGCTGAAACAGATAATTGGAATCGGGCTTTTATTCGAAATAATATTTGAAAATATGCCTTCTACTGATCGTTTCTAAGTGTAACAGGTATTTTAAACAAAATCATGAGATTTATCTTAAATTTGGGGTGTGAGATTTATGTAGGGTCTGAAGAGCTTAAGGAAATAAACGTTAATTTTTTCCAGAATTTTATAATAAAAATATTTTTAATAAATCTACATATTTTTCACTGAATTTTCTTATCCAATGTGCAAAAGAACTTTTTACGAATAAAGTGTTTTATGCAAAACATTTCTTTCAAAGTTTAACAACCGCATTATCAAAATTGTTTACGTGTAAACAAATTCAGACTGCAGACTATTCTGAATATTAGCGAATGAATGCTAAAGCAATCAGTAGATTCAGCTCTGTTATGGAAATTTTAAAATTCCATTCCAACAAAGATATATCGTTAACCCTCGAAGCGTCTTATAAATGAGCATTTATGTAAAGATATTTTCTTTGTACCATTTTCATGCAGATTTTAAATTATTAGAAGGAAAGAAATTTTGGCTAAAAAACTTGGAATTTGGAAAAATGGGATATTAAATTACTACAAGTTTTATTATTACACTAGCTGCGTACCCGTTCTCCGAACGGTGGGAAACGCATATTTTCCTTAAACATATATAATTCGAATTAAACCCAGTAATTCGGAATCTCAAAACGTGAAAAAATACTTGAATCGTGACTCAAAGTTGACGTCATGAGTGCAAATTTTAGACGATTGCAACATGACACAAAAACTACGTCAATATGACTGGCGATCAAAAAAGAAAGAACTTTACGGTATGCAGACAAAACTTTTCTCTTTCGAAAAATGCCCGATTTCTACATCATATAATTCTCTTTGTGAGGTTTAATTTATAGCATTAATATATAGTATATACCACAAAAATAACATTACATGATGTTGACAATAATTTTATCTTGCATTTTTCAAAGCATGGACAATGCATTAGGGCAGTTATCTTACACACGACTTTATTAAATTTTACCTAAATTAAAAAACCTACATGAAACAATGGATGCATCATTTGCGTTTAAAAGCCAAAAATGTACCCTGCTCCGGTGAAAATCATGTCGCTTTTGTAAATGAAAACGTTCGTGATGTAACTTCTGAGAAAAAAACTTATTACCCTTATTGAACTCTTAATGCAGTATCACACTTGTTACATAAAAGTGACGTTTATCTCACATTCGCCCTAAATAAATAACAAATTTCATTTTTTACAGATTACAGTTGACCCCTTTATAACATGGGTCTACAACACGAATTCTTAGAACACGACGAAAACATTACGATCGTTTTCGTGTAACACGTTAAAAGAGACTCGTACAGCATGGTGAAATGAGACATATGTTCTGATATTATGACGCCTTAGCTCCTGTAATTAACATTCCTTTTGAATGGCAACACCAAACATCATTGCATTTTTATGGAGCGCGAATAAGTTTTGCCGCAATTATACCGCGCAGTTCGCACTCCAGGTGGAGTATAGCGCAGGACCCGTACAACACGGATTCCTATAACACGGAACGTATCTACCGTGTTAGGGAATCTACTGTAGTTGCATAGTGTCAAATTCAATAGTTAAGAAAATTCTGGGTTGCCGTATTTAGTAATATTTCATCTCACCTTGGTGGCCGAAATGTATTAAAACCAAATATCCGAACTGTATCAAAAGTAAAATTTACTAAAAGAAAAATTTTTAATTTTGTATAACCCTCAGAACAACTTCGGAGTTTGCCATCTATGACGGTTTTTCATGACGTGACAACTGATGCTTGCGTACAGTGGCGTAGCCAAGGAGGGGATAGGGGGTCACAACCCCCCAAGCGGAGTTTTTTGCCATACAAAATGTATATTCTTCACTCCCTTATCGCACACACGTGTACATATATGTGAGTTGCAGTAGTCGTAACATTCCCATGAAAAATTTCTGGCTACTCCTGCTTAATCAATACACTTCAGGATCGCAATCTCCGCGGTAAAAAAATGGTCTAAAAAATGTGACACCAGAAAATTCTGATTAACGCAATGGGGTTACACAAATACGCGCCGGACATACGCTCTTGCGTCCGGGGGAGCAAGTACATTAGAGGGTATGTGCTGCTCCGGATAATCTTCCAGCAAAAATGGCGTAAAAAATGACATCCGCACTCGAAGGAAATAAAATTAAAGGTATGTAGAATTGCATAAAAACTTCGATTATTTTTAAGGTGCAAGTCTGTTACAGTTCTATTTGTTTCACAATTGATGCGTTTTCACTTTTTCGATTCTTAAAAGCTGTAGAAATGAGTGGTTTCACTTAATTGTAAAATTTAACAACTTAGGTGGCAACAATGGATTCCGTTGCTACGGAAACTATAGCAATGTTAAAAATAGAACATGAAATGAGTTATTGATGTTTACTTTGCTAGAACTGCCATATTGGCGAAATTAACACCGCCAGTCGATGGCAAATAGCTCAAACCACAAATTAAACTTGACACTAAAGGCAATACGCAATACTCTGACGGAATAAAAAAAAATAAAAATCTATGCATACGCTAGTGACGTCGGCTCATCTCAATTGTGGAATGGAATTAATAATATGTACAGATTTGCACTACATTTGAATATTTTTCGCCAACTTTGCTAAGAAATGTACTAAAGTAGGAATCAACAAACATTTCAATTCGTAAAACAAAAAATATATTAGACAGTATTAATTACGCCTTTCTAACAGCTTCTAGTAAAAGAAACTTCCGTAGCGCTGCTTTAACAAATAAGAATCAATTATTTATTACACAGTACTCCGATCGCCAAAATGCCAATATACACCATTTTGCGAGATTTTTCTGTTTTCAGGAATCATTGGAAGCATTTATTTAACAGCAATCAAAATGGGAAATAGTTATCTATCATTTATATGGTTCGATTGCCAAAATTTAATGCAGTCATATTATTGATAAGCAGCAGTTATTTAAATTATTAACTATAGCGGGTTTTAATCACCGTTAACTACCATGTACAAAATGCGAGAATTTCAATTTTCTGAAATTTGGCGGGATTCCTCTAACCTACATCAGTTTACTTAATTTGGTGAAAATTCTATAGATCGTTTAAAATCGCCTTAATAACTGCATTATTTCTGTATGAAAAATCGAAGTATAGCGCCTTAAAATTTATACTTGTTATTAAAAATACTATTCCGTTACGCTCTCAGTAATTTGCGCCAAGCCCAAAACTGTAGAAATCGGTGGAACCTACTACTTTCTCAAAATCGCCAAATGAGCCATTTTTTTTTTCGGCCAAACTAAAAAATATGCATATTAGTCTCGGAAATCTTTCAATCCCTTATTCTTTTACACAAAAACATTGAATTCCAGCTCTGTTTTAACATGAGCGCAATATTTTAATTAAAAAATAACTTTGTAAATAATCTGAACAGAAAAAAATCATTATTCTTTTATTTTTACTGCAGGAATCTAAATAATTTAATAAAATAGCCAAACATGGCAACCTCGATGCTTATTTCTCACTTTTTTGACTACAGGGGTTACAATCACGGAATTGCGGAGAGCAAAAATTAGCGTTTTTGATGGGGTTTTTTATCAATATCTCCTAAACTAATTCGAATTTCGAAATTTAAATTAGCGGAGGTTCTTTCTCGAAATTTTCCGAATTCGTGGATACCTCGTTCGAAACTCAACTCCCAGCCGTTTAGGAGGAGAGGATGCTACACACACACACACACACACACACACACACACACAGACAGACAGACGCGCACAAATTTTAATAGTATAGAAGTTTTATGTTATTTTTTAAAATACCTGTGTGTTTTAAATAATATAAAATGCAGGTACATATTGCGGTGAGAACGGGAATTAAGTAAAAATAATTTTACATTGCAACTGCTTGGGGGGAGGGGGTTGAAAATACAGTGACTTTCCTATGTTCTAAGCATGGTATATGAAAGAGTAAGGAGTAATTTTGCTAGAAGCTAATTTTGTATTAGCAGAAATGTATGGCGATAGTTTCAACATCAATTATTTACCATGCATAAAGCATTGCAGGACAAATAAGTATGATTAATTGTTCTAAATCATACTAAATTTATTTAAAAATTATCTATCACTAGTAAAATGTTAACATTTTATCATTCAACAAGAACATATTAAAATTAATTGAAGCTGGTGTTAAAAGCAATTTTTCCCTACACACCGTTTCCATAATAGCGTGTCGAGTCTTGCATATGAACTGCTTAACAATTTTCTCCCCACCCTGTTCATGCGTGAGATGCAAAACAAAATCTTGATGAAAAATCCTTTTTATTTTATGTGACATTTTATTGCTTTCATTCTGTCAACGGTCATGTTATAGTATGGAAGTCGTTTTTTAGATGTCTTACAAGTGAAGTGGTCGTTGGCATGTCTATAATTTTGCTTGATATGAAGAACATGCTTGTAAAATAACATGAAATTTTATTGATAATGATGCATAGTCATAAAGTCAAAAATTCTATTGCTACATAAGTATTTACATTACTAATTATACGCCATATCACTATTTCCATAGACTCAATTGAAAGTATTTTTTCTCCAATAGCAGTCTTCATTTAAAAATAAAACAAGTAATACATTAAAATTAAGTCAATTCCTACTTAGGCCAACAAAGAAAAAATTTATTTTAGTTACTTCTTATTAAATTTAATTAATTTCATTTAATTAATGAATTAACATTTGAAAAAAACTATTTGAACGTTCTAAGGATAAAAGTTTTAGAGTTATGAGAAATGCGCAATGATTTTTGGCGCCAAATTTGGTCATATGTCGGCAAAACTCGCCATGGACAAACACAAATGGCGATATTTTGAGCATGGACCGAATGACTGACTATCGCAAAATTTGACGATATTTTGACAAAACTCACAAAGGTCGATGACGAATTTCGAGATTTTGAGCATGGACCAAACAATGACTGACTACAGATATAATATATTGAAGATGTCCATTGACACAAATGTTTTGAAATTCTTTTGGGCGGTCCTGTAAATAAAATTTCTAGTAGATTGGAACCGAAAATCGAGATGCGCAAATATATGTTACAACAATCATTTATGAAATTTCAACATTCTACAACTAATAGTTTTTGAGATTTGAGAGTAAAATATATACACACGAACAAAAGTCGCCAAGCTTGGCGACTTTTTGCGTACTTCTTGAGGGAAGCATGTGACCGTGGTCGGACTATTACCTAACAATATGGTAAGACGGTATTGTGCTTGAAATGGATGAATGTCCCTAAAAGTGCCATTGACCGTAAAGTGTTGGAAATCTTTTGAGTGTTCCTGTATCAACACTGTAAATGATAAAGACACTTTCTTCGATGGAGAAATTCATTTTGTAACCCTTAGCAGCATATATCACTTCTCAGTCGTTTGAACTAGCCTAACACCTCTAAAATATGCTTTAATGAATTTCTGCCCATAGAACGTAATGCATTTAAAATCTTTTGGGCGTTCCTGTAGATAAACTATCCAGTCGAATGGGACCGAACTGACGGGTGCACAACTAGATGTTACAACAATCCTGAATATAAAGTTTCAACATTCTACGTCTCATAGTGTTTGAGATATGCAAGTTTAACGAATTTCGGCCGATACAGGGTAATGTATTTCGAATCTTTTGGGCGGTCCTCAAGATAATTTATCCAGTCTATTGGGACCAAAACTGTATTAATATCCAGTGTCATCTACTACAAGTTTTAAAAAATGTATTTGAACGTGAGTGAAGAAAAGTATTTTATTAACGGCTGAAAATTTGTACTAGTAATATATAGGCAGAGTGTGGCCTATTATTAGGAATTGAAATAAGAACACAAGAAATATAAAAATAACAACAACGAGAAAAAAAGTAAATGACACAGCGGCATGTTTTGCCCATAAATGACGTATTTAGTAACGTCCATACCAGGGTTGTCAGATTTGCTACCTTTGATAGGAGGGGAGGGGTAAACAGCTCCATAGATAATGTTTTTTTTTTTTTTTTTTTTTTCAAGAAAAGATAATTTTTTCAAAAAGGTATCTATATGTTTTGATTTACTACATTTCTATTTGCACAATTTTGTATATTTAATGTATATATATAGCTTTTAATGGTATGCCACTTAAGTTTCTATTACTTATAATTTACTAAGCTAATAAATTATTTATTCTAAAATTGCAGTGGAAGTTTTTGGAAGCAAATTTATATTTAATTTATTTTTATTTATTTATTTTTTGGAGGGCATTGCCAAGTTCCCTTTGTGATTTAAACCTTAATTTTATGTTTGTTTATGGTTTGAAATTTGGATTTCTACATGTGCGAATTTCCAAGTTCAATTAAAAATTTAAGGAACTCGAGATTTTTCACCCTAAATTCTGGTTTATTTAATAAAACACTCCCGGGTTGGGGTTTTTACAAAAAACCCGTTTTTACACAGTAGAGGAAACATGTACAGCGCAGATAGGAAGGTGGTATGAGTCCACGTCCTCTCTCAGATTGCAGAGCATGCATTTTGGGCTTTTGACTAATCTCATTCGGAAAAGATGATAAGCACAACAGTCATACCCCGTCAGGAGTCAACGTTTAAAGAGATCTACGTTGCTCCCCATTTTTGGATTTATTAAGTTGTATTTTAAAGAATGGGTTTTCATCTGTACGGTGACAAAGAAGATTTATAGAGTTCCTTTTATCTATATATCCTCTAAAATTAATAATGATGAGTTTCATTGTTATATAACCAGATATACAATTTAAACTCATCCTATTTATCGATTTGGCTTTATTTTTAGATTTTGTTACACATAACTTGTATTTATGTCACTTTGAATGAGTGCTAGAAGCGTTTATAAATACTCGCCGATAGTATTTAGAGATAAATAGTTAATTAATAAAATACTTCTCTTTGGAATATTGGTATCGAATGTTTAAACCAATATTTAAAAAGCATTGATGATCAATATTCCTTTTGAGCTACATTTGCGTGTAAGGTATTGATTTATTTATTAATATCTGGACTGCAAAACTTTTGAATGCTTTTAAAAATATTTTGAAAATTTAAAAATTTTCATATCTTGCAAAAGTGATATATCTATATTTTTCTCAAAAAAGTTTTCTTAGTAATGAAACTCTTCATTCATTTACAGAATATCTTTGCAAGAATAAATTTTTATTTTATGTCGTTTAGGGATCCACAATAGAAATCTTCTACTTTAAAACAATTTAATTTAACTTAATGTCCATATTTTGCTTTGTAGTTAAATAAAATACTTTTTTTTTGGGGGGGGGGGGGACAAAGACAGAAAGACAAAAAATACAATTTCATTAAAAAGCTTCTAATTCTCAAGTTTCTGTAATTCAGTAAAATTTTCATATCCTAGCCACTAGGCCAAATGGGGGTTCAGCATTAACCTCAGTACTTCTAACTTCTATAAAGGGTATATACCTTGTTTTTAAGCATGAAACGATGATGGAAAGACAAAACACAATTTCATTTAAAAGCTTCTAAAAGAATTTTACAAAAGGAAATATCGAGTACGTAATTACTGTTGTCTTAGCTTTAACATCCTTGTGTATGTATTTCTGATGCTTGTAAGTGATTTTATTAAAAGCTGTATTCAAATTTTAAATTGCATAATTAAATGTCAACCTTTTCCTTAAAGTCAACTTAATGGTCAATTTTTTCCCTTTAGGGTAATACCGGGATAGATAGACAACGGGTGAGATGGACCAGCCAAATATTTATTTAATGTGCCTCTCCTGTATGGCGCAACTATATCAGAGAGACATTTAAAGAGATTTTATAAGGCGTGCTGATATTTGCTACTCAAAAAAAGATAATACTTTTTCAGCTAATTATCATTGTTGCTGTTGGTGAGTCAAACAATTTTTTCATGTAGTTATAATTCTACAATTAAAAGTTTTATTTTATAAGTGATCTATCTAGTTTTGATGATGTAATCTTGGGGAACATGTAGGCTTCCAAACAACCTAAAATGGCGACGTAAAAACCACACTGTAGAGTCAAGGTGGGTTGTACTTGTCATCCGGGTAATCGGGAGAGATGACCCACGCCTAGGCGAGAGAGATGGCCCACGCCTAGGCGAGAGAGATGAACCACGCCTAGGCAGAAGAACTGGACCAGGTTCTATGTCAATCTTAAGGTATACCACCTAAAAACAATTTCATACGTATTGAATGTCACATAGTAATTCATTTAAACTGAATAAATTAAAATTAATTTAATTTCGAGTAAATTAATTTTAATTTTCATGTAATGAAAATATACATTTATAAATTTAATACATGTACAACTTTTTCATTATTTTATGGTGGTCCATCTTTCCCATTCATATGGTCCATCATCATCATCGTATTTGAAAGATCATAATGTATTTTCTTTCCTGTGTCACTATTTTGAAACTTAATTGACACATTTAAACTGAATTTATAAAAAGTAATGTATCCATTTTTTCCTGTTTCTTTTTTAATTAATTTTTCTTAAAAAATTGTTTTCCATTTGATTACCGATAAACAGTGAACATCCCAAATAAATCTCAATTAGTCACAATAAAGAAAAATGTACAGTATTTAAGTTACCATTTTCCACAAAAATGAAGCTATAGTTAGTCGAAAAAACAGAATATAATTACTAAGAACACTGAAAAAAATCTCCTTATATACTTTTTTAACTTTGTAAAAAAAATTCAAATTAGAAATTGTTGTATTCCAATATAAATAATTTATTCTACTTTAAAATATTATTAACTAAAGAAGTAGCTAGAACTTATTTTACGCACAGGGGAATAAAGCTGCTTTAGTTAAAAATGTAGTTCTGACACGACTTTCCTAAAGTATTAATGTGGAACAACTTTTAATTACAATGTCTATACATTGCCTAAGGAAGTCCTTGTGGAATTACAAAAGCCAGTTAAATGATTTCTTCCTTGGAGCGGTATTGTCTTTCTTTGTCGCCTATAAATTGCTTTCCAGACAATCTATTTTAATTCCGAGCACACTTATTGTTTTCAGGAGGAAGAGAATTATGCATTTGCGCTTTTAAAAAATAGGTTTAATTACCACTTCCTGAAGTGCAAAGTTAGAGCAATAATGATAAAAAAATCAATGTTTTATTTATTATTATTAGTTGAAGTTTTTGCGTTAAAATATAAGTATTTATTCTTATAAAATAAAAACGACTTTGAAAAATATTTTCATTTTATTGAAGATACGTTTTTCGTCACTGAATTTAGCACAATGTTTAGTACATAATGCTGAGCAAACGTAAAGTCAAATATGAAACTATGTCATTGAAGATCATTAAATTTTGATTATAAATGTTTTATCTGCATTCCTAATACTGAAAATAAATATTTACATTATATACATGTAACAAAAGCATTTTCCAGTAGAGCTTACCTTACAATGTATGAATAAATAAATTCATTTTTTAAAATCTTTTTTTGGAATGCCGTACTTTCATTACTTAAGGAATATTGATGAAAAAGAGGTATCACAGTGTTTTGGAGACACGCACTAAAGATATCTATCAATATAAACGCGAAAAACAAACAAAAATGGAATCAAACGTAACATAAATTAAAATATAAGAAAAATAAAAGTAAATAACCAACCCCCCCCCCATGCTACAACGGGTTAAAGCAACATTCATGATATAATTCGTTTGTTCGGCCATTTGTATAATGAAGCTAAAAGGATTATTTTTATTACCCGAAAAACGGCAATATCGCCATAAAACTTAAGCTTGGGGTAAGACAGAGAGTGTGTGTGTGTGGGTGGGAGGGGGGGGGGGGTCACATCTTGTGATTTATCATTTGCCACGGAATTTGTAAAAAATAAATAACATAAATTTGTTTTTTAAGAACAAACTAAAGCCATTATTAATTTAGCAATATAAAACAAATAAATTTTATATTGCTAAATTAATATAAAAAGTCGCATCTGCAACAACAGTCATCACATACATTGTATGTGCTCTATCTGCGTAGACCGAAATATATGAATATTTCATTTACTTGCATACCATATAGTCGAGCAGTGGCCTTGTTGCTGCACTCCGTTCCCAGAACACTAAAGTTATAAATCAGAACCGGTTTTACCAGTGCTTGGAAAGTTTAAAACCTCCCTCGTCTGGGATGCTTTTGGACCGTGTAGTACACTAAAGGGTGCTGGTGCACCGCAGAATCTCTTCGCGGCTCCAACGTTCCCCATGTTCAAACGATACCTCTAGTTGTGCCGATTTGAGGTACTAGGTGCCTCATCTGGAATTGGTTTAAAATTAGGAGATAACTCAAGGGGGGGGGGTAACGTTGTTTGCTTGCTTGTTTGTTTTGCCAGGAGAGAACAGCTCGCTTCACCGTTTGCGTCGTTTACAACTACATACGTCCTTCCCAGAGCTTCCAGCCACAATTTGGATCCTCTTCAGAAGGTGGGGGACTTCTGAATATTGGCACCCCTTGGAAACTGCTAGCGACCGCCCAGAGGACTTTCGGAACCTCGGAGTTAACGTGCACGTACACGGTGTTCTTAAGTGTTAAGTTGAAATTGTACAAGAAAACTCGCGGTTACGTGTCCAACGCGGTAAGGTTGTCTGCGTAATAAGCTGCCCCATAATGAAACGACCATCATCTTGGGTATTCGTAGCGGTCAAACCCACACTAGGTCACTAAACCTTCGATTAGAAAGTAAAATGGACACGTATTCTAACCATAAAACAAGCTTTGACATTTTTTTAGCAACAAAATGTAATAGCATTTTTTTTTAAATTAGATAGCTGATTGTATCTGGAATTTTTTTTTTTTGAAATATTTGAGATAATTTTTCGTTACTGAATCATTTCATTAAATTATGGTTATTTATCTAAATTTTAAAATAATTATGTTTTAATTTCTGAGAATGTAATATGAAAACAAAACTCATTTATTGTTTCTACTTTGATTCCTGGACTTCTACGTACTCGAATGTATTCTTAGAAAAGTAACTTAACCTTCTGGTTTTAAGTCCAAATGATTTAAAAAAAAAACATACAAATCTTCTAAAATGATAATTGATGTAATTCAGAAAAAGACCACGATAAAAAAATAATGAATCATCACAAATTACATTTAATAGCATCATATCAATCAATAATATGTAATTATAAAGCAATATCAATCAGCAGAAACGTTCTAAATGTGTAATAGTCTTACTCTCTTCGTGATACAAATGAAATAACTCCATGCTGCAAGAAAGATCCTTTAATTCGTTTTTTCTTTGAAATGACTGAAGGCTGTATGACTACATATCCCTCACAGTTAAACCAGTTGCAAGATGTGATTTTTGAAGTGAAACTTCTTTAAGCGCGTTGAGAGTGAAATTTCTAGGTCGAGTCACGGCAATAGCGTCATGATGAGGCTGGGACGATTTTGGATTTTAAAAGACGGAGAGAGCTACCGGATAGATCGCCAGAGAGAAAGAGCCAAAAATAGTAAGCATGTTATACTCTATTGCTGCAGAGAGTTTTCTTTCGCCTCTTTGTGCTACATCCGTTCTTATTTAATTGTTGAATTAGTTTTCGAATTATTTTATATATTTTATATTATTTTCGATCGTTTTCTGTCTTTGCCCTCCGAAAAAGAAGGCTCCGATCGTCCGAAAGAAAAAATAATTACACGATCGGAAAGAAGAAGGAGTTTTCTTTCTAAAGAGACCTTCATTTTTGAATTAGCTGCATTTCCCGATTTTTATAAATAAAAATCGACAACCCTTTTCTCCGCCAAATTCGGGTGAATTTCAGAACGAGGAGCCTATCTCAGCTCGCATCTAAAAAGCTGTGGAATATTTCAACTAAAAAAAAAAAAAAAAAATATTTATGTATACTGTTACGGACAAACTGCTCAGCTTTCGTTTAAAAAAAATCAAGCGTCTAGGATAATTTTTTGATCAGCTAAAAAATTAATTAGTAAAACCCATACGAAAATAATTTGAAACTTCCGCAGGAAGAAGAAGGGATTTTTCGACTAGCTTCACGTGACATCAAAATGAAAAACCAGTGAGGGAGTAATTCTTTTCTCCGGAGAGTGTTTGGGTGGAGGTCCGAAAAAAAAAGAGACAAAAATACTATTGCTGCAGAGAGTTTTCTTTCTCCTCTATGTGCTACATTCGTTCTTAAGAATGTGTACGCATGCGCTGAATGTAAACGCACATTGTGCACTCGGAGACGAAAATGCTGGAGCGCTGACTTACAGTTGGTAATGTCAATTATAATGTTATATTTTCATCAGAATCTCCAGTATTTTGAAACTGATTTATATTTAATATTATTAAAAAACTATTATTCACAAAAAACGATAATCCAGTAAGCAATATTTTATATATTCTTTTTGTATACATCCTTGTATTTTAAAATTTGAAATCCATGTATATTAAATGATTTTTATGTTTGTCTAATGACTTAGTGTGCTTAGTATATTTATTACTTTATTTACTACTAGCTGCGTGCCCGTTCTTCGCACGGTAGGAAACGAAAATTTTCCTTACATGTGTAATTCGAAATTATTCGTGATGTGGAATTAATAAAAAAAAGAGCAAAATTATTTGACTCTTAATGTAAAGTTTGTGTCATGAGTACTAACCTGATCATTGCAGTATAATGACTCAAAAAACTACGTCAGTGTCATTCACTATCAAAAAAGTGGAAAGCTTAATGGTTTGCAGAGAACTCCTGGCTTTCAAAATGTCTGACTTCTACATCATACTGTTTTTTAGGCTCAAGTTGTAGCATTAAATACCTAAGACACTACATGAAATGGAGCACAATTTATTTCTTTCCGAACATGTACCATATAAGGAAAGTATTGCAATCATGAAAAAATTCGACTACGAGATTTTGGTGTATTTACACGTTTTGAGGTCTTCTAAATTCATTTATGCTATTTTCAAGAGATGTTTTTAAAATAGCTGCGCACCCGCTCTTCATACGGGAAGAAGGGAATATTTTACTACTAAAATCATATCTGCATGTGACAAAACAGAATTTCATTTTTAAAAAAGTTCAAGTAATCTCTACTGTTGAAATTACTGCGGGATATATTAACGCTAATTAGAATTACTTTTCGTTTAGTTGGTTGTAAGACAACCGTTGAAAAAGGATAAACACTTATTATTTCATGAAATATTTATTAACGTGGTACATTGCGATTTATTCATATTATCTTTACAAATCTAATAATACTACCTATTACGTGCATTAATACTATCTATACTCGCTTCTCCCTCTTCAAGACTCCCTTAGCTTAGATTATTTGGCCTCAATGGGATCTTTTGATTCTGTGGCGATTCTTTGCAATTTACGCATTAGCATAAATAATAATCATTTCACATAATGGTTGCCATTAAGGAAACTCTCCATATATATTTAATTTATACATAGTTTTATAAGATTGGCGTATTTAGCGCTGCAAACCATTTCATCTTACTGTGGGGAGAAAATATCCAAGGGGTGTCATTTTAAATATCCATGTATCTAATGTAGCGATATCTTTTATATCCTCCATAGTCCTGTCTCCTGAAAAACATCAAACTGTGTAATCTCGAGGAGCTACTTATTCCCCTTTTAATTGTGACAGGGCGTTAGAGTTGCAGAGTTTACAAATTTCACGCATTTTTTTTAATTTATGACGTCACTGTTTGACTGCCGTAAAGGATACCCCGGTAGATTGAGGAAGTTAATTTCGATATTTCGCATAATTGTTTTCAAACGGTATCATTAAAACTTTGCGTTGACCTTTATGGAGGAACGTAATTCAACGTTAAAATAAAACTATACTCGCAACCTGCATGCGTATGTTAGGCAACGCTTGCGCTAAATTAAATGCCTAATAAAATAAAAATAGTAAATAGAAAAATTTTAATATATCGCGCTTTCAAATGAACTTTGTAACTTTTAAAATGAACATTTTCAGCGCAGTGAAAACATTTCAATTTTTAAATAAGCAATGGATTAAAATACCACTTCTAATAATAATAATCGTGAATTTTGTCTGGATTTAGCAGAGTTTTATACTTCAAAACTTTGAGCAGTGAAAGCTAGTAAGAAAAATGAATTGAGGGCTTGCCAGGTAAAAGATGACAAAAACGTTTACCTTGATAGTTCTTTTATTTAAGTAATGAAGCATGAAGGCTGGTATACAGATGAGGATGAACAAATGGAAACAAAAAAACAGGCATTTGATGTGGTACAGCATCTATGTGGCATCGGACATTCTGGACAACAAATCGAACAGCATCACCTTGAGATAAGCTTGTAGCGGCATAATCAAAAAAAGGCTTTGTTGGAAGCTGCGACGGGATGGCTCGCCAGATTAATCGTTTGACTCAGCTCAGAGCATCTCACATGGCTGGCTTCGAGCGTCCTTCCATACGCATCTGTCGTATCACCCTTTTCGCCTCCTCTCTGCCTATCGCGGCGAACGGCGAACTTTTATACTATTGGCCAGGCAACGACGTCACCAAGGACTGCGGACCTGTGACGTGAAAAGAAAAAGGAGAAAAAAAAGCTCCGCGGCAAGTCGCCTGGAGTACAGCGCCTCTAGCGGCCAAAAACAGAAACACATTATGCAAAACGTTTTGCAGCAATTAGGTGCTTGTTTGAAGCGTTGATATTAGAATAATTTTAAGTAAGAACTTTAATTAATAAAAATAAGAGCTATCAGTGCCCTTAGATTTTAAGGCAAATAATTAAAGTTAAGTTATACAGCATTCAGATATAATAAAGAGAACACAGCCACATGTCATGGAACCTTTCAGGTAAGGTTTATAGTTACTTTTCCTAACAAATTTCTTAGTTTATTTCTACAGTAAATTTTAATCAAAATATCGTCTCCCTGTGTTGAAAATAGAGCTGGAATAAATGAGTTAAAATTATGGCGTAAATTTTACGTATCTTAAAGCATTTGACGTCATAGATCCTCACTTGCGAATTGAAATTCTGATATCCCATTTAAAAACTCGATTGGTTGAAAAAACCCTTTTTTCTAATCCTTTCTGTGGCAACAACCGAACATAAATGCTCGTGCCGTGATCGCAATGTAATGAATGGCGTAAGATCGCGTTGATGCTATTAAATTTTAAACATTAGGCTGCATTAAAATTCGTAAAAAATCATCTAATTTACATAATTTTTTCGTTTTTATTTTAAAAGAGGGAGAAAAGAATGTTTCACGATTTGTCAAAATATCTAAAAGTTATGACGGATAGAATTCAAGATGCGACAGTTTTAAAATTATTTTACGAAAAATAAAATCGCGAAGCAGATGTTTAGTAAAAAAATTCCTAAAAATCGGTAAATCATGTTACGTAGTCAGAACAAAGTGTTTTTAAAAGAAAATTTTCTCCTCTATCCGATGATACAAATGCCGTTTTGCTACGAGCGTAATTTCCGCCGTCATTACGAATTAGGTGAGAAAAAATGCCAAAAATCGCATAAAACATAAAATAAAAAAAAAAAAATCTAGGTCGAATTTTGAAAAAATCGCTTCGAGGTGCACAACTACATATTTACATCTTCCCGAGTACCAAATTTGGTGTTTCTAGGTGTAGCCGTTTGTCGGTAACGCTGTCGACAGACACACACACACAGACACCTTCTTTTATAATAAGTAGAGATTTTCAAATTTTATTTTAATACTGAAAAATTAACCAAACGAACTTGTAAAATATTTTTACATTATTATTTTTTAAATCTTTTTAATGCTATGCCTCAATCCTTTGACTACCTAAAACATCTCACTTTTGATCTGTTTTCAAATGTTATCTTTAATTTTAGTCTTTAATTTTTATCTCTGACTACTTATTTGACAATCGAACACATTTTAATCAATCTCGCCAAAGAAGTTGCACTTCTGATACGTGTTCTCTGTACAGACTCCCTTTTTTTTAAGTAAAAAGGTATACAGATAAGGAAATAACAGCTTGTCATGACAGAAAAAATATGTATGAATTATACACGAAGCCTCTGCTATTTAATGTTCTATATGTATATAATACATTTAACTGTATTTCAATGCTCAATATATTGCACAAGTTACGATTTCAATTTAATTCCTTTAATAATATCAAATCAGTGCTTTTAGTGTAAACTGCATACTACTTATAAATTATATGGTTGAATAAA
Organism: Cheiracanthium punctorium; assembly: GCA_038373885.1. Taxonomy (NCBI): domain Eukaryota; kingdom Metazoa; phylum Arthropoda; class Arachnida; order Araneae; family Cheiracanthiidae; genus Cheiracanthium; species Cheiracanthium punctorium. Next base: position 62,263 of record JAWZYV010010510.1, on the reverse strand, counting down.
TACTGTACTTAAGAATTTCGTGTGCCGAAGGATTTCACTGATTTAAAACAGAGAAAAGGCGAAAGATAAAATCACTTAAACGAATTTCGAAGTAACTTTCTAAATTTGATTAAATTTCTCTTCCATAGAACATCTGTTTCCACATTTCGAAAATTAAAAATATCACTTCAGTTACTAAGCAAATGGAGCATGAAATTCAATCAATTTACAGATAACTGCACACTTCTACTTTCTGGCCCAGGAAAGACATTTGAATATTTTTATTTACTAAGCAATGTTCAAAGATTTCATTGAAAATCCTAAACTCTAACAAGCCTAGAAAGATTTTGTGATCAACGCTGCTCTCATGCAAACACTGAAATAATTAAATTATTGAATTTTCTCTACAATTCAATATATGAATTTTAATTCACGTCACTTTTGAATACTTCATGTAAAGTTAATTTATCTTCCCATTTGTTGTCTTTTCATCTTATGAGCATACTAGCAAAAAACTCCCATCATCAGGTTGCATAGCAAATTTATAGACATTTACAATGATCGTCTACTATTTCTTTGTAAAAGTCATAGGTAATAAAGTATCTACCAAGGCCATATCCTGGCTTACCATTTGTCGGATCCTAAAAATCACTCAGGAAATTTAGAGAAAATGAAATCAATTGTATATATCTTACATTTTGGAAGGACAGATGATAACAAAGACAGTGCTCTTCGCATCAGCGTACGCATGTGGAAGATCGAAAAGTCAGATAAACTACTCATCCTATGAAACTTGGAAAGTTGTAAAAGAAGGTAATGATAGTTTAGCATATGCAAACTGTCAAGAAAATAATCAATATGTTTTATTTAAGAAAAAAAAAATACATTATTTTTTTGTAAAACTAGGGGCCAAGGCCCCCAGACTCGCTACGCTCGCTTTTCGTATGAGGCATTCGGCCCCTAATAAGGCTTATTCGTTAATAAGACATAATTTCAACAGACAAAACCCGAAGATTGGATCAGATAGAATGTTACTGAGCTACACATTGCTTGGTTCTTGCATGTTTATTCGTACATAAAAATTTAAACTTCACACTACAGTAGACCCCTTCCCCCTCATAACACGGAAGATATTCTGTTATGGGAATCCGTGTTGTACGGGTCCTGAGCTATACTCCACCTGGAGTGCGGACTCCGCTTATAATCGCTGGAAAAGTTATTTGCACTCCTCAGAAACACAATAATATTTAATGTTGCCATTCAAAAGTTATATTAATTAGGAGCTAAATCGTAATAAAATCAGAACATCTGTTTCAGCTGTATTTTTAATAATGTAAAACCTATTGGACACCTTGCGAATTTGCCACCCATGGCGATTTTTCATTATTTGGCGACTTGAGTACATGTAAAGTTAATAAAAGCTACGGAACAGATAGGAAAGCTTGCCACCCATGGCGACTTTTCATTATTTGCCAATTGACACATGTTCACAACCTATAATTACTGTTCATTTAAGGTTACCGGAAAACCGTTATCCATATTTTCATCTACATAATCGTTTGCAGATTGGCGTACTTAGCACCACGAATTATACCATCTCGTCGCGCTAGCAAATATCCAAAGTGTACTATAACTGCTATAATGTCATAGTTAACGCCGCCAAATATTTCTACTGGTAGCAAATAATCCAGCTGGACCGAACCGGCTTTAAAATAATCTGCATTTTAATTATTTTTCATTTTCAAGATATTAGTTATTCTGTTTTGGAAAAATGAATAATCGCTATTTCTAAACTCCTGTTGTCTAAGCGAACTTACTATTTGAAAATTGTCAACTTTGTGTAACACATTTTGAGTTACTTATTTCATATATTTTTTTAATTTGGCGTAAAATGGGCGTAATTCTATTTAATGTTTGTCAATTTCACGCGATTCTAAATTCTTGGAAACGCTTTGTTGCAAAGGAATGAATGATTTTATGCCAAATCTGTCAACCATTATGTTTCATTTTATCAGTTTTTTATTAATATTTTCTAAAATCAATTTTCGAAATTCAAGTCAGCTTAGCAGGTTCCACGGAATCTTTCGAATCTGTGAGCACCTTAGTCGAAACTCAAATCCCCACGGTTTAGGAGGAGATAGGCCAACAACCTTTTGACAGCGGCGACGACAGCGGCCGTTACTTTTTTTTAGAATATAGAGATTACTTTCTCCTTTTATTTTCTGGTACATCGAAGGCAATTTTCCCATGTTTTCCTTTTTTTTCCCCATTCTCTTTGTAACTGGAGCTAAAAGAGGTACATGACAAAGTAAGCAGAACCAAGAACACTATTACGCCAAATCTAGACATTACTTCCGAAAATATAGAGGAAAATGGTTTTAGTAGTGGTTTTTTTAATTATTGAAAGCGGGGTCACTTTGTCACTAGTGGAGTGACTTTTTGACGCGTGGTTATTTTTTTTTATATTTCATATCTTACGTCGGGAACCGAGAGAAAAACTGCAAATGGGAACTGCCATGAGTTGGAGTCACATGTGCTGGTGGCTAGCGACCGCTTTACGAACTCTTTGGGCTTCGACGTGGTGAGTCAGAAGCATTGCATAGCTGCCAACTACTACGGAATATAATTAACCACTTTTTTTAACGATATATTTTTTTAGTATTTTTCCCAAGCAGTAGCCAGATCTCGCGCTTAGTGCAAAAATGTTGTTATATTTTAACCCGAAAATTATTGTTTAAAAAGAGTGGTTAATTATATTCCGTAGTAGTTGGCCGCTATGGCATTGTTTTGTGTTATCAAGCACCACTTTGGAAGAGTTGCTGTGTTTACCTTTTATTTGCGCTTTGAAATACAGAAGAATATATAATTTAAGTGGTAATTATTATTGAACATTAAAGTAGCACGTACAAGATATTGTAAAAGAATGCTACTTCGACGAGTTTTGTATAGCCAATATGGCAACAATAAAAGATTAGAAGGGTGACTTTGTAAGTGTTTCGATTTGTCACAACGTCCGCTCGCATTTTTTCTTCTTTCTTTTAACCTATTTATTTTGTCTTGCAGTGTACAAAATAATATTTTAAAAATGCCGAGAAAACAAAAAAGAAGTTGGGGAGCCAAAGGTGATGAGACTCCTATCTGAGCCGTATCCATTCCGCCAGAAAAAGTACAATATGGTCAAGGATATCACGTAGTTGTTAACTTTGAAGGATAGTATTTTCCCAGGAAAGGTGGTAGAGAAGAGAGACTGGGCGGTGTAATTGGGAGCGCTTTGAAAAAGAGCGGAAACAATTGGAAGCGGCCCTCGAAACTTGATTCAATTTCGTATCAAATATATGAAGATTTGTTTGGTATTGATCCTCCCCAAAAACTTAAAAATATAGGACTCTTTAAAGCCGTTGAGTTAGACAAATTTAAAATGTAATAAATCTGGCTGTTGAAAAGTAGAAACAACTGTTTATACTTCACTTTACATCTAGTCTGTTTTTCCCAACCTAAATTTATAATTTACTCTAAATTAAAAAGTTTTTTTAATTTTTCATTTAAACGTGCAAAACTGGTTTTAAATACAAAGCATGTGGTGATGTGTTGTCACTTTGAGATATTTCTTTCTATTATTCATTTCTGAAAGCTTGTCCGAGGTAAGGGGTGAGTTTGTGACAACTTTTAACACTAATTATCAAAAGACACTTGAAGCAACGAGATTTATATGTATATAGTTTTAGAGATAGAGGATGGGGTAACCCAAATCACTGCCTATAAAGTGGTGGTACTGAAAAATATTACCGCATAAAAACCTCAAATTCTATCACATATTTCAAACTTTCAAAAATATTTTAGCCGAATTCCTGTAATCACATTTTATTTTATTATGAATGTTAAAAAATGCTTTAAAATCTTCAAAAAAGACTCAGTGAGAACAAATAATTATGGAATACTACGTCGTTATACTAATTTTGTGTACCGGATCTTAAATTTTTCCTTAAATTGTGTCTGATTATTTTAAATTTCAACAGATGTATTATTCATAAAACGCTAGAAAAGTTAGGGATAAAAAAACCCTACAGAATTTATCGAAGAAAAGCTATTCGGAATTGAGTAATTATCATTCGAAAAAAGGCATTGTTTGCATCATCAACATAATTTGAAAAAAATAACATCATGTTTATTCTTATACATATTATCTTCAAAATACTTCTTTGTTTCAGTGAAAGACAGTAATTATTTAGAGCATGAACAAATAATTTATATCATTAAAACAAGTCAAGTTTTGAGAAAAATAAAGTGATTCATGTCATTTTTTTCCGAGTCCCTCAACAACATCCGGACTTGAAAAAAAATGTTTCAACGTAGACATTGGCAGTTATTTCCTGCCACTAAATATTTTATAACAAATCTGAAATAACTACCTTTACTTTACTTTAAAAAGTAATTGCTTCAAGAAGGGAAGAAATATCCCCTAGTTATGTTTAAGACGGCAACTACACGATTCATATAGAGAGATAACATTTAATTCTTGCAAATAATAAAAGGCAATATGCGACACCAGTCTTTTACTTAACTTCTGTGTCACTAGTTAGATATTGTTTAGAGAAAATATAAGTCAACATTTAAAAGCACTTACATACAACGAGCCCATTTAATTTCTCAGTAAATCTTCCATGTTTTGGCAAAACATGGCTTTAAAATGATATTGTTATTCATAAATTATGTACCTAAAGAGATTTTATGTTATGGATATTTTAATACATTATCATTTTAACACAATCAATATTTGACCATTTTTTTCAAACCGCATTCTTATAAACTACTACAACCATGTTAATCGACAATTTATGACTGTAATAGTAATTAAAATAAGTAAGTATGCAGTTATTTTACATGTTGTGATTCAACAATAAAAATATAAAGGATATGATAATTTTTTTTCAAATTCTAATTTTTCTCTAACGTATTACGTAATATTGTTAAAGTAAATACTTATAAATCCTTGGAACAATCGCACTGTAAAAATATTCCTAAAATATTTATAAATACAATACCAGCCCTTAAAACTGCTATACCAGGGGAAAATGCAAATAAAAAAAATGATATTTTTTGGACAAATATATTACACTGGAAATATTAACTCTAAAAAAAAATCGTAGATATAACTTGAGAGAAATCAGTATCCAGAACAGCCCCTTCAGGCAGGCATAACAGCTGTTATTCGCCTGGTCATTGAGCAGAACATAGATTGGTTTTCTGGACACTGACTTATGTACAGGTATAACTTGCCAATGCAGTTTCAACATCTTGCCACAGTTCATCTACCGCACTCGTCTGCCGTATGGAGACATGCCAGTCAACTGACAAACATTGAGCAGAGGTTTTCTATTGGTTGGAGATATAAAAACGTGCTAGCCAGTTCAAAAGACGAACGTATTTTTATTATGATGCAAAATAGGCATTTTGTATCATAAAAGTTCCGTGAAATACGAGCAACGTGCTGTCATGTATTACCCTGCTGAAACTTAACGTTCCGCAGAGCTCGAATAATGAATAGAGCTACGGGCCTTAAAACACCAGAAAAGCTACAACAACCGTTTAATGTCTCGTCAATATGAACAAAAGGGGACCGAGAAGTGTATCCAATGGCACGCCGTAACATTACTCCATCTGATTGACCAGAGTCGCGATGCCGATTGCAAGCCATCAATCTGCGTTCTCCACGAATCTGAGAAATACGTATTCGACGGCCATCATGCTGTAAACATAACGTAGAGTCCCTTGAAAAGAAGACGTCACTCCATTGCTGCTTCCAGGTCCGGCTTTGATCACACCATTAAAGGCGCTCCTGCTTGTAATGCATCGTGAAAGGTAGACGAGGCAATGATCGACTATCTGACAATCCACGCTGTCGGAAACGTCTTTGAACTACTTGTGCAGACATTTGCTGTCTTGAAAATGATCCCGTTCCTTGAATCAGGTATCGTGACGGCGCTGTACTATAAATTAAGGCCATGCATGTAACACTTCTCTAAATCAGTTATGATCTCGACCGACACAAAAGCAGAAATACTAGGATATGGTGAATTGCAATTCCGGTAAGATACAGTTCAGCTTCTGTCAAAGTTAGACTCTTGCTGGTAAGTATTTATCTCTTACACGAGGCATCGAAGAACTTTCCTCCATTTAACAAGGTTCAAATTTGTCTATGATAAACCAACCAGCTGTACAATTTCTTCATTTAAACTACTAACTGACTACTAAAACTAAACTACTAAACTGGCAGAATACATGTGACGTACCGCCATCTGCTTTACATGAATGCGGTCTAAGATCAAGTCCAGTCATTTGCATGTCACAAATATTCTGACTGTCAAGCAATGTTCACGCGTATAGCGTGTCAACTTTTTTAAGTTAGACAATATTCATTAAGTATTTAAAAATATTCAGCGCGGATTAATTTCTCATTTTCACAAGCCATATTGTCTGAACATGTGAAACTTATTTTTGTGTTTTCTTATGTGACTGAAGTAATTTAAAATCGAACGTTTTAAATAAGAATGACTACATGGGGGTTATGTATTTTCTTTCTCGTTATTTCTTTTTGTATCTTTTCAACTTTACTTACAAAGTCTTTGTAAGTCTTATTGCTTAATAAGATTGTTTATGTTAATTCTAAGAATTTCAAACAAATGAATGCCTTAAACATAGCTTTGCGGGTAAAGTTTTAAAAGAACATATTTTTTTTATCTCCGTTCATGAATCCAGACAAGGAAACTCCGTCGATCTAACCAAAGTTTTTAACATGTTTTAGTTAAAATGTCATTTCATCGAAGAATTCCGTGGCAATAAAAGCCAGTTAAATCGAATTGTCTAAGATCAAAAGGAAGATACATGAGATTAGCTTTACTTCAAATTCTTTGAACTTCTGACTCCACCTCAACTACTGAATAATGTATTATTTTAAGGTATACATTTGCCGTTCAAGTATTTATGAAGACAGAATGTTTATAGTACATGTTTTTCGCAAAAGCATTTTAATTTGAAATAAAATTTAAATAATCATTAAACTTACTGGAGCATGTTAATGCAAATTTATTTTTATGCTTTAAGACTCTCCTCTCAGTTACGTTGCTTTATTCCTACAAATTTAAATATTTTTTTTATTTTTTGAATGATTTGAATGATTTCAACAATCTCCCAAAAAACAAATTTATAGCTTTTTATTGATGCTCCTTTGAAGTATCGACATAATCTTTAAATTATTTCTATTTCTTCATATCTAACCGATATGGGTGATTTAAATAAATGCTAAAGTATAATTAAAAATGAGAAGTCATAAATTTAAAACAGTTTAAATATGCTTCTTCATGATTCTTTTTTTCCTGCATGGAATAATGCTAATTCATATAAAAATTCAAAAAATCTACTATATAACACGAAAAATAAAAATTTGTGAGCTTGCGAATATATGAACTCACTGAAACTGCATGTAAGACTGAAAATTCCTTTTAACTTAAATATAAGATTTTATTACTCTAGAGTCCCATCCTAGTAACTTTCTTTAATTATTTATCACTACTGAAATTAAAGTTTGTTGTTCTTTATAATATTCTTTTAGGTATCCGCATAGTGGTGCCATACCACCAATTATAACGGAAATAGGCGAAACCGAGTGGCTTCCGTTTTTCTGAGCTCAGCTGGAGGTCTCGTAATCCTGAGACGTCTCCAGATGAGAGACCAGCACCAGAATTTAAACTCCCCAGAAGTATCGTTTCAACATGTAGGACATCCGCCACGGCAGCTGTTATGTGATCCGTCTCCCTATTATGTACGGGAATTCCGTCTCAAGAAGAAATCACCCTCCCATTCACTAACCAATGTCGCCACTGCTTCAGTTTTGGTGTCCTTTCAGAAACCGAACTCCAACCGACGTGGCTACTGCGATGTAAGACTAAAACGGTTTAAAAGAAAATGCTTAATAAAGTAGTTTTGGCTCAAAATCTTCATATGGGCATGGTTAAAAAAAAGACTAGCTCGTAGAGGCAAGTGACTTTCCTATTTAGTTCAAATATAAATGTCATGGCCAATATGAAATGAATTGGAAAATCTCATAACTCTACAGTACCTTTGAATTTTCGAATTAAGTGACTTTCTTATTCTGTATTTCTAAAGCAAATACTTTGGCACGTGTTAACCCATTAAGCGCCAAAGCGCCCGTTACGGGAACATCTATTATATATATTTTTTTTCTTAAAATATTTTAACACAATTTACGAAATACACATTTTATATAAACATTTACACTATAGGGTGTGTTATATATTTTTATCGGAACAATATATTTTAATTTAATGTTTTTTTTTCTAATTTTTAAAAAGTGAAATTTTGTCTTATGACTGTCTTATATAAAACTAAAAAAAAAATAAATGGTCACTTTAATGTTTCAAGTAGAGTGCATATTTAAAACGAACATCTTGAAGAACAACATTCTTAAAATACTGCATGAATAGTTTCCCATAAAGGAATGTTGGAAACGCTTATATTTTCTGTTCCCGCAACGAGAGCTTTGGCGCCCTCCCACTAGTTAGCATTTCTAGTTTGATTTTGCTACTGTTCAACAATAAAGAAAGGTTTGGCACTTCGGCAACTGGTTATTTCGTACATTTACAGTATCAACAACAAAAATAATTACTTTATATATACAGTTTTGAGCAGCATCTGCGTAAAAAACGGAACTGCTGTATCCAAAATGGAGAAAGCCATTTATCCCCATAAGACGCCAAAGCTACGGGAACATGCTATATTTTCTAAATGCTTTGCGTTTAAATAAAAAATTCAACTGTTCTATAATAGAGGCATGCAATGTATGTAAAAAATGCATATACATTAAAAAATTTCTATCTGATTCTCATAGCGGCGTTTAATGGGTTAAATCAAGAGGGAAATCATCTGACTCTACAGTAGTGTCTGTAGAGTCAGATGATTTCCTTTAAAACTCTCGAGTATCCAAACAGATTGGTATATACAGTAGGTAGTGTAGATAAAAAAAGAAGATAGATCAGATAAAAAAGAAGAAGTATCCACCTGCTTGTAGAGGCAAGTGATTTTTCTATTTTGTTTTAGAATGAAAATGATATGGGCTCTATGAAATCAAGTGGGAAGTCACCTGCATACTGGTAAGATTCGATTCTTTGAGTATCCAAGCTTCTGTGAAGATGAGGTAGGTAACATTTTGCAGATAAAAAGTAATTTTTCTTTTATTCGGAAAATAACGACCCTCTATCCAATTTACGTTCCTAAGTACCGTAATTTCCGGGTTATAATCCGCGGATTATCTACTAAAAAAGATGAAAATCTATCCAGTGCGTATTATCCATTGCTGCGTACTATCTACTGAAATTTTTCCTAGATAAAAATAAGATACAATGAGAAAGGTTGGATTAACCAGGACATTATGATCTCATGGCTCGATTTGGTTCGAAAAAAAGGAAGTTTTCTGTATTTAAACCTCGTGCGCTTTTGATTTTGGATTCGAAGAAAGGCTCATTTGAAAGACGACATTAAAGTGGCTAGCAGAACATCAGGTGCAATCCTTTCAGTGATACCGGGAGGACTAACAAAAATATTGCAACCCCTGGATGTTGGCATCAACAAGTCGTTCATAAGTGTACAAAGAGTGGAAAAATGCGACGTGCATCGTATGCAGACGTAACCCACTGGGTAAAAACTGCATGGGATGAAATCTCTGCTTGTACTATAAAACATGCATTTAAAAAATGTGGACTGTTAGAAGAAAAATTTGAATCAACCACTGAATTGAAAGAAGATTCTGATAATTACTTGAAATTGAATGATGATTTACTTTTGGATTTTCTAGATTAGGATGATTCTAATTTTTAGTTTCTTTTTTTTATTAATTACTTGTAAATATTAAAAATAAATTTTGCTGAGTATGTATTGATTACTTATTCAATATTTGCAATCAATATATGGATATATATTATACCAAAAAAAAAGTAGGCCTCATTTCAATTTTGTTTTCTTATAATAATGTCACTTGAATAAATAATTACGATGCTACAAAATGTGCGATAAGTATTCTGCATGCTACCATACATTTTATTTTGTGTGTTCCGAAAAAAATGTTCGCTTTTTTATTTTTGATTAATTTCATAATACTTCTATAATATTCTTAGTGCTTGAAGGTAGAATTCCTAGCTTAAAAATTGTGTATCAATTGTGATTTAAATTGAAAAAATACCGTCAAAGTATGTTTGATAATTCTCATTCATAACAATAGATTTTTAGTAGGAAAGGTTTTACAGTAAGCTGGTTCTAATATTAATACTGTGGTTTTACTATACATAGAAAATAATCAATTTCGACCAAAGCATCGCTATATTATGCGCGGATAATCTACCGCTGCGGATTATCTAAAGAAATATTTTTCTTCTACTTGAAAAAAAGCACCTGCGGATTATCTATCGCTGCGGATTATAAGCCGGAAATTACGGTAATTAAATGGAGTTAGAAGAAATATTTTTATTGGTTTTGTTAGAAAAGAAAGAAAGTCATTGAATGAATTTGCTCTGAGTCACATGAAATTGAAAAGTGCTTAAATTCTTAAAGACGTGTTTGGTCTGATGTTGTTTATACCTTTACTATTCTCCCTTTTCTATTAAAATATGCTTTATAAATCACTTATTCCAAATGCAATGTATTCATCCACTTTTTAAACAGTGATTCTAAGGATTGGCTGTTAAGTTTCTAAGGATAGGTCATATGCTTTCTAGCGAATGTAAAAGTTTGGTTAGACATTTTCCATTTCAAATATACATATGTATATATATATATGTATATATATATATATATATATATATATATATATATATATATATATATATATATATATATATATATATATGTGTGTGTGTGTGTGTGTGTGTGTGTGTGTAAAGAATGGGCCTTACGCCATTCCTTTTTGGAATGATTGAAGCAAATCCATTGGGGTTCTAGGTTAAATAGTTTATTTCAAAATTCGGGCAGAGGGCAGGAGTCAGACCGGCGACCTTTTAGCTCCGGGGCTATCTTCGTACATCGCAGTCTAACGGCTAAAGCTGGAAGCTCCTGGAAAAGCTTCACGTTCCAAACTCCTAAAAGCTAAGCTAAAACTCTAAAGGCTCCCAAAATTTCCGCGCTCTTGCTTAAATACTCCTTAGTTACTACGCCTGCTGGCAGGGTGCATCACGATCACGCAGGCGTTACTCTCAAATGTAATTAGTTAACTAGATTGTCAATCAAGAAATCATAAACACCTGCTTACCCAGGAGTTCTAAATGCGCGTTGTAATGAAAACCACAGAAAACCGAAGATCCTGCTGAATAAACAATTTTCTACTTATGGAACTTCAAACAACGTCTCCAAGCGTAATATTTGAATGGCCAAGCTTTACAGTAAGAGTAAAAGATTAAAGAAGGATTTTTCAAATAACATTAAATTAAATTAGGTTAAATTAGCAAAGTTTATTTTATTATTACATAAATATATATATATATATATATATATATATATATATATATATATATATATATATATATATATATATAGATAGATAGATAGATAGATAGATAGATAGATAGATAGATAAAGTTTACAAACTTAAAAATTAACATATCCATTGATTTTAAGTTTTATCTGTGGACAGTTAATATCGATAAATCAAAATGTAAGCCACATGTGGCATAGTCTTAATTTTTACCACGTTAGTGGATTTTATTCATTCGTTTAAGTAATACATTCGTTATAGTGTAAAGAGGATAATGATATACGAATTATTGATTGGCTCATGTGAAAAAAACAATTACTGAAATCTATGTATTCTATTACACCCACAATCCGACGGCATGGTGGAGAAGTTCAATCGTACAATTTTGAACAACCTCTTGCTCCTGGTATCTAGGAATCAAGAGGACTTGGACAAGAAACTCCCCCTGTTCCTGCTGGCCTATAGGAGTGCCGTCCATGAGACTACAGGCTTCACACCTTCCCAGATGCTGTTCGGCAGAGATCTTCGTCTTCGCGCCGATCTAGTGTTCGGCCGCCCTCCAGATGCGCCTTCATCGCCAGAGGAGTACGTGGAAAACCTTCGGGCACGGTTTGAAGATGTACATCATTTTGCTCGAGAGCGGATCAACTTGAACACGGAAAAGATGAAGACTCGCTACGACACGAAGGCTACGGGACACGAGTTAAACGCAGGTGACAAAGTTTGGCTATGGAATCCTACTCGACGGAAAGGCCTGTCTCCCAAGCTGCAATCGCCGTGGGACGGTCCTTACACAGTCCTAAACCGGCTGAATGACGTCATCGTACGGATTCGTAAGTCACCAAACTCGAAGCCAAGAGTTGTACATTACGATCGGCTAGCCATCTACCGCGGTTGTAATTAGCTCAGACTATGGTCACTATGGCGTAATTCCTCTTTTCTTTCACCTCTCATTCCTTTCCTGTCTTTCTCTTCTCTTCCTCTTTCTTCAACTCTCTTTCTCTCACCACTTACGCCATGTTTAGTGTACACATTTGTAATATATTGGTTTCTATTAATGTGTATTTGTTTATTACATTGATTACTTATTAGTGTAATTGTTTATTATGTATATTATTTATTTATTAGAGTGCATTTGCTTACTGTGTTTATTGATTATTTGCTTAAATTATGTTGTTAAGATTTGGTTAAAGGTTGGACACTGTATATTTGTGTGACCTCCTAACCGGGGATTGTACTGCCCGGGACGTGCAGTCCTTGGGAAGGGGGCAATGTTACGAATTTTCGGGGCAACCCACTGCTCTGGGGCTTAAAATGGTTTAAAATTCGTATTCTACGCTTCAAATAGATAAATTTTGCTTTTTGTTGCATCAAAATCGGCCAATTTGAACCGGAGATACGGAGGTTTCGGTTTCCCATTCAAATATATGGGATTTCTAGAAAACTCGAGAAATATTAGTCCTAGAGCTTAGATCTCTTCACTTTTGAGGACTTATTTTTGGCGCCAAATTTGGCGATATTTCGCCAAAAGTCGCCAAGCTTGGCGACTTTTTCGTCATTTGGCGCGATTTTCCCAATGGGGCCTGGAAGTTGTTTTTCCTGCATTAAAACGCATAATAACCTAACATTTCTCTTCTATGACGTAATCAAAATTCACGCTTTATGTAGAACCCTCGAGAAATTGACTTTTCTGGAAACCTCTTGTACCTCCTGCGTCGGCTATTTATAGAAGCGTGCATCGCCCCGAAGAGTCAGTGCGAGTTGAACGCTCGATGTGTGAAGAGCTCTCAGTACGCTTGTGAATTGATAGTGCTATAGAAGCTGTGTTTTAGCTTGCTTTACGAAGCTGTTTTCAAAGTGCTGTGTGTAAATTCTTCATCGCTGAGTCTTGAGAGACTGTTAGTGTTATTTCTCGTATATTTTCACTGAATTTTTGCCTGTGAAAGTGACTTATTTTGTGTGAGGAATACAGCATTTGTGAGAGCTTCTGATCTAAGCGGACTGTTAAAAGCACGTTACTGCTAGATTGTGCTTGTGTATTGTGTACAGCTGATTGTTCTACGAAGTTCTAGAAGCAATAAAGTTTGTGTTCCATCCTGACAAGTGACTTTTTACTTGAACTTTTTACACCAACTGGACTTTAGAACGACGAACCCCAGGAGTAGCAGAGTAATTCCGCAACATTTGGTGTCAGAATCGGGGTTCTAAAGAAAGACTTTAATTTTCCAGTTTATGGTTTTGACTAGACAAAAAAATGGAAGAACAACTTCAAAAGCTCATGAGTATGATGCAAGAAATGAAAGCCGGACAAGACGAGATGAAAGCCGGACAAGACGAGATGAAAGCTGGACAAGACGAGATGAAAGCCGGACAAGACGAGATGAAAGCCGCACAAGACGAGATGAAAGCCGCACAAGAACAGATGAAGGCGGATTTAGAGAAGAAAATTTTAGCCCGACAAGTCGAGACGAAAACCGGATTGGAGGAATTAAAGGCTGCACACAATGAAATGAAAACCGGATTGGAGGAGTTAAGAGCCGCACACGACAACATGAAATCAGGACTGGAGCGGAAAATTGAAGCCGGGCTAGAAGAAATGAAATCCGGACTGGAGAGAGTAGAGACAAATCAAGAAAATATGGAGAAGAGAATGTCGCTCCTGGAAGAAAGTCAAGCGAAATACGAAGAAAGAATTGAGGAAAAGATCAATCACAAGTTAGAAGAAAAACTGGACAGTCTGGTAAAGCTGGGAAAGGTACCAGAAAATATCAGGTTGCCGTCACGCCACCCAGCAGTGAAACTAACGCCTTATGACGGAAAGACTCCCTGGGAAGCTTACAAAACCCAATTTTCGATCGTCGCCAGAGCCAATGGTTGGAGCGAGTCCGAGAAAGCGAACCAACTGGCCGCTTCCCTTAGCGGAGATGCAATTAATGTATTGCAAACTATCGGAGAGAACGAAGATAGGAGATTTTAACGCCCTTGCCAGTGCCTTGGAGATGAAATTCGGAGAGAAGTGCCAGAAAGAATATAGTAGAATCCAACTTAAGTCAAGGATGCAGAGATCTGGCGAGACCCTTCAAGAGCTGGCTTCAGACATAGATAGGCTGTGTCATCTAGCCTACATGGACCACCTTGATAATGTCCGAGAAAACATGGCGGTGCGTCATTTTATTGAAGCCATCCGTGATCCAGAAACCCAAAAGTCACTTATGTTGGAGGATTTTAAGGATTTGAAATCTGCTCTCGTCTTCGCAATGAAGTTAGAAGCAGCTCAACGGGCCGTCAGGAAAGATCGGCATGCTGTTAGAGCTGTCACGGTCCAAGAGGGAGCTGACAAAGAGACAGAGAGCGTCGAGAACAGGTTAAAGAGAATTGAAGATCTCATAGAACGAAAATTAAGATCCGATAGAACGAGAGATGGCCCAAAGAAAAAGAAATGCTGGAAGTGTGGCGTCGATGGCCATGTACAAAAGCATTGTGGTCGAAAGTCTCATGGTCAGTAAGAAAACTCTAAGAACATGAAAGAGGGAAACTAGGAGGTGGCCATCTCGCGGGGCGGAGGTTGCCAGATAGTCAAAAGCCCCACCGAAAAATCTTGCAGATTTCATCAGTGAATGGCGGCAGTAATGGACTCTTCGTACTTGGATACGTTAATGGTTCCCCATGCCACATGGTAATTGATACTGGAGCGAACGTAACCATCATAAGGACGGATCTGGCCAAGAAATTAAACTTGAAGATTTTCTGGACTCCGCCCTCGCTGACTCTCCAGACTGTGACAGGTGACAAGATCGAAGTGGGCGGAAAAGTGCAAGTAGAAATCACGTTTGGAAATGCCAGATACGACCATGTGGTATATGTCGCCAATATTACAGACTCTTTTATTCTCGGACTCGACTTTTTAAAATCACACACATTTAATTTGGACTTTAAGAATAATGAGCTTCGTTCAGACTCAGAAGAAGTAGCTGCGTTCGATATTAGAAATGAAACTGTTTTGCCTGTTCAGCAAATAATAGCACAGACTGATATCACTCTACCTCCCAGAACTGATTCCATAATTTCTGGAACAGTAAAAGAAAGCAATAAATTCCGTTTTGGATTAATCGAACACCCAAGCAATAGTGATTCCGTCAGAGGAGTGCTTGTGGGAGCAACACTTGTGGACTTGTCGAGAACAGAAATTCCAGTTAGAGTAGTAAATGTGACGGACAAGTCAAAGGTGATAAAGAAAAATGAAGTGTTGGCGACATGCACTCCTGTTACCTGCATTAATAAGAACATCAACCAAACGACAGCTACATCTTCCGAATGCCTGACGAAGGAATTATTACAAGACGTGGAGTTAACGGCAGAACAGAGAAGCGCTGCAGAGAAAGTAATAGCTGAATTTGAAGACCTCTTCTCTCGTACTTCCGGTGACTTTGGCCGTACGAGGTTAACGCAACATAGAATAGACACAAGAAGCCATTCTCCCATCAAGCAACATCCTAGGCGGCTGCCGTTTGCTAAGCAAGAAGAGGTGAGCAGACTTTTAGAGGAGATGCAGCGGGATGACGTCATCGAGCCATCAACTAGTCCGTGGGCCTCGCCGATTGTTTTGGTCCGAAAGAAAGATGGTTTCACCCGGTTCTGCGTTGACTATAGACGTCTGAATGACATTACCAAGAAAGACAATTACCCTCTTCTCAGGATAGACGACACATTGGACACTTTATCGGGAAACGAATGGTTCTCCACTCTGGATCTCAAGAGTGGCTACTGGTAAGTGGAAATTCATCCCGATGACCGTGAAAAGACTGCGTTCACCACGGGCCAAGGATTATAGCAGTTCAAAGTTATGCCTTTTGGACTCTGCAACGCACCTGCTACATTCGAGCGACTAATGGAGACAGTGTTGAGAGGACTTTCCTACGAAGCATGTCTCGTTTATTTGGACGATATCATCATCGTCGGAAGGACTTTCGAAGAGCATCTCGAGAACATTCGAAATGTACTACAGAAATTAAAGGAGGCGAACTTGAAACTGAGTCCATCTAAGTGCAACCTGTTCCGTCGGGAAGTACGTTACCTCGGGCACATAATATCCGCCCACGGAGTCCGAACCGATCCCGATAAGACGTCCGCAGTCCAGAACTGGAGTCGTCCCGAGAATATCCATGACTTAAGAAGTTTTCTCGGTCTGTGTACTTACTATCGAAAATTCGTGAAGGGCTTTTCTCAAATTGCA
Organism: Cheiracanthium punctorium; assembly: GCA_038373885.1. Classification (NCBI taxonomy): domain Eukaryota; kingdom Metazoa; phylum Arthropoda; class Arachnida; order Araneae; family Cheiracanthiidae; genus Cheiracanthium; species Cheiracanthium punctorium. The sequence goes on along the minus strand of JAWZYV010010510.1, from coordinate 45,515 downwards.
AGACCTCTTCACAAATTGACCGAGACTGGACAGAAATTTCTATGGACTGAGGAATGTGAGGACGCATTCAACGAACTGAAGATGGCTTTAACATCTTCGCCGATCCTGTCGTATCCTCACCCTGACAAGCCATTTATCCTGGACACAGACGCAAGTAAGGAGAGTGTTCGAGCAGTTTTGTCCCAGGAGATAGATGGCCAAGAACACGTCATTGCTTACTGGAGCAAATGCCTTTCAAAGGCAGAACGTAACTATTGTGTTACGAGAAAGGAACTTCTTGCTATCATTAAGGCCGTGGAGCACTTCCATCATTACCTGTACGGCCGAAAGTTCCTGCTCCAAACGGACCATGCCTCTTTAACCTGGCTTCTAAATTTCAAGAATCCAGAGGGCCAAATAGCCAGGTGGATACAGCGATTACAAGAATATGACATCGAGATACATCATCGGAAAGGGGCATCTCATGGAAATGCAGATGCTTTGTCAAGAAGGCCCTGTATAGACAGCTGTCGCTATTGCTCCAGGGCAGAGAAAAATTACCATCTGAAACATCCCGTTGTCCGCCAAGTTACATCATCGACACCATCCCAAGATCCCTGGAGTGACGAAAATGTTCGGGCGGACCAATTAGCAGACCGCGACATCAAACCTATTGTGGAATTTATGGAAAAATCCAGCGCTAAGCCCAGTTGGCAAGAAATATCATCTTACAGTCCGGCAACAAAACAGTACTGGGCTTTATGGGATTCGCTTCGCCTGAGGAATGGAGTCCTGTATCGTAAATGGGAGTCGGACGACGGCAAGATGCTCCGATGGCAGTTAGTACTCCCTCGCTCGAGGATTCCGAAGGTTCTAGAAGAGCTGCATAATGGCTTAACTGGAGGCCATTTTAGCGTGGTGAAGACCCTGCAGAAAGTTCGCGAGCGCTTCTACTGGGTTAGGGCTCGAGGCGACGTCGAAAAGTGGTGTCAAGCTTGTGACGCCTGTGCCGCCCGTAAAGGCCCGAAGAAACGAAGCCGTGGAAGACTATATCGTTATAATGTAGGAGCGCCTTTTGAGAGGATTGCACTCGACATCCTGGGACCTCTTCCGCAAACTTCGGATGGCAACAAATACATCCTAGTTGTCATTGACTACTTCTCTAAATGGCCCGAAGCGTTTCCTATTCCCGATCAAGAAGCTACGACCGTAGCAGAGGTACTGGTGCAAGAATGGATTTCCAGATATGGAACCCCTCTGCAACTTCATTCCGACCAAGGAACGAACTTTACCTCTGCAGTCTTTAAAGGACTATGCCAACTTCTCGGAATGGACGAAACCCAGACTACGCCTACATACACCCACAATCCGACGGCATGGTGGAGAGGTTCAATCGTACAATTTTGAACAACCTCTTGTTCCTGGTATCTAGGAATCAAGAGGACTGGGACAAGAAACTCCCCCTGTTCTTGCTGGCCTATAGGAGTGCCGTCCATGAGACTACCGGCTTCACACCTTCCCAGATGCTGTTCGGCAGAGATCTTCGTCTTCGCGCCGATCTAGTGTTCGGCCGCCCTCCAGATGCGCCTTCATCGCCAGAGGAGTACGTGGAAAACCTTCGGGCACGGTTTGAAGATGTACATCATTTTGCTCGGGAGCGGATCAACTTGAACACGGAAAAGATGAAGACTCGCTACGACACGAAGGCTACGGGACACGAGTTCAACGCAGGTGACAAAGTTTGGCTATGGAATCCTACTCGACGGAAAGGCCTGTCTCCCAAGCTGCAATCGCCGTGGGACGGTCCTTACACAGTCCTAAACCGGCTGAATGACGTCATCGTACGGATTCGTAAGTCACCAAACTCGAAGCCAAGAGTTGTACATTACGATCGGCTAGCCATCTACCGCGGTTGTAATTAGCTCAGACTATGGTCACTATGGCGTAATTCCTCTTTTCTTTCACCTCTCATTCCTTTCCTGTCTTTCTCTTCTCTTCCTCTTTCTTCAACACTCTTTCTCTCACCACTTACGCCATGTTTAGTGTACATATTTGTAATATATTGGTTTCTATTAATGTGTATTTGTTTATTACATTGATTACTTATTAGTGTAATTGTTTATTATGTATATTATTTATTTATTAGAGTGCATTTGCTTACTGTGTTTATTGATTATTTGCTTAAATTATGTTGTTAAGATTTGGTTAAAGGTTGGACACTGTATATTTGTGTGACCTCCTAACCGGGGATTGTACTGCCCGGGACGTGCAGTCCTTGGGAAGGGGGGAAAAGTCGCCAAGCTTGGCGACTTTTTGGCGAAATATCGCCAAATTTGGCGCCAAAAATAAGTCCTCAAAAGTGAAGAGATCTAAGCTCTAGGACTAATATTTCTCGAGTTTTCTAGAAATCCCATATATTTGAATGGGAAACCGAAACCTCCGTATCTCCGGTTCTAATTGGCCGATTTTGATGCAACAAAAAGCAAAATTTATCTATTTGAAGCGTAGAATACGAATTTTAAACCATTTTAAGCCCCAGAGCAGCGGGTTGCCCCGAAAATTCGTAACACTATCTATACGTGGTGAAAATTAATTCTTTTTAAATGCACTTCCATGTACAGAGAAATTCTTTTGATGTGTCTATCAGCTCGGAAATATACTGACTATAATCCCGAAATATGTTTTTCGTGTATTCGATAACAAGACAACCTAAGTGATATCTATGTTGCATTACAGAAAGATTTCACCAGTTATCTAAAATGAATTTTGAACAATATTTCCTTTGAATGATTTTTATTTATTTCGTTCACATATATTCGTAGTAAGGATAAAAAGTGCTCAAAGCAAAAAAAAATTTATGCAATTCCGTTTGGTGCTACAACTCTCCTCTCCTTTTTTTTCTTTTACTGAGATAGAACTGTAATTTTATGTTCGTTTTTCAACGCAGAGATCGATTCTAACAAGAGTTAAGCCCAAGAACATTGAATCAGAAAAGGTAACGGTGTTTTGCAATCGATACTACGCAGACTAATAGAAAGATATGGGGACGAGTTTGAAAAATATCGTCCCAGATACACGAGAAAATTAGAAATGAAAGTAATGATAATTCAAAGTTGAAATTAGTTTTTTTTTTCGTTTTCTGGTTTTAAAGTGTAAATGGGAAGTATAAGATTTAACTATATCCCGAGGAATCATTTCGTTTTGAAATGTGTTATTTTTTTATTTATTGAGTTCTCTCAATATAAATTCTGGATTCTCATTTTTAACGAAACTGCATATTTTAAAACTCTGCATTTATCTCAGAGAGACAGTCATTTCTTTTCATTGATTTATCGCGTCGAAAGTATCTAATTATAAAAATGTTTTATTTCATATCTCAAAACTTCTGCATCAAAATAATGTTAAAAATTTCTCAGTGCAATTCAAATATTTTTCTTACTAATTTGCTGGCATATTCTATTATATATCAAGTCAGGAACTATTATTTTTTTACTTTTGAATGATTCTGAAACAGAACTAGAAATTCTTCATAGATGACTGTTTATTAGCAGAAAAAAAGAGGGAAAGAATTTCTTTTACGAGAATAATTTGCAATTTTTTTTTTTTTTTAGAAATCGAGGGATTTTCTGCATCGCAAATTAAAGTACTGGTTCTTTTGTTAGTGTTAACAAGTTAAAAAGTTATTTACAGTTGAATATTGCTTATAGTGTATTAACTATTTAGTGTATTAACTATGTAATCTAATAGCATGAACCTGCAATGTGGAATAGTATCATTCGATATAAAAAAAAATGAAAATGGCCTGGAACACGTTGTAATTGCAGGTCCAAACTTTTGGGCGAAAAAGATGACTTTCTTCATCCTTTTTTATGTTTGCTGATAACGCATTTTTTCTAAAATTGAGTAAAATTGTTTCTTTCATTATTAAATTTCTTTATTCACCTACACGTTAGGATTTAATTTAACCTCGTTACTTTTCATAATATGTCTTACATTTCATTGAATTATTTAAAAAAGTCCAAGTGAAGTATTCACTATTATTTAGAAAAAAAAGAACTACAACATTTATATAAGCAGACTTTGACAGCAACTCTTTCGGTTAATTACTGTTTTTAGGCTTAAAATAAGTTGACCGTTTGTGATATCAATGTAAATAAAAATGCAAAATTTCTTACCAATTGCTTTGAAATTCTGAAATAACCTTGCATTCGTATACACGTGTGTTTTTGTATGCCTATTACATAGACATAGAACTCCTGACATGTAAAACGATTCTATTATTCTAGTGCGTACCAAAGTCAGGAAGTTGCTCCGGCCTGTTCTGATTTTCCTAACTCCCTTTTTTATGACAGAGGGCTGAAAAGATAAGGAAGGGGTGTGTATTTAGGTGTTGTATTTTCGGTATGAAATTCTATCTATCTATGTGCATAACGATGTAAATTTTTACTTGTTAAAAACCTGAAATCTCAGAGGTTCATCATCGATATTTTCTCAACTTTTGCCGTCCACGCGATGGTCATCTGTCTATTCTAACTCCAATTATTCCGACATCCTTAGTTTTGTGCAATTTAACACTTGATTATACATTTAACTAGACTAAGACACATCAATTATAACACAGCTATCGAATGCAGCTGTGTAATAATGTTTGAATAATTCAGAAAAAGAAAGAAATTTTGAGAAAATTGTGCCTGATTACTACGTGCAAACGAAAAACAGAATAAAGGGAAATTTAGTTGCATAGAAGGTGATTATTGAATTTAAATTGCCAACTTTGAATAATCTATAAATTTGAATTCTTTGTGATGCATGTAAACTGTAAAAACGGTCGCTCTTCAAGTAAAATCATTTATAAATATAATCAAAACAAATTTTGAAGTGTTAAATATGGACTGCTTTCTTTTAAAAACCATTTTCCAGATATTCTCTTTTTATTTAATATTTATTACTAGCATTTTCTTTTGCAAATTTAAATGACCATTTGACGTTAAAAACTCATCCCACTAAAATAAAACGTTAATTTCAAAAATAAAATGTTTTGTCTTTTGTGAATTTGACTCTGCGATTTAAATATCTCTAACTTGGAAGTAAATTTCTGGAAAAAAAAAAATATGATTAGCGGGATTTTTGAAATAACAGGTTAAATCAATTATTTTCCCCACAAATAAGTAAATAATTTTAAGAAAACATTGTTTTTTCACGTAATGTGAGAAATATCTTTCCCACTTCAGGCAGTATGTAATGAACCCATTGTAATGTACACCACTTCCCATATGTAATGTACCGTAAAAATGTAATTAACCTTCTTCTAAATCCATCCAACTGTGCTGCACTTTCATGTGCTGCCTGTTAATATACTTTTTTTTCAACGGCCTATCTTTTTTTTAGACCGTCATCACTTCTCTAGTATATTAAAAATCTCCTTTATTTATACATAAACATACAAACGTTTACTTAAAAAGTATTTCGGCAGGTTATGATGTTGAATTTCTGGATAACAGAAAATTACATTGCTAGATTTGTTTTATTATTGTGACAGATGTAAAAATCCATGTATTTGAAGTAATTACTTCTCGTTTTAGAACTTAATACATTAGTTGCAATCAATTCCTAGAATTCTCATTAAAAATAGTTTGGCGTTGTTTGAAGCATTAATCATCATTAAGATGATGTTAGATGTAGACTATTTTCTAAAAATAACGATTAATGTCTAAAAATAACAATTTGCAATCAAAACTTACATCGATGCACTGTCGTTTATCATGTAATTATCGATAAGATGGTGTTCAGAGAAACTTAAAAAAAAAAAAAAAAAAAAAAAAAAAAAATCAAACTGGTGGGTGTTCTTAAACTAAACACACAGGAAAATCACTTCTCTTGTATATTAATGAAGATAAAATATAAGAATAGAATTCATTTGAACTATTCAGACTTTAATGAGTTGCCTTAAAAATGAATGATATTAATGAGAGTTTATCTTTAAATAAAATTCTTTGGATTGTCATTTAGAGAAAATTATTAATTCATTCTTTAAGAAAAACTGTTTAAAAAATCCTTAAAGATTGAATTATTATTTAACAGTGTATTGTATTTATTTCACCAGAGTTATTAATTAAGTAATTAACATATTATAAAGTAATAATATCTTGTTTTTTATTATTTTAGTAACTCCAGTGGGTTTTCATGAATACTGACTCTTTTAAATTGCTTGAAATCGGTCTGAAAATGCAACATATTATTACTCCAATAAAAAAATGCTACATATGGAACTATATTGCAATAAAAGAGGTAAATTATTGTCCGTTTAAAAATTTTTTATTAATAAAATATTATTTAAACTTCGTTAAAATGTTTCTTTGTGTTTGTTCAAAAATATTTGAGTACACATTTATCCTCAATTTTTGCTTTCTTCAATGATTGATAAACTAGCTAGATTCAATATGCATTCCTAAACAGTAACATAATAAAATGTGCATCTGAAATCAAAATTTCAAGGAGTTAGACTGCTATTTTGCGAAAAGAAACGGAATGGTGAATTATATAAAATTTTTCTTAAAAATTGCATTAAAGCTTACATATTGACTATACTTAAAAATAAACGGCAGGTAAATTAGAACCAAGCAAATGATTAAAATCTGAAATTTGTTTGCAGAAATGGATTTTCTCCTGTTGTAAAGCGTTGAAACAATTTAAAATATACTTATAAGATATCATTCGATGGTACAATCGGAAAAGAAATGACTGAATTCTTGAAATCAGAGCAATTTATATCTGTCCTTGAGCCAGTAAGAGTAGTTTTCAAACAATAAAAAAGTCAATTGCCTTATACTTCAAAAAAAAATTATGAGACATAGTATACATATAAGTAAGAAGCAAGGCTCGAAAAAATTCGAGGAATTATGGCTATTAGACCAAATACCCGCGATCATCAGTCGTTCTCGCAACAAGTTTAGGCTGCGAATATTTAAAACTTTATCGCTTTAGTGTTACTGTCTATATCAGATGTATTTTTAAGGTTACATATGAAACTGCAGAAAGTGAAACGAAAAAAAAAAACACTTTAACTGCATTTTACCGATATTAGGAAAATTTAGCATTTTCCCGTGAGCTGGATAGGTTTTTCTGACAAATTATGAAATCTCACAGCATGTTTTACTGCCAGCTTCAAATTATTTCGAGTCCTTGTAAGAAGTACATAAAAATTCTCCGATATCGCATTAAAAGCTTGCTATTCATTATGCGTATTTATGAAATTGATATTTTAATTGATATTTTAAATTACCATAAGGGAATATGGTATACGCGTTGTACTAAAGTAAACGCGTACACAGTGGTTTACTAACAAAATTAACATTCATTCTAAATAAACAATACACATAAATATATTTAATATGCTTTATAAATGTTAAATAATATAAAAAAAACTTTAAAACTGCTCAATATGTACCCCTTCACGTTCAACAATGTGCTCTGATCGTAGAACCATATTTTCCACAACTGACCGGATTAAGTCTGCAGGAATATCACAAACAGGGCGCAGAATGCTGTTCTTCAGATATGGCACAGATGCTGGTCTTTGAAGGTAGATCTTGTCCTTCAGGAAACCCCACAACCGGAAGACGTATGGATTGATACCTGGCGAACGAGGAGTCCATGCTATTGGAAAATAACGGCAGATTACCCGTGCATCGGTGAAATGCGTCGTTGTGCATCTATATTGCAGCACTAGTTATCATACACTTTGGTATATTTTAATATTCCATAGGCATTTGGTATATTCCATAACGAATTTTATTACCGAAATCAAATGATGTTTTGTGATAAGAAAGATACATACAAACTCTTATAAAGATAATGGCACTTAAGAATTAGAACTTTAGCAGAAATACAACTCTGACTTTTCTGGCCATACTTAAATGTAATTTTTTTACCAGCATGAATTACCAAGCAATTTTAATTAATATTACAAATAAGCAATTAGTTATAAGATTTTTAATGATTTATTGGAAAAAAAGAACTTTTGTAATGTTTTATAACGTTATTTTGTAATGTATACAATATGAAATTTGTTGGAAGAAAATAAATGCATTTTTTTATATTACGCCAGTTTAAAAATGCGATTAAAATAAAAAAAATGTAGCATGAATTTCCGCGGAATCACCCTGAATGACCAGTTTGATTCTCAGAGACGACGTGGATATTTTATGTCAAATATCATAATACACCTTGTATTTGGCAGTATTTTTTTCTTTCATGAAAAATTGAAGTAGCTTGCTTTACCGAGTAAGCCCAAGTGTTTAAAGTTTGGTGAATACAGCGTCTGCCCTACCTAACTGAAACATCTGTTTTTTTACACTCTAATCACTATCCTCACTTCACTGTTTCGCTACCTTTTTTTACATATTCCCACTCTTCTACGACTTCCTGCAGTCCGTTGGCATTAATTTTATTGCAACCCTTTTTAAAGTCAGCTCAGAAAATGTCTATGTGAGATTTGAAAACAAGGCATCCTGATCCTTTTTTGAGAATTAGCTCGAAGAATAGGCTGTTTTAAACATTCTCTGTTTCTAGAAAATACATCAAATTTTGTGCGAACGCAAATTTTGTGCGTTCTTTTTTGCCATAAGATGGTATTCAAACTTTCGTCTAGAAGTAGATTTAGTTTTGGCGAGGCCACAGGACATGGAATGTTTGTTCTTTCTAGAGAATTAGTTTTAAAATATTACGGAATCTTATCAAAAAGATCGATTTCGTTTTCCAGACATAGTTACTATTTTTCTAAGAGGATTACTATTAATTAACAGACTTAAACGATAAAAATTCTTATTTATATAAAAGTTACCAATCGTGATTTACACAGTGTTTTAGCATTTATAAAGATTTATTTTAGACAACATTTAAACTAAATTAAAATTAGTTGTTTAATAAATAGAGCTATTTTTTAGATATGTGGTCGTTTTAACTCCTTTCCAATATTATATTATACAAAGATTTATTCAATTGCAAATTATGGGTTACTAAATATATGATTATAATTCATCATAAATATTTTATTGAACAAATAAAGTATTTGGGATTGAAGAAGCATCATAATTCTGGCAGTATTCTGTTCTTACTCACTTAAGATCAACTTAATGATGCAGCTTCATAAAACTGTAAAAAATGGTTTTTTTGATACTGAATTGTTGTTTTATGACATTATTCAATGATAATTAAATAAAAGGATTTTAGCAGCTTTACTGCAACATTTCTTTTTCTTACAGAGAAGCAAATTACATTAACCTAACATTTTTGCAGAATGTTCATATTGTGCATTTAATTGCGTGATATATACTACTTTCTTATTTTAATGAAGACATACATTTTGGAAAACACTGTTAATACAAGTTATTATTTTAATAAATAGTGCAGATAATCTAATTTTCAGAGAAATTGCGAGAAAAGTTTTAGATCAACTGAGCGCATGAGATTCTGAATGAGTATAATTAGTTTACGGTAAAATTAAACATATATAATAAAAACAATGCTTCGGAATAAAGCGTTTATTAACAATTTAATGTTCTCCCAAGTATTAGTACAGGAAAAATGAGTAAATTTATGTTGATTATTACTATTATTTAAAATGCACAATCTTGAGTTTTTCTCTGTTTCACTTTCACATTTTAATGTGAATGATTTTAATGACACGTTTACAAAGTTTTAAAAAGTTTAAACGATCGCACAAGTTTTTTTATGTATTATAAGTAGTTATAATAGTAAATTGACACTTTTTTCTGTCTATAACTATCAGTATGTGATATTTCAATGATTATTCCAAAGCTCTATTTGAGTAAGTTTTTAGACATATGCTAAAGAGACAAAATAGAATTTTAGAATTTACCATTTTCACTTTAGAGTTAGTTACATTCAGTAAAACATATAATTAAATAAATAAAAACCTGATAACTGTTTAGTATTTTTTCTGAATAGTAAACTGTTTTTAAATGGAAGGTTAATAAGTGGTTTTCTCTCAGGGGAATATATTTAAAAAGACAAATTAAACTAAGCAAGAGAATTCTAGCTAAAATTTAAAAGAGAGTTGCCATTTAAAAAAAATATGTATATATATATCCGTAAAATAATGTAACTTCTTCGAAAATATGGCCGTTCTAGTATGCATTTTCTATTGACAAGTAAGAGTTCTTGTTTCAAAGTTTTTTAATATATACGTGTTTTAAAAATTAACACTCAATGGTATTTATCAGAATAAGTCATTTTTATAAAGCTAAATTTATTACAAATGCTTTACATTTTATCATGACCAGACTATGTATGAAAATCGATCAGACGTAACAAAAATTTTGGTTTGACCATAATATTAACACCATGCTTTTCTGGGAACACTTTCTTAAATCATAAATTCATTAGTATTTACATGATAAAGAAATTACATAATACACATTATGTTTTTTTGAGAAAATACAAAATAAAAGACTAAATAATGTTATGCAGTTTATAAAAGTATATGTTGAGGAAAATTTATCAGTACTGTCTATAAATTTATTAGCTTTTTTTCAAGCCTTCTCCGACTTCTTTTTTCTTGTAATTAATGTTTCTCCCGTTTGTACCTCCGTTTGATTCAAAAGGACAACAGTGCATTGACATGAGAGCACATTACTGCAACTCTCTATGAAATGACAACACTAATAACACCCCATATATCTCAATGCATTAAAAGAACGATAAAAATACATACTCGAATACAATTACGTTTCCTGAAAACCTACTTAATTATGTTTTACTCTTCAGTTCCGTGTTTGCGTGTTCCTTTGTAATTGCTTAAAGATATTATAATAAGAAAAAACTTAGATTTTTCCCCGACAATAGCAGCTGTTATTTCCCGAACTAATGTCGCTTCGGCTACGCTAGCTAATTTATCAAAGTCATAGCCTATCTAGAGGGAATGCTTGTTAGCACTGAAGTACGTGCATTCTTCCCTAATTTAGCGTCCACTAGTTAAAAATAAGTTCAGTGAGTAAATACTTTTTTCCCCCTTTCCCGCTAGAAAGAAAGAAGTTTCCATTTTAGTCTCCAATAACACACTAAATTATTCTCCATGGGCTCTCACACTGTTAAGATTTTATCGAAATTACATTTTAATTAAGTTTTATGCTAATTATAGCACGTACAAGCCGAAAGTGTTATTATAAGGATAGATTGAGCGAAATTGAAAATACAAGATTTTAGGAGTTACATGAGCAATTAGGATTAAACCTTAAGGAACATAGTCTTTATCCCTGTGAAGTTCTAATGTATGGTGAGAAAAAAAAATGTTTTAAGGATGACACTAATTCGTCAGGTTGTATAAGCACTTAAATTTGATTGGGAAAATGAATTTCAAATTAAAATTACTGGATCTTCCAAAAAGTTTCGAAAAGGCGATGCACAAAGATTATAATGTAATCACCAACAAGAGGCTCTTCTTTATTGTTACATAATGTAACAATACTTAAAAAAAAAGAATTTGAGAAAAAGGCTTTAAAAGAAAGTAAGGCAGCTAATAAAGAAATGCTCCTTTTTTCTGATTATATATTTATATACATATAATTTTACGAGCATATACTATTTTTCCTTTAATACAAAACAATGTACAGTTCTTAAAATTCAAGAAAAATTAGACCACACCTGAACGAAATCAAAACTAATTAGTATGTTTTGTAAACTCATAAAATGGGTTTTTATCTGCATGAGCAATTATTAGTATTATAAATTTTCATTAAAATATTTTGCTTAGATTAATTTTATTCCTGGGATTAATAAAAATATTATCAAAGTGAAATCTGTTTTACATTTTTTTTTCGTAAATGACTTAAGAGATAGTAATTTTTGTTTGAAAACCAATGAAAAGAGGTTTATTTGTAGTTTTATTGAAATTAAAAGCTTTTAGTTAATGGACTTTTCGTGAATTAGATGTAGCACATTTTTAAGAAATTACAATATGCGTTTGACATTTGCTCCCATAAAAGAATAATTTTCCATTAAATATTTATTAAAGCAAACCTGCAATAATGCAGCAAGCTAATGCATTTTATTTGTTTCTATAGAAATATTATTTATTTATCTACAGTCGGATAATCAACCAGGAAATAAAAATTTAATTATGATAGCAAATAAAATATTTCATGCTATTTAGTTTTTATTAGAAAATATTGTAAAAGAGATATCGGAATATAAGGGGTTTACAGTAAATATTCTAATACATAACTGATATACTAAATTTTCAGAATATATTTATTACGTTTTATTTTGTATATTATTAACATATACTTTTTATTGAAGTAAACGAATAATTTATTTTTCTATAGTTAGAGAAATAATATATTTATAACTTTAGTCGAATATTTTTGAAGACAAAATGTATATATATATAACTAATAAGTAAAACACAAAACATACTGCAAATAAGACATACCTCGCATTTAAAATATAACAGCTAGAAGCAAGAATTCAAAACCATATTTTCAAAAGATAATAATAATAATAATTAATAAAAGCTAAGCCAAATAAAGTGCAATAATTAATGTGAAAATATAATGGAACGGAAATTATAACCTTTGTCACCATCATCAGGGGCCACGAACAGTGGATTATAATTAAAAGCAAACAAAATAGCGGGGTATCGGTTTTGTGGCATATCAAAAGAGATATTCATTCCACACATTCTGGGGCCTACCCTACTATATAAAGGAAAAAAAGAAATAAAAATATAACAAAAAATAGAAATAGCAATTATAAATCAACATACCAGACTTGAGCACATTGAAAACAAGTAATACGTGTTGCCAATGTTAAGAATTGTAAAAAGTGAAAAATGGTGTTGCCCGAAAATAAAAGCGTAAAAGTGGAAAGAAGAATGTATAGGTGTTGCCAAATACGAAAAGGTAATATTATTATACTTTAAGAGTATCCAGGTATATTAATATAATTAAATATATCTATATAAATAAAATTAGACTTTTGTCTGTACATTTCTTAGAATTGAAAAATTTTGCGATTTCTAGCCGTTTCAAGCACCCGGGAATCCGATGCGGCCCTCAAAAAAAAGTTTGTCTGTCTGTCATTCTGTCATTCTGTCCGTGACGCTTTTTTTGTTTAAGCATCACGTAAATACCGCTGAAGCGAATGATATGAAATTGGGCATCATGATAGGTGGTCACTCAACTTAAAACATAGGCGTCGAATTTTTAAAAAATCTTGATTAGATTTTCAGATTTTGCGAAAATCGTTTCAAACCGCGTAAATTTGTATTCAAGCATCACGTAAAAAAGACTCAAGAGAATGATATGAAATTGGGTGTCATGATAGGTAGTCACTCAACTTAAAACATAGGCGTCGAATTTTTTAAAAATCTTGATTGAATTTTGAGATTTTGCGAAAATCCTTTCAAACTGCGTAAATTTGTGTTCAAGCATCACGTAAAAACGACTGAAGCGAATGATATGAAATTGGGTGTCATGATAGGTGGTCACTCAACTTAAAACATAGGCGTCGAATTTTTAAAAAATCTTGATTGGATTTTGAGATTTTGCGAAAATCCTTTCAAACTGCGTAAATTTGTGTTCAAGCATCACGTAAAAATGACTGAAGCGAATGATATGAAATTAGGTGTCATGATGTGTGATCACTCAACTTAAAACATAGGCGTCGAATTTTTAAAAAATCTTGATTAGATTTTGAAATTTTGCGAAAATCATTTCAAACTGCGTAAATTTGTGTTCGCACATCACGTAATAACTGCAAAGGTGAAAAAAATGATATTTGGTGACATGATAGGTGGTCACTCACCTTAAACTATAAGCATCTAATTAAAGAAAATCGATCAGATTTCGAGATTTTGTGAAAATCGTTTAAAACTGGTTGAATCTTTGTTCCCGCATTACGTAATAACGACTAAAGTGAATGATATGAAATTTGGTCACACGATAGATGGTTGCTCATCGAAAACTATAGGAGTCCAATTTTTTAAACATTTTTATTAGATTTTGAGATTTTGTGAAAATTCTCTCGAAATACGTTTATATTTCTTCAAACATCACTTAATAACGACTAATACAAATGATAAGAAATTTAGTGATATGATAGGTAGTTGCTAATCTTAATCTATACGTGTTGAGAGAGAGAATTTTAAAAATATTTTGATTAAATTTTGAGATTTTGCGAAAATCGTTTCAAAATGCTGAAAATTTGTTCCAGCATCACGAAATAAAGACTGCAGGGAATGAAACGAATTTGGGTGACATGATAGGTTGTCACTCAACTTAAATTCTAGGCTTCCAATTTTTCAAAAATGTTGATTAAATTTTGAGATTTTGCAAAAATTATTTCAATATGCGTAAATATTCGCTCGCGCTTCACATAATTACTACTAAAGCGAATGAAATCATATTACTTAGTTACTCTCTAACCTGTAATATTTTAACAATACATAAAAATCATAACTCCGCTTTCTTTACTTTGGCAACATACTACATCCATTCTGTGTACTCCTACAATGTTGACGAAAGTTCTTGCTTTTTGGAAATTTGCATTCACTAACCCGTCGAGGACGGGTACTTCAGCTAGTATAGAATAATAATAAATTAAAATTATTGAATAAAATAGATAGTATAGCCAATTAAATATAACATATTGTTTTAAAAAATATAATGATTATTATTAGTGACAAAGTATGAATAATATGTTATTGTGTGACAGAAGATTAATCTAATAAATTTAAAAATATGTTTTTTGTATTATTAAATAAAGGTAGGACAGAATAATCACAATATAGGAACAACCTTTTTTTTTAAATCCCTCCAGATATATATATGCATGCATATACACATCCAGATTGTTTTTATACATACTACTCTTTTTTTTTAATATGAGAAAACTTCCTCCGCCCGACCCATCCATCCAATTACAACCTTATAACCAAAACCCCACCCCATAATATTACCTTTTAGTATTTAGCAACACCTATGCATTGATCTTTCCACTTTTACGCTTTTATTTTGTGGCAACACCATTTTATACTTCTTACAATTCTTAACATTGGCAACACGTATTACTTGTTTTCAATGTGTTTTCCATGTGCTCAAGTCTGGTATGTTGATTTATAATTGCTATTTCTATTTTTTGTTTTCTTTTTGATTTATTTTTTTTCTTTATATAGTAGGGTAGGGTCCTGTACATGTGGAGTGAATAACTCTTTTGATATGCCACACAACCGAAACCCTACTATTTTGTTTGCTTTTAATTATAATCCACTGTTCGTGGCCTTTGAAGATGGTGATAGTGGTTATAATTTCCGTTTCATTCTATTTTCACATTAATTATTGCACTTTATTTGGCTTAGCTTTTATTAATTTTTATTATTATTATTATCATCTTTTCAAATTGATATTTCTAGTTCTTGCTTCTAGCTGTTATATTTTTAATACGAGGTATGTCTTTTTTTGCAGTATATTTTGTGTTTTACTTATTAGTTATATTCTATTCTGTTTGTCATAGCTGCATTTGCGCGTTACAAATAGGATATATTCTAAATATGCTTGATTTGATATATATATAAATATATATATATCTAAAAGGACGAACTTTATTTTAATTTTAAGACGGAGTGATTTCCGCGAACGATGATTTTTTTTTTTTTTTTTTAACTTTAAGTGTTTGTTTGTAATTGTAAATATCTTCGCCCGTATTAAATGTGCAAGTGTTTAAAATAGTAGTAGTTTTTATTAAATGAAAAAAAAAATAATATTTTAGAATACAAATTCCACCACACTTTTGAATATTCAACACATAGAGATAAATCATTATCAATGCATATTTGCCAATTTGTATGTATTCAGTTTAAAGTTTACGCTATTTACCGCTTTAACGATTTTACGCGAAACTCCCTTTTTTTGTATGTGTGTTACACTTTTACTATGATTTTATGCTTCCTTACTCGTCATACTCGGTGTGAGATATCTGCATGCTACATATATACGATTCGGTAAGTCTGATGGACTTGTTGATTCTTTTTCATATGCTTTAATTTTCAAGAAACCCCAGGGAAAGTAATCGAACTGGTTCAAGTGTGGTGGTCTTGGAGGCCACTCAATAGTACCACCGTACCCAATTATATTATTGCAAAAAGTTTCAGTTAGAAAAGTACGCGGCTTTAGTGATTTATATGCTGGAGCACCATCATGATGAAACTCTACTTGCGATAGATGTCTTAGTAAAGCACATTCGTCTAAGAAATCAGTAACTCGGGCCTCTAAAATCTGTGCATATATTTCGTATGTTTAAGTGCCATCAAAAAGAAATGGACCAGTTAAGGTCTCTCTCCATTTGTAGCACCAAAAATTTTCCGACCAACGCAGTTGATGTCTGTTCGGGAGAATGATATGTGGGTTTTGCAGAGACAAATTTAAACTATTTTGTGTATTTATAACACCCTGTCTTTAAAATTAACACTAATCGGTCCAAAGAATGTCACTAACGAGCAACGGATTATAATTTTGCTTATTCAAAATATAATTGCAGAAATCAAATCTGCGTACTTTTCGCCCACAATAATTCTTATACCAAAAGGGGGCGATATGGATATGCACGATACGAACTTAAAATGCCCCATACTTGCGATTTAGAATAGCCATATGCTTCGCTAATGCTTCTTACACTAGACTGTGGATGATAGAGAGCATATCCTAGAACATCTTCCACAGGCAAGTGCTTTGTTGAGGCCATGGTACTTCTTGCTCTTGGAAGATTTCGAAAGCTACTGGTTTCTCTTAAGTACTTCACTACTTTTAAAACAGTACCGTGCAGGTGATGTAGTATCTGAAGAACCATTCTACCACGCCTTGAGTCTGGCTTTGATTCCCTGCATTGCTTGGTTGATAAGTCGTCCGTCCCTTCATGGAGGGTAATGCTGGCCGCACATTGGGTGCCCCGCCCCCGTAATAGAGTGGCCAACAGTGCCCATCCGTTATTTAAATAAATTAAAAAATAAATATAATTTAGTACTAGGAGTTGGGTGTTGGTCATTTGGGAATTTTGTAGCATTACTGCTCGCTTATACGATGAAATTCGCCTAACGCAGCTCCATTTCCACTTTATTCATTAGCATTAAACATCATCTTTCGCTTTTTATTCTCAATTAGCTAAGAATTAGAATATTATGAACTTCAGACAAACAATAAAATCTACTTCAAACAACAGTATTTTAAATCTAGTAGAATAGTATAATTTAATATTTATCGTCTCAGAGAAGGAAAACTGAATCTCAAGTAATTATAGTCTATCAGCCATTTTACTTGAAACATGATATTTCATTTAATTTATTCAAATAAACTCAACAAATGTGTTAAAAGTTTAGATGTTCTAGATTTTTAATAATTTCTCATTGTTTCGACAAAGTATTTGGTTATTTACACAACTTATTAAAATTCTGGGAATTCGTTAACGGAAAAGATTTTTAAAAGATCCCGGATATATTTTTATAGAGCCTGAATATAACCTTCTGATTAAAGATTAGTATTCTAAAATTAGTTTTTTTTTCTTCTGCCGCAATATGCTAGAAAGTGAAATTAAAACTTATGATTTCTAGTTTCAAAATTTATATGGTCCCTTAACGGTTTACTGTAGCGGGCCATTTTTAAACGGGGAAAAATAACTTAAGGCAAAAAGTTTGCTGCTTGATAACTTGGTGAGTTTTTTTAGGAAAAACGCGGTTTTTAAAAATTTTGTAGAAACTTGTATAAGGATTTTTTAATGTAACCGATATATATATCAATATATAAAGGGTAAAGGCACCAGTTGTTTATACTACTCTCAATTATTGACAGTTGTTCTTTCTAAGTTGAAAAATAAGCGTTTGGGAATACTTAGAAATTCAGACTTAGCATCTATCCAAAGCTTAACTAATCAGATACAATTTCCCGCCGTGATCAAGTCAATCTGACTGACAAATTTCGGGAACGTTGAGTCTCTCATCAGTGTCTTGCAGCGGCTCATAAACTATAGGTTTTGCTTAAGAGGTAAGTCTCGAATTTTACTATAATAACTATGCAACTTCATCTTCCATTGCTTACATTTTTTAAGTGTACTTTGTTGCTACTTATACTCAATGAGATTATAGTTCCTAAATGTAAATATTCAGTTAAACACCTGCTTTTAGTGGTGAGAATAGTTAGTATTTAAAAACCGTCAAATTACCCAAATATCGACACACTCGCAATAATTATGAATTTCACAGAAATTTGCTCAATGGAATTTTTAATATTGATTTTTGATTTTTAGTACAACTATGCCCCTCCCTTTTATGAATAACGAAGAGGTGCAATTTTTGACAGAGGGGTTTCAATAATAGGTTCAAGTTTCAGTCAATAATTCCAATGTTAAGAACCAATTACTGACATCTTAAATATTCTGATATTGTCATTTTTGACCTAAGTTGGTAGGCATAATAAGAAATGCTAATGAGTATACATTTAGGATTAAAGCAATATTCTACATGTCTGTGAATTAGGCAAAACTTATAAATGTGGTTTGTTCTCGTTTTGAGAACACACTTTGCATGTGTGCATTTATTCTCGCTTTGTGTTATACAGTTTGCTTGTGTTTTTGTACTCGATTTGAATAACACGGACTCCATTTTCGGATCTACTATCTTATAGTTTTTAAAGTCGACATATTACAGTACCACCCAAATCGATGATTTGGGTTTCTCTGATTAATGGAAGTTAAAAATCGACAAGCTTACTTCTTCCATTTTTAGGTTGATTTTATCAAGTTGGTTGTATTCCATTTTCAAGTTAGGAAAGTGGCTCCAACAAGCTCTTCTAAACAAATAGAAATGAAAAAACCGTTGATAGAAGAAAAAATTAAGAGGGATAAATATTAGCAGGAAAAAATTAAGAGGGAATAATATTGTGAAGAAGTGTGTTCCACTTGCAACAGCAGTCAGGAATTTTAGGGCTACCACGTATTAATTTGGTTTACAAAAAAGTGGTAATTCCCCAATCAATCGTAAACCTAGCCCTGTAAGTATTACAGCAAAATAAAGAATACTTATAGGAACACGCTTTTTTTAAAGCGTAGGAAAATTCATGAAAAGTGTTCAGTGGTGACGAAACAGCATTTTTTTAAAAATTCAGAATGAAAAAAGTACAGGCTCCCAAGGGTGCGAAGAATGTATACTTCTCTGTAAATAATGATGGGAAAGAGTGCCTCACTGTACTTATTATAGCTAATGCTTGCAGTGATTCAGCCCCGTTTTGTCCAAGTAAGTGACAGTGTCGGATATCACCCACAACGTTCCTGAAGGTTGGAATATGAAGATGAGAAGATGACTTGTGTTCTACCATAAAATGTACCCATTCGTAAAATGTGTACTAACTTTTAGGAATCCTTCGCAAAAATGTTCAAAAATAATTCGAAAGAAAGGTTCATTTGTGAAGCAACAGTCAATTTCTTCAAAGAATCAACATTAGAACAGGATAAACCTCCGACAGCAGCTACCTTTTTGGTTTTAAGCATTTTTTGCTCTCGAAGTGTACTGCTGTCTAATAGAACTTCAGATCAGGATTCCGGGCCAGCAGAGCAGTAACATATAATTGAGAAAAATACATTATTTTCCATCTAATTTTTTAATGCAATTTTAATCAGAAACACAACGATTGAAGATTTCTCTTTTTCCATGGTTTTAAAGAGATGAGAAGGTCCTTTCATGGAAGCAATTAATGAAGACTGTTTGGAAACTTCTGGAGAATAATGCAGTGACCAGTAGTTTATCAATGCTCACAACATATCACGAGAAGTACGAGTAACAAGTACGAGCAGAACGACATCTATCCGTATGTGTCTATGCAAATAAAAACATATATCCCAACTCTTTGGAGGAACCAGTACCTCAGTCATATCATGTCCTGACCATCATCATAAGTCCTTCCAGTTAATAATTCCAAATTAGCTCGATCTGCATCAAATTCATGGATAGATGTAAAAGGCTCAGCATAATAACTAGTGTAGTGTCTTTAGCGGATAATGAGAGGAAGATAAATAAGGAAACAGAACACCACGACAACAGAAAATCACGAACATTAGAGCGAGATCAATAAACAGCAAACTACAGAAAATAGAAGAGGAAAAGGAAAAAGCAATGATGCAGTCACACTATAAAACCCAGAAACCAAGGAAGGCACATGAAATCTAAAGCTCTGATGAAAACAAGAACCCCGGCTACCACAAGATTAGTCAGATGGAGACAGTCAAATTTTAGTTTAAAATACTAGTATATCAACCTACCTTGAAATTTTTATTCTTATTATCCATTTACTTGTTTATGTAATATTATCTTATTTTATTCAAAATAATAGTGTTCAAAAATTTACTATGATGTCAATATCTTGTTCTTTATTATTCTTTTAACTGCCAATAATTGAATAGGCACGGCGATAATTGGTTCTATCCATGTCAATAACTGGTTCGTTCATGTTAATAATATGGGGAAAATTGCTCATGAACTTCCGCTTATAAACCGAATTTTTTTTTATTAATTTGACTAAAGTAATGAATGGAATCAGAAGAGAAAATCTTTGCAATAAAGAAAAACTTTGAAACATAAATATCGCTAAGGAAATAAGAAAATTATTAATAAAATAACTCTAAAATTTCCTAGAAGTGTCAATAACCGTAGCTTTTGCCTCCTATGTGACGAGGAAAAAAATATAGAAACATGCTGTTGATTTGAAATTATTGGACAACATACTTTGTTAGGTGTACAGCGTTAATTTATGGCAATAAATGTTTAAAATTTATGCTGTAATAAGACGAGTTTTAAAAATACATAATAATTGGCTGTAAAAAATCCTTACAAGGACGATCTGTTTCAGAAAACTCATGCTGAAAAACGTGACTTTTAAACTATTGTTCATTAAATTAAAAAAAGTAAGAAAACTGATTATTGAATTATCTGTGTTCTTACAGAGTCATTGAATATGGATTTTCAGTTTACAACACCCATAAAGGGCCCCTTATACCAAATGCGCAAGTTTCAATTGTTGACAGTGTGTGGTGGTAAGGAAATAACTAGTTTAAATTCACTTGGTTATTTATTTATGGATCTGAGGAAAATATTTGCGTTATGTACACTACGATGGAACGAAAACTGCCTGTTTTTTTTTATTTTAATTTAGTAATAGTTGTAAAATGTTGTCTTTTAGGTTCAAAATGAACGTTAAAAAAATTTGGTTGCAATAACACAACATCTTGCGGTGCCGCAAAGAGCTTAAAGTTTGCCAAAAAAAGTTGAAAAAATGTAAAATTGGTCTAATTTTTTTTAGATTTTAGTTTAGCAATAATGGGTGAAAGTTGTCTTTTAGGTTAAAAAAAAACTTTAAAATATTTGGTTGCAATACTACAGCATCTAGAGGTGCCAAAAGAGCTTGTGTAAAAAACTGAAAAATTATAGACTTTGATTAAAAAAAATGAATTACCCCTGCATATAATTTTACAAGAGATGGATTAAAATAGATATATAAGCATTACAACTGGAAAAAAAAGTGTTAATTACAAAATATAATAATACTGAAAAAATGTTATGTGCTATACTCTTCGAATTAATTGGGACAAACGGAAAAAAAACGACTTTTTCTAAAACTTTACCTTTTAATCATTACATACCTTCAGTAGACTGATAAATCTCTAAATAGGTACAAAGTATTTCCTCTTCAAACTGTCTTAACATGGATTCCACTCGTTTAAAGTTTATGTTCTTGATTTAATCATTGCGAAACCACACTTGTATAGTACTTTTATCATTTGATGTCATGCAATTCATCTTTGCTAAACGATTATTGAGTATATGTCTCAATGGGATCTAAGCCTGGTGAATTAGCAGGACAATCAAACACTTTATTCGACTTTCGCCTATAAAAGTCTGTACCAATTTCAAATTGGGACAAAGGGCCAAGTCATGTTGAAGTGTTCCGTCAAATGTTTCCATGAATGGAACAATCCTTCTCCATAATATTTTTATGTATTTGACAGAATTTTAAGAGGAACTAAGCTTCTAGTGTCATTTGTTGAGTAAAAACCTCAAAGCATCTGTTTAGAAGGGTACTTCACATTCTGTTGGATATGATCTGGTCACAGAGTTTCACCTTCACTTTGTCTAAGTTCACTGGATGGGTATTCTTTCACAAATAAATGTGTTTCATCACTGAAAATCCTTTTCTAGCAGTTGTTAACAGTCCATGATTTATATATTTTGGCTCATGTTAAACTTTTTTTCATCATTTTCTGAGTTAGAACTTTTTTTTTCCTCATTTTGCTTTACGGACAATTTCCAGAAGCCTTTTCTGTACGGTTGAGGTACTCACTTCAACACCATAATCCAATAAATCCCTTCTTAGGCCTGTGCTTGTCTTTGTAGGATTTATTTTGCTATTACTTATTAGAATTTTATCAGTCCTTGGAGTAGCTTTCTGTTTGCGCCCACATTTTCCTTTTCTTTTTGGACACGATGCACAGGAATCTTGAAATTTTCTTAAAATTCTCGAAACACTTTCTTTGGTGGTGCCCACACCAACTGAAGTTGCTAATCTCTCACAGTCATAAAAGTGTGTTCATTAAGAGCGATTGTTTTAGAACGCTTCCTAGGAGTAATATTCACCCTGAATGCATATTACTCCTAGGAAGTTCAACGATTTTCAATTAATTCGAAAAGTATAGTAATGTCAAATTTTGTACTTCTTACTTCTGTATCTTCAATGAATAGAAAGGCTACAGCTTCAAAATCTTTGTTTCTACTTTCTTTAGAGATTAAATTGTTTGTCTTTAATTACTCCTAGTAAGCGTTCAAGCTTCAAACTCGTGTTACAATGAACGCAAAACTATAACCACTCAGAAAGGTTCACAACTAAACTGCTGATCTATTAAAACAAGTCAAATTACTAAATTATAGTCAAGGTCGATCCGACAAACTACCTCTAAGCAGATATAACTGGTTTGAAGCGGTTCGGGACATCACTCGTAATCGCATACCAACTCTGACAAGAAAGATATGTTTGTCCCAATTAATTCGAAAAGTATAGTAATGTCAAATTTTGTACTTCTTACTTCTGTATCTTCAATGAATAGAAAGGCTACAGCTTCAAAATCTTTGTTTCTACTTTCTTTAGAGATTAAATTGTTTGTCTTTAATTAAATTTTGGCATATTCTGAAGTGGGTGAATTTTTGCTGTTATGCATCCTTTCTTGTAATTGAACACCCAACACTGATTCAGTCACTCGTCTTCATTTGCACTTTTCACTGCTTGCGCGTGACAAAGAAGACGGGGAAAGTCAACAACTGGGTCCGCTTTACTATTTGGTTTAGCTTCAGATGCCTTCCGCATAATGTCTTTGAGTGAGGCACTGGAAGCATTTTTTAACAAAGGGAGGAGGGATTTATGTCTTTTTCAAGTCCTTTGCATCGAATTTTTCAATTGGAATTTTAAAGTTCCTTGAATCCACCTCTACTTTGTTATCTTGACTTTAAAATGTGTCGTAAATCAAGTTCTCTTTGAATTTTGCGTTAATCGCATAGCATGGGAAAAAAAAAGTTTTTCCGGAGCAGCAATGTACCCTTTTCTTTGAATAATTGGGTCTAATTGGGTCTATAGTGTTCTTGAGATCGTCAGAGAGTTTTAACTTAATATTAAATTGCACAGATGCGTACACTTTTACAATATACTCAGCCAGGGTCCTAAGATTTTCAGTTGCCATATACAATCTTAGTACGCGGCTGTCTAATGTCAACCACCTGGCGTGAGCAAGTTATCCAGGATTTATTTAAGATAAATTTAGCAAGTAATTTCCACTTGATACAGCGATACACATATCCAACAAGTACTTATGATCGGAGCTTAAATCAGTTTTGCCCTCTAAAAGAGGAAAGTTATTTTCCATTAGCAAGAGAGTAATCACAGGAATATTAGTATAGCTTTCTAGCTTCTGACTATCACCTTCAAATTCATTGGATCCCTTCGTTCAACCATCTAAATGACGGAGTGAAAAAAAAAAAGTTTCGTAGCGGTAGCGCATTACCATGGAAGAAGCAAATTAACCACTGTAAAAGTCTTCCTATTTCATTTAAATCAAAGAAATCAAACTATGTTTAGCGCTTTCAACGATTCCATCACACCCAGTAAACGTGAAGTTCAAAGTTGTTTATAGTGGTCACTAGCTTCAAGAAACTCCAGTGGACTGTCTGCTGTATCATTTTTGGTGCCAGGTTTAGGCGTTACTTGGCCGAAAAGCTTTGATTTTCGTTCCTTTATTAGTGAAGGAGGTTATGTCTAATATAACAGTAGCACTTCATAGCATATTAGTAAGTAAGCAGTTCATCTTCGCAGAAATTCTAAATTTTCCAAAAATGGGTCATTCAGACACCTTTTACCTTTTCTCACTAAGTTAGACAGAGCCAATTTTAATCCCATCAATAAAGTATCACGCAAACTAACAAAATCTTACATTAAAAAGTCTATTTCAATTTTTTTTTTTTCAAAATCGAGACGCGCAAAAAAAAAAACTTTAAAATGTAGCAAAAGTTTCAATTTCATGAAATTTTAACGTCCTTGCGGCACCTCAAGATATCCTCCAATTTTTTTCATATTTTCATATTGTCTTATATCCACCAAAATAAGACTTTTCCGTGGTATTACACATTGAAAATCAAAAGTTGACTTTTTTCGTTAAAATGCTTTAAATGTAGCAAAATTTTCAATTTTGAGAAACTTTTACTTCCTTGAGACATCGGATGACGAATTTCAATATTTTTCATATTTTTAATTTATCTTATCTACTCCCAAATGCAACTTTTCAGCGATATTACAAATTAAAAATCAAAAACGGTTTTTTTACTTCAACCCTAATGTACACTTAACAAGAACAAAAGAAACATTGAACGCGTAAGCTGTCTGTCTTCATTGGAGGTGATATTCACAGTTCTCTCAACACTGACTGCATTTTAAGGCAACTCTAGAGAGAATATAGGAAATGGCCTGTGAAAATGTTAAAATATTCCCTCTGCAAGTACATTGCCCGATAATTTCTAACTGTTACTGCTTGAATTTTAGCTTAAAAGAATAAATAATAATAGCATATAGTATATACAAAATTACTCAGGTAAACTGCTTAAATTATCACAGTTTCTGTGTTTACAAGCATTTAACCCTTTTCTTAATAAATTTACTCACATATTATTTGAACTTATATAATAAACATCTATTTCACCATCCGCAAATATTTCTCGAAAGAAAAAAAAAATGTTTACGCATGAAATATCTTTTGTTGTAGAAAGATAAACAGTGTTGCAAACTAATTTTTGAAGTGATTGATTGTCACTGTAAAATATTTTAGGGGCAGTGAAGAAAAAACTTAAATGAGCCGTCTGTGTTGCTGCCTATAAAAGAGCCATATGTTCGGCTTCTGTAGATGATAATGCGACTAAACGCTGTTTTGGAGGATTCCCAGGATATCGGGCCATTAACAAATTTGAATAGGAAACCAGTGTAAGATTTTCTAACATTTATGTCGGACGCCCAGTACATATCTGGCCTTGACATGATAGAAAAATACATTAATTATCGAATAAGTGATCCATATGGTATGTATACCATTTCGTATACCTCTTGTTCGGTTTTGGGACGTATTTCTTAATTTAAAGTCCGTAGAAGTCGATAAAAGTTTAGCTCTCTGAATTCCAAGTTCTTGTAAAATATTTTGTATATACTTATTTTGACACATAGCTATACTGTTATTACTTTAGAGAAATTCAATTAATTAACAATAACACAACTTCCCTAAATATTTCATCTTGAAGGAGCTTGATAACTTATTCCGAACATCTTCATAATTTTCAAGTTTATTTGTCAGAAAGATGAGGTCATCAACATCGTTCAATAGCACTGATGGTAACAACAACACTAATGGTTTCAACAATCATGACAACAACAACAGTGATGGTTTCAACAATCATGACAACAACAACAGTGATGGTTTCAACAATCATGACAACAACAACAGTGATGGTTTCATCACACTGCGGTGAGAGAGCAAGTGTCGGTAATTTTCTTAGTCCGCCCAACTCTGGCTGAGTTTTATGGCGACCCTAGAAAGAATATTAAGCATGAGCAGTGAAGAAACCAACAGGAATTTCTACACTTAATAAAAAATATTTTAAAAAGAAACAAAGCATTATGAATGATAATAACGCCTATCAACTTTTGAAAATATGAAAAGCATACAAAAATAATTTTAACCTATTTTATTTCGGCAAATAAATACTTATCATTAGAAAAGCTTGCATGATGACAGCTTTTTATCCATTGCGCTATAGCTGAACGAAAAAGAGAAATAAGTACAGAATAATATAAGGTTGCAAAAGGAAAATTCAGCAAACGTGATAACAGACCAAATAAAACAAATTGAAACCTGTCTGATAAAACACAGCAGAAAAAAATCTTTTGACAAAATGAAAAAAAAAAAAAAAAAAAAACGAAGTAAACTAAAAGAGAAACAGTCGGAAGACTGACAAAATGAAAAGATGCTTTTATTCGAAGTCTCCCTTAAACATGTTGTGTATCCACTGCTATCTTCTTAACAGGCATTTGTTCAAAATCATGTCTTTTGTTTTAGCAGTTTTATGTATCACTACGGGATTTTCTTATTCTTACGTGGCCACAGATTGATTTAAAATTCTAAGAATGTTCTATTCTTTAGAATTGTTAAATATCTAGTAATTTATAATTTTTGAAAACTATTCTACATTTAATATTGCTTCTGCCAAAATATAAATAAAATAAAAATGATAAAAATGATTCTTTTGATATTTGTTTTACCATTAAACTCGTGCAAAGCACACTTAGAGTGAAGTAATGTTCTAATATTCCAAGCATATTAATTATGTATGGGTATCTAAACTTACAAAGGATAACTCAGCAAAATTAATTAAAATTACACTAAAAGTATTGTCACTTAAAGATGATATATGGGATTTATTTTATGTGATATTAAAACCGAGGTAATAACGGTCTCAATCTATTTTTATGCAATCAGCAAATGAAACATAAAATAAAACTAGATTTGGGAATATTACTGAAGTTCAGTTGAACAAAGACTGTTTTGAATAATTTTACATATTTATACAACACTAGAAGTCAAAGCCAGTTATGGAGCCATTTACAACCGGCGCTAGAAAAAACACTGGCCGAAAATATGTATACACTGAATATAGTCGATCTTCGCCCACCTAAAATAAATAAGTTCATATTCAGTTTTTATTACAGACCAAAATCGAATTTCATGCTCTTCTGAAATCGCGCGGAAACTTTTGGCATTCGAAAGATTTCCTTTTGTGCACAATTTCTTATATTCATTCGGATGATTTATTCGTGAAAAAAATAATAAGGTGGAAAAATTAGTTTAACAAATTGGAATCACACTTCCTTTCAAAGCCTGATGACCGTGATGAATATGTCGTCATATCGATTGCAATAGTTGATTTTGTTATGCAAATGATTCACTTTTTTTACTCTCGGAAATAAAAGAGCTGAAAACATCAAAAAATCGCTTAAAAAATAAGGGAACCGGTGGATTTTCAGATATTAAAGTAGCACAGGTTTATTTTTTTATTTTTTATTTTATACATAATTATAAAAAAAATCAAGCGGATCGTAAAACGGTGTAGATGTTACTACGCTTTTTCTGTTTTTTTAATATTTTTGAACTTTTTAGCCCTTTTTGGAGTAATTTCCGGTAAAATATTTACATTGAAGTGCTAGCCCGGAATGGTTACACAGTGAGTCTGTGAGTCGGGGATCAGCGTAACTACGTAGGAGGATTGTCATGTAGTGCATTCTTATTGTAATTTTATATAATAAAGACAACTTTCAAATTGGTTAGTATTCATAAACTTATCTTGGAAGTAAGAAAAGCCATAAACCTAAGGACACTGGTGATCCATACGGCAAAATGTTAAATGCTTATTTTAAACAGATTTTTAAGTAAATAAAGATTAAAGATATTTTCCTCTTATTGTATCGCAAAAGAAATGTTATACGAATCTGAGATGTGCACAACCACTAGTAATTTTCGAATTCAAAAATAGGTTTATGAAACATTTTCTTCAGTAAAAATGTTCTAATTTTTTAAAATATTCACAGAGGAAAGGGAGTTATCAATAAGCATAATTACAGTATACTAAGAAGGAGTTACGGGAATATATTGGAAAAAAGTGAATTTTCGAGAATATAATAGGGCTGCAAAGAAATCAAAAGCATTTTACATAATTCATTCAGAAGTAGACATTTATTTTTCGTACGGAATTAGAAATTACTGTCTGTTTTTGTATAACGAACAAGTTATTGCTAGTTTTCAATATTTAACTAGTTTTCTGCATGCATTCAAAAGACGTCTAAAACTTTCTTTTTTCATTTCCTTTATATCGTGTAATCCTGAAGGTTGCTTTAATACCTTTACTGACCTCCACTACTGCCTACCATTCCTTTGGCCTTTACAATGTCATTTTTTAAGTGAAAAGTTTATCTTAATACTCACGTTATCCATAAATGTTGAATATGGAGTACATGTTCGCAAGATTACAACCTGTTTTGCACGAATTTGGCAGCATGATACCTTCCCCATGAACTCCAATTTTTTTCAATTTTAATGAGATCTTATCAACACAAAGCACTTTTTATCGTTGTCTTTAACGTTTTTCCTAGTAAATTAGGTACAGTTTTATATAGCACTTATAGTTTTCTAACTAATAAACGTTAAATGAAGAAAATATAAATATTTCTAATCAATGTTACCCAAGAGAAAATAAAAAATATTTATCCTTCAGAATAACACTTAGCTAATATTTTTACATTCATGTATTTTATCTTGTTATTGATAAAATATTTAGCAAGAAGTCGTAGTTTATCTGAATATTTGAGAAGACATAATGTAAGTAGGTAAAAAAACAAACAATCTAATAATTCTTTCACACACACATGCACTTATGTTCCGTAGTTTAACTTTATTTATGAATATGTAAAAGGATTTCTAAAATAATATAAGTAAATTGCGTGAGGTATGCCATTAGTTGAGTGTTGCTTTGTAAATTTTCTTCTCATGACAAAAGTTAAGCCAGTAAAAAATAATTCATTAAAATTATTTTTAATAATTAATCATATTCAGTTGCATGGTAAAAAGTGATGAACAACATGAAAAATTAAACGGATTACGCACAAGAATAAAAAATTGCTTTCTTTATAAGCAATTTTTTAGCTTTAGCAGTTTTAAACATTTTTTTAAATAAAATTTCACTTACAAGGCATGTAATGATTTTTTTCATTACTCTGTTTTGATATTGGAGAGCTTGTATGGTAGTTATTAACATTATAATAGTAATTAGATTTCCTTTTAAATCTTTTTTCTTATGTTTTCTTAGACAATTTTAATTGTGAATGGAAAAGTAGTTCTAAGTAAATAAATTATGCGGAGTTTAAAATCGAAATTAAAAAATGAAATTTAAATTACAAGAAGTAACGATGTAATTAAAATAATTTATTTGCTTATGTATAGAAATTTCTGTGAATTGTATTTTACTTAATACAATGCAATCATCACAACTGCTGTGACTTCTTAAAAAATGTTTCGTTTTTTATGCATATAAAAAACCATTTATCTAGGTGCATAAAATAACTAAATATAAATTACCCGTCAAAATTGACAACGTAACAGTTATTCCAGAATGCGACTTACCTTTCTGAATAATTTCTATACACGCTCACTTTACCAATATTCACTTAAGAGATATTGAAATAAAATCCTACGTCAGATTCCATTTTTCCATAGCTATACGAAATACTTTTAAAAGAAGAAATGGCTGAGTTTGCAGTTCCTCATCAAGTCAGTAAACTTTTATCCGCGCTATCTTCATAAAAATATTTAATATCACGTTTCCCTTGAAATACATTTCAAAAATTCCTGATAATGAGAATTATAAGTAAACAAGCAATTATCCGTTCAAGAGGCTTATTTTTAACTTCAAATGGTATTATGGAAAGCAGCCGCATTAGTGAATTGAATCCAGGAGATTTCAGAAGCTTAAAGGCTGAAAGCATGATATATTTCACTTTAACGAAATTTCGAAGGATCATTAATGCATTTGAATAATCCTACTCTTTTTACTCTGGAAAATAGTTATTTCTACTTTATCGTTCACTCCTCGATAGAGTGCAGCGTCTAGAATTAATTTATATTTAAGTAGCGTTCAATCGCATATTTGAAATAAGAGTGAAAATGAACCTTAATACTCAATTTGGAAGATATAAAGATTCTTGAAATACAGGTGATTACAACATTTTTGTTAAAAAAAATTAGTTTCACTACTTAAATAATTGTTGTATTCTTATGGTGACCAAATTCAGCCATTTTCATGCAGCTGGTTAATATTTAAGTGTCAGATAGAAAAAAAAAATGTTTTAACTTTTTATCTACCTTTCTTCACCCCTGACCTTTCTTTTCCCTGGTTTCTTCCTTTTAGTTCCTGTTTCTGCAACGACTTGTTCGTCGCTTGTGTTTCTGTTTACTTTCTTTTCATTTCCCCGTTCCTATCTTCAGGTGATTGGCACTGAGGAAGGGCAAAAATGTTTTTGCTCCAAACAGCTGCATTACCGTTGAAGTAAACTTTATGGTGTTATTTTACAAAGTTTTTTTTAATATTAATTTTATGGTCTTCGATTACATATTATAACTGGAACAGCATAAATATATTTGCTGAAGTGCACGTCTCAAAATAGGCAATGGGTAAATGATATATTAATATTGATAGCATTGATTAAAAAAACCATCTGTAGATGTTATCGAAGTTCATATTGAACTGCCGATTGTATGGTTGAGGGAGTAAGGCCATTTTTGAGCTCGAATATCGCGTTGCACATCAGAAAATGTCATGGCCACAGAGTCCACAAGTGAATTTAATGATATAAAAATGAATTTCAGTGCACACGGTTCTATGGTAAAAATTCTCGTTGTAATATAAATATAAATCCCCATATTATGCTATATTTTGTTTTTATTTTAAAAATGTCGAACATTAGCAACTAAACTATTAATTTACGTGCTCTCCAGTACTTTTTAACAATATCCTCATAACTAGAACGTGCAAAGCATTTTTTCAGCTGTTTTCAGATCATGGTCTTGTTGTAGTCGCATAAAGTACAGTTAGAGGAATCCACTACCACAATTATGCAGAGGTGGTCTCAGAGCCATATCCAGTTAGACGTCTGAAGAGAGCCACTGCTGTCTTTCTCCCCTCTTCTAAACGTAGTACGTTGAATCATATTCTGTTATGTGATAAATATAAATTAATGTTAAAAAACATTATTTTCAAGCGAAATAATCGACTTATTAAAAAGGCTGAAACTATAATTTTAATTCATAAACTAGCCGGACTGGGTTGAATTGTGCCTTCATGATTTTTTAAGAGGCTGGGGCATTACTCCATTTCTCATTTCAGTAACAGGTTGGGCCGTCCGAAAATTTCTCATTTTGGTAACGGTCTGGGCTGGACAAAGTTAACTATAGAGTATATAAACTTTGCAAATTATATTTTATAATGATTGTGATGTTTATAAACTCTTTACAAACACCAAAAGTTATGACATCTTGGGTAATTTCTCCCTCTGGCCCATTTTTTTTCTCTATAAAATCATACTTAGGCCCACTTCTGTGTATTTGAAAAAGATGTAATCATCTCAAAATTACATTGCTTGTTGGTTCAAACCGTGAGAAAACCGAGCTTGTTTCTGAAGATGAAATAAGTTTTGCTGATATCTTATATTTTGGAACTTGATGCATTAAGATGATTTCAGAGAAATATTTTAATGTATTCATAAATTTAAACATAGTCTAATTGGATTACAAAAATATTTTTAATATATATAAATATACTCTAAAACCTATATATCTATCTGTCTATATCGTCTTTCTCCCGTAATTGAGAAAACCTTTTATACAGAAAGTTTTCATGATGAAAACAGCGCTTTTGTCTCAGTTAGTCTAAATAGTTACGTATTTCTTCAAAAAACAGAAATAAATAACTGTTATTGTTTAACATTAATTCAAATTAAATATTATAAAAATAACTTTTAGCAAACTAAAATATTTCTGTAGAATAATTTTCTAAAACCAAAGAAAAATATTTTATGACAGGTAAAAAGCCCAGAATAATTTTTATTTATTTTATTTAATTTAATTTTATTTATTGATTGATTGATTTTGACATGCAACTAATATTAATTATTTCAAACATTTTCAGTACATATTTTGAAAGTCATATCTGCATATTAATAATGATATTGGCTTTTCCTGTAACCTTTTATCGCATCATTTCTAAATTGATTAAAATCTACAATTAAATTGATTGTAAAGTATAGTTAATAAGTATTCAATGTATAAGCTAATCTTTATGCACTAGAGATTAATTAAACTCTGCTAACTTTTATACCATTAAACAACAAAATACACTATTATTTTTAGAAAAACTTTTCGACGACAAACACAACGATAAGTTAATCTTTGTTAACATCTTCCTTCTAATTTCTGAAAGAATAATTTTATTAATATTAAATATGATTAAAATTTATGGTAATCCGTTTTCTTATCATTGCAAGATCAAGAACAAACTTCATTAAAACATAGAACAACACATTTTTTTTCTTCTCATATTGCGTGATTTCAGTTTAGTTTAATTCTTATTTATTGTTTCAGTAAAAGAGAGAAAACAATAACTGTTCATCAAAAGCAGGTCAGCCTTTAATAAAAACGCGATTTAATTAAAAGTACACAAACGCAACACAGTTTCATTTCATTAATTAAAAAGGGCGCTAGCATACTTTCAGAAAATAAGATATTGCCCCTAAAAATAATTAAATGCCCTTCGTTTCTTTGCTTTTAAATGTTTTGGGGGAGGTTACATTTTTTTTTCTCAGCATACCTACTCTCTACTATCAACACAGAAAGGATTTTTATGAGTATTTAAGCGGAAGTACAGAAGAAAATTTTCAGAATTGCATTACGCTTTAAGCACATAAACTGGCATACGTAAACAGCTCCGCAATAAAATTTTATGTTTTGCTTTGAGTTTTCAACGAAAAAATGCAAGATAATTTTCAAATGAGTTGGAGTTCTTAATGGAAAGTTGTTGGGTTGTAAAAGTTTAAATTATCGTGTTTGAGCACATTCAGAGAGAGAGAGTGGTACGTGTGTGATATAAACCGTGCCGGAAATAATGTCGGAATTATATTCAACCGCTTTAAAGGTCTGGATGCGCAGTCATTTTTTAATGAGTAGTTATGGTTAACGCGCAGTGATCCCGCTCTGGGAACACCCAACTCTGGCGTTTTGACTGTTGCCAGTCACGAAGAAAAGTTTTGATTTCTATAAAAATTGTTGCGGGTGACATAGGTCCACGAGAATCCTTTACTTTTTTGCACGTCATTTCCCGTAAACGAATTGTGACGATTATTTTTAACAGCACTGACATCTGCTGAAAAATGGAAGAATGCGAGAACAGCTGGATAGATTGCCCAATGCTGAAAAACGGACAGCCGTTGCCACCGCTCGACTTAACTACCAGCAAGATGGCGGACGATTGAAACGTTCATCGCGTGCCACAGATCTAGAGAACTTCTTTGACGACAGCTGGCTGTGCCGGGAACAAATACGGTTCAATCATTGATAATGATAAACTTTCCAAACAGTGTTTATAATGGTGAAGTATGTTAGAATATGCCTCATGAAGATTGTTAAACAGTTTTAGTAGGCGGGTGGATAATGATAAGACGCATGCATTATGATAAGCTTTTAATAAAGTACATTAATAGTTATTTAAAATATGAATGAGTTTCAGAATTTTTTAAATTGATTAACAAATCTTCTATTAGCATGTATCGATATATACAGCTAAACGGAAAGGATAAAAGTATCAGAGACACGCTCAACGTTTTAAATACGTTAAAATATTAACTGTAAGGTGACACTTCATAAATTAAGCACAAAAATTTTAACAAACTTCACATTAAAATGTCATTATTTTTAAAAGCACAATAGGGTTACTTCCAGCAAATCAGAATTATTCCCATGGGAAAAGTTTCCACAAGTAAGATGCTGCATGTTTTCAAATAGTGCATTCGAATCTTCTGAATTCGGATTCATATATTGATCAACAACTGTTTGTTAAGAAATCATTGAATAATGCATTTTATTTATTTTAGTCATTAATTTCACCTTAAGAAAATCATCTCCAATATGCAATGAGCAAAGTAGGATTTTTATGCAGTAAAATAACTGAAGTCGGTATCAACAATTTCGGAATTTCCCTTAGTTTAAAATGCGTTCTGCGTTTCGCATCAACTAAGATCTATGCATTTCCGTTCTTCGCACCGTGGCAGTTTGTCAGCTGTATTTTACATATTTCCATTTTATCTTTCCTAAACTTAAGCAAACACTATCTTGATAAAGAACTCGCTTTCGAACTTTGAGTTCTTGACGAATAACTGCAATAAATTTGGGTAAAAGCAACGGACGTGTGAAGAACTTTATTCCCAAGAGAAGCGAAAATATAATAATTGCTTAGCTCAGTAAATTCTGCCGACATCGTAAAAAGCTCCCTTTCAAAATGAACTTTATATTTATTCTTAGCAAAATGTAAACGAGTTTATATTTAATCCTATTCCATTCTTTTTTTTCAGATTTAACTACACTGGACGCACTTTCTATGCATATACGTACTACATGCATATACAGGGTGTCCCAAAATATGCTATCTCGCTTTAATCTACGCTTTATCTACGCTATTTTTTATCTGTTAGAGATATTTGGGAAGTACATATTGAAAAAAATTGTGTTCAAAATAAGGTAGTGGGAAAGACTGTGCTAAGAAAAAAGTCCTCTAGTTAATTTTCAAATGGTGACACCTTTTAAATTCGATTACGACCATCGTACAAAAATTTTTTTGTAAAATGCGCTTCATACATTACTGAGTTTATGTACAAAATTTAAAAATTATATCTTAAATATATCAGATATATGAAGACACATAAATGCATACAGACTGAAATAATTTTTCAATTGTTCTAAGAAAAAAAAAATCTCGTCAAGTGATCACATTTCAGGGTCGTACAGAAATTACGAAAGTTTACGAAAAATTTGTAAAGCCGTGACTTCAATAGGCGTATATGTTCAGCCGAACACATGTTGAGAGAATCAGGAAAAACTTAATATTTCTTGCAAATTTGAGCTTGGAAATCGGTTTTTTTTTTTAGTTAGGGATATGTAATTCAACTGGCCTCATGTGTTTACGGAAGCCACGGCAACATTTTTTTAAAAAATCTAACAATATCATAAAAATCTAACAATAAAAGTTTACATTCTGATTCATATATAGCCCCTGCTTAAAGATATCTCTGAGACGTTGTATGATTAGAAGCCGAAATTTAGTACATCATCTCATTAGTGTACGAAGCATATTCTACTAAGAGGGATTTTTTTTTTTAAGTAAAACTTCTTTAGGTGCGACTAGAGGGTAATTGATTTTTTTTTTCTGACGGAAGTAACGCTGAGTAAAGGACGTGACGTGCGTGCGGAAAAAGAAGAACCACAGAAAAACCTACTTTTTCGACACCACTACCGTGCTTTCGCCGATCGCCAAATTCATCCTGTAAAAATACGCAGAACCTGTTAGACCATTGGTTCCCGACGTGGGCGATAACGCCCCCTTGTGGGCGTTTGAGGCTTTCAGGGGGGCGGTAAAAGACCCAGAGAAAATTAGAAGGCGTTGATATGGCACGGAGGGCCGTGGGAATATTAAACCAAATATAGTCTAAAAAAGACTTAAAAATCACTCTGATAATTCATTTCTATTATGTGTGTGAAAATTCACATACACTGCTGGCCATCGTAAATGCAACACCCTGAAGGAAGCATGCAAATAATATGAAATTTACAACATGCATTAGCTGAGGTGAGATATGCAAATGATTAGAATTTCAGCGCAGACGCACATCAAGCGCGCCTGTGGCGCCACCTCAAAGCGCTATTTAAGGCTTGGAGATTTCGACGGTTTCAAGTACAGCAATTGTGTTTTTCTTGCTTTTTTTTCAAAAAAACGATAAATTATGCCTCGTAGGAAACAACGATCATCTTTTGATCAAGTATCCGAGTTTGACAGAGGAAGGATAGTGGCATACCGAGATTGTGGGTTATCTTTCAGGGAAATCGGTCGTCGTATTGGACGAAACCAAACAACTGTGATGCGGATATGTGATCGTTGGGTGCAGGAGGGTACGACGGACAGACGTGATCGACCGCATCGACCTCAGTGCACCACGTCACGTGATGACAGGCAGATTGTACGCATGGCAGTGACGGACCGCTCAGTCACATCACGAACCATATCACAGCAGATTCAGTCTGTAACGCATCATCCAGTGTCTGCGCGTACCATTCGACGTCGTTTACAGCAGAATGGTCTGTCCGCAAGACGTCCGTTGCTTTGTCTACCTCTGACGCGGAACCACAGACGTCTCCGCCGCCAATGGTGCGATGAAAGAAGGATGTGGACGACAGAATGGAATGAAATTCTCTTTACTGACGAGTCACGCTTCTGTATGCAACACCACGACGGTCGGATTCGAGTCTGGAGACACCGTGGAGAGAGGATGCTGAACAGCTGCATTATGCACCATCACACTGGTCCTGCACCGGGTATTATGGTATGGGGCGGTATCGGATATCTCTCTCGCACTCCTCTAGTACGCATTGCCGGTACTTTAACCAGCCAGCGCTACATCTCCGAGGTGTTGGAGCCAGTTGTCCTTTCTTACCTTCAGGGCTTGCCAACAGCCATATTTCAGCAGGATAATGCACGGCCACACGTGGCACGCATTGTCCAAGGATTCTTCGTCAATCACCAGATTGAATTGCTTCCCTGGCCGGCGCGCTCTCCGGATCTTTCGCCGATAGAAAACATGTGGTCCATGGTTGCTCAACGACTGACCCAGAGTTCATCCCCAGCTGTCACACCAGATCAACTTTGGCAACGTGTGGAAGCTGCTTGGTCTGCTGTACCCCAAGAACACATTCAAAGTCTCTTTGAATCAATGCCGAGGCGTGTGGCAGCTGTGATCTCCAACAACGGCGGCTACTCTGCGTACTGATTTTGGCAGGAACCACGCTTCATAGAATGCTGTAAATTTAATCATTTGTTACTTGGTCAACATGTTATCTACACAATAAATTTTGTTGTGATATCTCTTGTTTTTCTTGGTGTTGCAATTTGGGTGGCCAGCAGTGTATTTCGATATGAGACTTCGCTGTTGAGAGAAAATATACCTCTTTAAAAACTTCCATTCCTCTTTTTTAAATGAAGAAGAAATTCAGTACAGTTTCAATTCCAACAATACTCTATCTATTTGTATTCTTTTATTTAATTCCTGTTTCCATCATGCATTATATACGCTCTTATTTCTCTGGAGTGGAAGGGGGGGGCGGTATTGAAATATTCACTAGAAAAGGGGGCACCAGTTCAAAAAAGGTTGGGAACCTATGTGTTAGAGGAACGGCGAGAAAAACAGTCAAGTGTCGTATCCTTGAGACATCAATCTTTATTTTATATATCAATAAGCGTTTTGAAGGTACATCCAACATAATATTTTACATGTAATCCCAACCTTACAGGAGGTTCTCGTCGCTCGATTCAAACCCTACGAAAAAACGTTTTAAGAAAACAGTGAAAGAATAATAGTTCAACACGGACACTTCCTGGAGGCTAACCCTATATCCAGACGGAATAACGGTTTAAGAACACGGGTATGTAACACCACAAAAAAAAAAAAAAACACTGGCTGCAAACGATTTAAGAACAAAATAAAAGAATAACAAATGGACGCTCAGTGGATTCTAAAGCAACATCAAGACAGAGCAACGGTTTTAACGCGGGGATGGAACACGACAAAGAAATGGACCCTGGCAGCAATCAATCACAAACAATAGACAGAACCTGCAGTTTTAAAACTCGGATACAGAATAATAATTTGAAACCTACCAGCAGACGAAATCAACGCTTAAGAACACTGTGATAGAAAAACAAATTACACTATCTGCATTCGAACCCAAGAAACAGAGGATAACATCAGTTAAAGAACACAGTTAAAGTATAATACTAGATTATGAACATTCCCCCATTCATACCCAACCTCCAGACGGAACAATGGTATAAGAAAACAGTTAAAGAATAATACTACAACATGGACACTTCCTGGATTCTAAGTAATTATCATGAATTACCGATGATTCTTACTGGAGATTTTAATGCTAATTTTCGCTATCAAGAATTTCCACCGTTAGTTGATTTAAAAAAAATTATCTAAACATGAATACTTCTCGACGTCTATCAACAACGCTTTTCGGCACAACGATAGATGCTGTATTTTCATGAAAATTAGCAAATTTAGAGAGTAAAATTTATGTTTCACATTAAAGTTACAACAAACCTATAATTTCGTACATAAAAAATTGTGATGACATTCAAGTACCTATTTCCAATGAATAATATGAATATAACATTTATGTAATCTTTGTAAAGTACATGGATAATAAATATAATTAAATTATAATATGATATTTATTTTAAGCTAAAGTTTAATCATTTCAGTGATATGTGTCGTAAACCTCAAAGAAGTTTTACTTCAATCACGCATATAAAATTTCAAATGTTTCACTCTGAAAATTAACGAGAGAATATTTTTAAGTGGTTTTTATCTCTATGATATTATGAACAATTTTCTTTTCAATTTACATTGTCCACTTACCCTCTAATGGGTAAACAATTAAAGCGCGTTATCATCTTTTACACTTTCATATGTATTTTCTAATAAACAAAAGCGAAAATCTAGTTGTGTTTGTGTGTGTACTTGTCCGAATGACTTAGAAATCTACGTCGGAGTGCTTAATTTTGAACAAAAACGCAAGAGAATATAGCAAAGTTTTAACTCTACTTCGAAAATCTCAAAACGTACCCGTAATGAATTTTTTGCGATTTTTTACTTATTTGGAAAAATTTGATTATTTGCTTGACAAAATTCGCTATCGTGAATGATAGAAAGGTCATTTTGGTGTCACGGTTATCAGGCTTTGGATGAAAAATTACTATTCAGATTCATTTGATACAGCTTTTTATGATTATCGAGTTTAACTTTTAAATTTTTTTATACATAAAATTATTTCTTCTGCATGAAGCTATGACACATGCAGTGATTTTCCCAGCAAAACCTAATCTATCAATCAAATCAAATTGCTGGGGGAAAATTGCAATTCGGATTCTCTTGAAACAACTTTTGTGATTGTCCCGTTTAACATTTTTAATGTTTTTGCATATCAAATGATTTCCTCTGCGTGAAGCTATGGTACATGTGGTGCTTTTCCCACCACAATCAAATCTTTCGAATGCGGAAAGTTTCCGAAAGCACACCCAGAGAAATTCCGCACGTTCTCAGGAGAGCGTTAAATTCCGATCACAGGACTGCGTTTCTAGAATATTTGGAATTTTTTATGAGTGCACTCGGAGAAATTTATCCCATGCAAAAGATTTAATTTTGCTTGGAATAGCCCGTGAGAATTAATAAATGAGCATTTCCATTTTTTAGGTCTTCCTGTTTATCAAGAATTCAAGTCTTGGCTTGCAAATGAAATTTGGTTTTCTAATGAAAGCGTAACTGTGATGAAAGCAAATGGAATTTTGTATTGTGGCATTTGTTATAGCTCAAGTAATAAACATTGAAAATCCATAACAATTTGAATGAATTTTCAAAAATTGACAAATAATTGTTATCGCTTCTAATTAAGTAATGGATTTCAAAATAAGGAAATTTGTTACGATTATATGAATTAAAGCACAATATGACTATATAATGTAAATAAATACTTCGTATTTCTCTCTATTTAAAAAAAAATGCAACGGTCGCCGCAGCTGTAAAAACCTTGCTCTACTATCTCCTTCGAAACCGTAGAGATTTGAATTTAGACGAAGGTGTCCACGGTTTCGGAAAAATAGGGTTAAGCGGGTAAGCCGGTTAAGATAAATTTCGAAATTCCAATTATTTTCGATGATATTAATAAAAAACTGAAAAAATAAGCATAATGGTTGCCAGGCTTATCAATTTTCGCAAGAATAAAATCATTCATGCCATTGTTAAAAAAGTCCAGCTTCAAAGGATTATGTATATGGATGTATGTATAACTGTTTTCATGGGAACCTTACGTGATCAAACGATTATCGGTTATCAGCATGTGTAAATCACCAAATAATGAAAAGTCATCATTAGTAGCAAGATAAAATAGCTGTTTCGTAATTTTTATCAAAGAAAACATGTGAAGCACAGTTTTCTTAGAAATAATCATAAACTATATGTACACGCAAGTCTCCAGATTATGAAAAATCGCCAATGATGGCAAATTTGAAGGTGTTCCATAGCTTTTACATACTCAAAAATAGTGTGAAGTCTTTCCAAAGTACATGCAAGAACCAAGGACTGTTTTGCTCGGTATTCTATCAGATCTAATCTTAATGGTATATTATGCCTTTCTTACGAATAAGTCTTATTAGGGGTCGAACGCCTCATGCGTAAAGCGAGTCTAGAGTCTTTGGCCCCGAGTATTATAAATAATTTTCATATTCGTAATTTCTCTACATGCGCTTTTAAAACAACTAAACGATAGGCTAACATCAAGAGATAGCTTAAACAGAAGTAAATACATGAACTTTTTTCGTTTAATTGAATTAAACCTTGAGTGGAAATAAAGACATTGTTATTATTGTAACCATTACCTTGAAAACATTTATTGTGTAGTTAATATATATTGGGCTGTTATAATTTTCAAACGTTAATTAAAGTTATATCTCTAATTACAAGGTCCAGTCAATAAATACCCGGAAAAGTTTGTAAACTATGTACAAAACTTCAAGAAAATATCTGTATTTTTCTCATTTTTTGATGGAGTCCTAGATCTACTATGAGATAGGCTTAGACACCTGCCTCTCAATTGGTATGCTGAAAGTAAGTCAAAGGTATCCTAACGAAAGGAATATAGTTACACAGATACTATGAGCTTTTTGATGAAGATAAATTACTTCATGCAATTTTGAACTGGTATTCAAGTTTTGCACCTCTCCCCCCGAAAATATTTCTATATCTACCCTTTTAACATGTCAAATAATATGGGTTCCACCTTTGAAACTTTGCACCAACATTTAACAGTGGAGTGACATTAGATTTCTGCTAGCTGAAAGGTTGAAACCAATGAGCGTTCGATCGAATTGTAGTATGGTGCACAGCATGAATTACAATCTTTTTTTAAATTTTGTACTTTTTACATTTTTTATTATTTATTGAATAACCCAAGTACAATTATGTGGCATTCTCTTTGCGTATTATAGTATCTATATTTCAAAGTAAAGTATTAATTTTAAGGCACATATACAAATAAATTTTCTGAACATTTAAGTAAAATAATAGTTATAATAATGTACATTCATACTGTTTCCATATTTTTACAATATATATATATTTCATAATGAAAATAAATAAATAGGACTTATCCAATATGTTATTTTATTTGTATTTCTGCGAAGCAAAATAAAATTCTACTAAAATGGAAATATTTAAAACACCATAAATTTCATAAAAAATTAAACAGATCCCGAAACTTTCGCCATGCACAATGTTCATGGCCTTAATCGTTTTAAGATTATTACGTTTACATGTAACTCTTAAATTTACTCCTGAAATAAATATCATATTTCTACTTAGAGAATAAGTTAGAACATGATTGTTAATATGCAGAATAATTAAATTTTGGTAGTTTTAAAACGAAATATTATGCACTTGTCTAAAATAAGTCTTAAGTCAGTTCTCACTTTAAGGTTTTAAAAATTATAATTGTTGTCTTATTCAATGAAAGTAAATGTTTAGAATAACTTTTAACAATCAAAATATTAATAAAAAATATCACGCGAATACTATATATTCTTACCTTATATTTTCAGTATGTCTAAACGATAACTAAAATAATTAATCGATAAAATATCCTTATTTCCTTTATATACGAAAGTTTTAGACTAGCGCGCATTTAAATAATTTTGAGAGAAAAATAAATAAACAAATAATTTATAAAATAAATGCTAAACTTGTAATAGGTATTCAGTATTTTAAAACGTCATTTTCAAGCAAACTAAAGTTCCACGTGGGATACGTTCATAAACAATATGAGCCATTTTCGAACTTTATGTGGAAGTACAAAAAAAAAAACTGCGATTAGAAAAATTAAACTGTAAAAATGTTTAATTGAAATTTAACTATACCGTAAGTTTCAATAAAGTTGGCATATTTTTAAAT
Organism: Cheiracanthium punctorium; assembly: GCA_038373885.1. Lineage (NCBI taxonomy): Eukaryota > Metazoa > Arthropoda > Arachnida > Araneae > Cheiracanthiidae > Cheiracanthium > Cheiracanthium punctorium. The sequence continues at coordinate 3,033 of JAWZYV010010510.1, read as the reverse complement.
AGAGGAATTAACGTTACATCTTTCTTAATTCATTTGCCCTTCATCAGGAATAATTAGTTGCATAGCTTGCAAAATTTTCCAAGGAAACATTTTCATATCTTACAGCATTTCTCTTTGAAAATGGATGTTTTAACAGTATCTATACTATTAAAATCTGTGCGCGTCTGTCTGTGTATCTGTGTGTGTGTAACATCAACTCCTCCTAAACGGCTGGGAGTTGAGTTTCGAACGAGATATCCACAAATTCGGAAAACCTCCGCTAATTTAAATTTCGAAATTCGAATTAGTTTAGGAGATATTGATAAAAAACCCCATCAAAAACGCTAATTTTTACTCTCCGCAATTCCGTGATATAAACCCTGTAGTAAAAAAATCTGATGTGTCCAACACATGACTTCCTTGCACGTCCATTAGATCAAAAATATTTTCGACGCACTACCTCTAAACTTATTTGTTTGAAAGAGATAAAATATCAATAATAGTAAGGTTTAGCGATTTCTAGACAAATATTTCGATATCGCCAAGCTGAGTTCAATTTGAAATATTTCCTTCTGACACTTTATTTGGCGATATTTCACCAAAAGCCGACAAACTTGAGATAGTCTGAGAGATTTTGGGGATACCCAAAGTAGTCATTGACCACAGACTTTCAATGAATTGAATGCATCCATACACCTCAATGTATTTAAAGTCATTTGGCTCACCCTGTAAATAAACTCTCAGTCGATTGCTGTCAAAAAAGATATGGAAAACAGTTAGATATTACAATAGTTCTAAATACAAAAGTTCAAAAATCTACGGGTTAAAGTTTTAGTGTTATACAAAATACGAAATAATTTTTGGCGCCAAATTTGGCGATATTTCGGCGAAACTCGTCAATGTCGACGAAATTTGGCGAGATTTTAAGCATGAACCAAACAATGACAGATTATCGCCAAATTTGGCGAGATTTTGCCAAAACTCGCCAAGAAAGATGACAAATGGCGATACTTTGGGCATGGACCAAATGACTGACTATCGCCAAATTTGGCGATATTTCGCCAAAACTCGCCAAGGTCGAGGACAGACGGCGAGTTTTTGGGCATGTACCAAACAATGACTGTCTACAGTTGTATTATATTGAAGATGTCCATAGACATTAAAGAACTAAAATTCTTTTCGGTGGTCCTGTAAATAAACTCTCCAGTAGATTGGAACCAAAAATCGAGATACACAACTAGATGTTACAACATTCTTATATATGAAATTTCATAATAGTTTTTGAGATTTGAGAGTTAAATATGCACACACGTACACCAAAAGTCGCCAAGCTTGGCGACTTTTGGCATAGTTCTTGAGGGAGGCACGTGACCGTGGTCGGACCATTACCTAACTTATGTGGTAGGACGGTATTGTGCTTGTAATGGATGAATGCCTCTAAAATTGCCATTGACCGTAATGTATTGGAAATCTTTTGAGTGTTCCTGTAGCAGAACTACAAATGATAAAGACACTTTTTTTAATGGAGAAATTCATTTTCTAACTCTTTACAGCATACATCACTTCTGAGTCGTTTGAAATAGCCCAATACCTCTAAAAAACGCTTTGATGAATTTCGGCCCATAGAGCGTAATGTATTTCGAATCTTTTGGGCGGTTCTGTAGATAAACTATCCAGACGAATGGAATCGAAAGGGGAGGTGCACAACTAGATGTTACAGCAATCCTAAATATAAAGTTTCAACATTCTACGCCTAATAGTTTTTGAGATATGCGAGTTTAATGAGTTTCGGCCCATTGAGCGTAATGTATTTCGAATGTATTGGGCAGTCCTGTAGATAAACTATCCAGTCGAATGGAACCAAAAGGAGAGGTGCACAACTAGATGTTACAACTATCCAAAATATGAAGTTTCGACATTCTACGCCTAATAGCTTTTGAGTTAGGCGAGTTTAATGAATTTCGGCCCATAGAGCGTAATGTATTTCGAATCTTTTGGGCGGTCCTGTACATAAACTATCCATTCGATTGCCACCAAAAGGGGAGGTGCACAACTAGATCATAGAACAATCCTAAATATCAAATCTCAACATTCTACGACCAATAGTTTTTGAGATATGCGAGTTACATACATACGTACGTACGTACAGACGGCATGGAAAAACTGGCCACAGCAGACTCGCCGCTGGTCAAAATGAGTTGCAGACGCGTTAATATGATCGTGCATGCTAGCCTACGATAGGATGCATCAAAAAAAAATTTTTAATTAAATTTAGAGGTCGTCAAAATCGGTTTTTTTGTCGAAATTTGGCCCCCAAAATTTTTCGGGATCACATTACTTCCTTATACTACGTACAAGGAAGTAAAAAGTGAGAAATAAGCATCGAGGTTGCCATGTTTCAGTATTTTATTAAATTATTTAGACTCCTGTAGTAAAAATAAAAGAATAATGATTTTTTTTTCTCTTTAGATTATTTACAATGTTATTTTTTAATTAAAATATTTCGTTCATGTTAAATCAGAGCTGGAATTCAATGTGTTTTATGTGTGAAAGAATAAAGTATTGAGAGATTTCCGAGACTAATATGTATATTTTTTAGTTTGGCCAAAAAAAAATGGCTCATTTAGCGATTTTGTGAAAGTAGTAGGTTCTACCGATTTGTACAGTTTTGGGCTTGGCGCAAATTACTGAGAGCGTAACGAAATAGTATTTTTAATAAAGAGTATAAGTTTTACGGCGCTATACTTCGATTTTTTATATAGAAATAATGCAGTTATTAAGGCGATTTTAAACGATCTATAGAATTTTCACGAAATGAAGTAAACTGATTTAAGTTAGAGGAATTCCGCCAAATTTCAGAAAATTGAAATTCTCGCATTTTGTACATGGTAGTTAACGGTGATTAAAACCCGTTATAGTTAATAATAATTTAAATAACTGCTACTTATCAATAATATGCCTGTATTAAATTTTGGCGATGGAACCATATAAATGATAGATAACTATTTCCCATTTTGATTGCTGATAAATCAATGCTTCGAATGATTCCCTGAA